>JBBBDQ010000925.1:4977500-5577500 GCA_037127315.1 Ascarosepion bandense
TAATACTTAAAAATTAGAGTTGAAATTTCTGGGAAACATTACATGGAAAGAGTACAAGGAAATTTAACACTCACAAGACATAATTGATGTAAAGAAGAGCAAAGGGAATCAATAAGTAACCACTCTAATGAGGTTAAGTGAATGGATTGCTTGACTGATTGATTTCTTATGGTTTATCAAATTTTGCAGGTGATTTAAAACCAGAAAATATTTTTAGATTGTAAGAATTTTTAACAGATAATAATCAGTCCTAGTAATTAACCAACAGCTGGAGAAAAGAGGTTAATTCATATCTTTCCCATCGGTATTTGTGGGTAAGTGA
Source organism: Ascarosepion bandense (assembly GCA_037127315.1). Lineage (NCBI taxonomy): Eukaryota > Metazoa > Mollusca > Cephalopoda > Sepiida > Sepiidae > Ascarosepion > Ascarosepion bandense. Next base: position 4,977,823 of record JBBBDQ010000925.1, read on the forward strand.
ATATAACAAATCTGACTGTAATTTGAACTATGCTCTCCAATTTCTTATTTCAAGAGATTCATTGCACCACCTGCACATCCACACTTACAGTACCTGCAATCTACTTCAGACAAATGGATAGCAGAGTGGGGACAAAGAGTGTTAGTCAATATGCAAATGTTGTTTAAAACAGCAAACAAACAGGTAGTTGTGGCGTGACATGATCAGCCACATCTTGAAAAGATGCAGCACAAAGTACTTAACACATTAGCTTTTTCATTTATTTCTAAAACTTATTTTTGGCCCTTAATGTTTACTGCTATAGACTTATGGCCTAATTTGTCAAAACATAACATTAAGATTATCATGAAAATTCCAAGTCAAAATTAATAAAACTCATTCATTTTGTTACTTTGCTTATCAAGAAACGATTATCCAAAAATGAAAAATATGAACAAATCTTTGGGATTAATTTGCTAACCTTTATTCCAACACAAGATATGTTTTAGCTCATTGGCAATACAAATTCAATCCTTTTTAGCCTGACTAAGTTCATCTTAGTAAACAGTTATTTCACTTCCATGCTTATACAAGATTAAAACAGAAAAATTCTTACAATCCAAAAAAATGCTTACAATCCAAAAAAATGCTTTGGCTTTAAGTAACTTATAAAAGATTGATAAGATGTTCAAATAAAAAATAAAAAATTCATCAATCAACCATAGTTTAGAATTAATAGTTTTCCTTTCAGATTGACTGCCAGCCAAAGCTAAAGAGTCTAGTCTACTCTGCTATTTTCCTTATCTCTAGGTAGGGAAGAAACATCTGCCTTTCTCCAAGGGAATTTGCACAAAACTGAACACAATAAGCCAGTATGGAATTTTAACTCTGTTTCTTCAATAGGAAAACTTTCGCAAGATATTTTATTACTTTTGCATGCATATAATAGCCTTATTCTGTCAGTAATTATGTAAGTAATAATGGTATATTCATTGTCAATATGGATGTAATTTCTGTAAGTCCAACTATATGATTCCATGAAGGTTAGAAGCCTTTAAAATTCCCTGGAATATGTTAATTCATATATTTGCATACACAGAATATTTCATAACCATAGATGCTCCTCTTAAAATATTTTATATAGTACTTGCATAATTGGGGAAAGATTTTAGACAATGGTTAGCATTAAAGAAGTATAAATTCATTACAAGGGATACAAAGAGTAATTGCATAAACTCCTGTGTTTAAACTTGTTACACATTAAAGGAAGATAAAATATTTACAAATTGTTCCTTTTTAACCTTTTCAACAGAATGGAGCATGCCAGCCATGCAAAAGTGTAAAACAGTGAAAAAGCAGTAAGAAGAAGATTCATTTCCCATAGCATTTTTTTTAAATCCCTAAGAATTTTTTCTCATAATTAAATAAAAATTTTAAAAAAAAGAATAAAGCCCTTTACATCACAAAAAAAAAAAAGTTTTTATGATTTGCAAAGCACGAAAAAGACGAAGCAGCAGGAGCAAAAAAAAAAAAAAAAGTGAACTGAAACAGACAATGAGAGAGACAAAAAGACACATAGCGAGGAGTGGGGGTGGATGAGTCAAGTGGTGATGGTTAAGTAGTGGTGTAGGAGGGAGAAAACAGAGGAAGAAAGAAAGAAGCAGAATTTAAGGTATCAGAATGATTGAAAGGGGTAGGAAGACAGAAAGAGAGGGGGTACAGTGATTAATAACGAAGTGTGTGTATAGATATATGTACTATCGAAAAAGACACCCTTGAGCAACAGAAAGAAAATTGAATTTAGAGAATCATTAAAATTAATAATGTGGATTAATTCCCCCACACACACACAGTTCTCTCAAGCTGGATTCCCACTGACTGCAACTATCAAAGATTACAGTATCATTAGTAATTGAGCTGATCAAACCCGATACCAATTTAGTGCACTTATTGGCACCAGAAGCAGCAGTTTAAGCAGACTGACAGACCAAGTTTAAGTGGGACATGAGACTAAAGAAATATCATAGAATTCATTACTAATATTTAGTTGCAAAATTTATAATTAAAAAAAAAATATCTTTAATATCTTATAGAAAAATATGGTTTCTTTTAACCTTTTGCACACCAAATTATTCACTACCTTCCTTTCCACTGCTTTGTTTTTCAAGGCTCCTCTACTGTACTATTTTTAATTTTAGTCAGTTATTTTCTGTTGCCATAGAAGGATATGACAACTGCAAAATTCAAATGCACTATCATTCATTCATCTAATTCACCTGCAATGCAAGATAAAACATTTGCTTTGCAAACAAAATCACCCCCAGAATGCTAAAGGTAAGAAAATAATCAAGTCTACTAAAATGCATGTGTGAGAACATATTATATATTATATATTATATACATATTATATATATATATAAATAAAAAGCAATTTTTTTTTTTTTTTTTTACTGAAGACCAAGATTAAAATTTGTTAGATTTCACTGGTTTCACTTGTGAATCATATGTGCATTAGCCACAATTTTTTTTTTTTTGGGGGGGGGGGGGGCAAGTTATATATATATATATATATATATATATATACATATACACACCCCCTCCCTCGATTTTCTTACAGATTTTTCAACTGAAGAACAAATCAATCAATACATTGTGGTTACAACAAAAAGATTTCAATAGTTTAGACAATAAGAATTTCTCAAAACTAAAAAAGCTATTCCATTTGTTTTGCACATAAAAAAAAAAAATCCTATGGAAAAAATAAAGAAAGTTAATACTAAATGACAAACCCATCTTCTAATAAATAAAATTATTAAAATTTGTTCACTGCTACATGTAACAAGCATCCAGTAAGAATGCTAAATGCTACATCATAATAAAGAAAAGCACCTTTTGCCAACCTTTATTAAAAACAGTGTGGGTCATTGACTTTATGGCAAACGTAACTTCAAATATTTTAGATCAAAAATTTGTAATTATAATTTATATAACCAAATTTCTTTTTTATTTTTAAAGATTATTTTTAAAACCTTTCAATGTAAAAAATAAGGGTCAATAGAACAAGCAACACCAGTGTCACCATCACCATGGATGGCAAACAACTGGAGAAAGTGTCCAGCTTCAAATACTTGGGAGCAACCCTGGCAAAAGATGGAACCTGTAACATAGAAATCAACAGATTAGCACAGCTACAGCAGCAATGGCCAAACTGGAAAGAATATGGAACATCAGCTTCCATAAGTTCAAGCTTTACAAATCACTGTTTGTTTCTATCCTCCTCTATGGCTGTGAGACTTGGACTCTCCTGGTTGAGGCAGGAAAAAGAATCCAGGCATTTGAGAAAAAAATGCTTGAGAAAGCTCCTCTGCATCTGCTATTGGGAGCACAAAACCAATGACTATGTACAGAGCAAAGTCAAGAAACTTGAAGGCCAACAGGAATCTCTTCTTGCCATTATTAATCATCTTAAGATGTCATGATTTGGCCACGTCATAACTGCCTCTGCAAGACCATCTTGCAAAGCAGTGTTGAAGGCAGACACAAGTGGGAGTGACAATGCAAACATCAAGATGTGGATGAACATGACAGTACCAGAACTCAAAGCCACTGGCAACAGATCATCCTGAGAGAGGGTGTCTGATTCTTGTCCTTAGGTTCCCACTGATGATTGAAGCAGACTGATGAGGAATGTGTGTATGGCATAGTGGTTATTGGCACAACATTGCATTTGCTTTCACACAAATACCAGTGAAAAGCTCTGAATTCATCACTTTTCCTCCAGTTAGGTGTTAATAGCAGGAAAGAGAGCTCTTTAGCCTTGAGTAGCAACCAGTCTAAGAAAAACTAAATTCAAACCCAACTTGAAAAAGGATGAGCTCTGTCAGGCAATCTTGCCATAGACACACCATTTATGTTATAGCTGCACTACATAGCATTTGCAAAAACTATGATATCTGTATATCTTTAAAGCCATTCCTAGTCCCTATTATGTATGGGTTGTGTATCTTTAGGATGCTGATAACCATAACTTGCCAAAATTTTTAGTCCTTCATAGCCCTTAGTAAATTTTGTTCATTTGCAATCTTCCCTAATCCCTGTTCTGCTAACCATTTACACAAGTGCATTAGCTAAATTATGCCTTTTTCCTTTGTTCTTCTTGCTTTTAAGTGTCATGTGAGTATCAAATTTTACAAGCCCTCTTTCCTCATTATGTTCCCTAGAAGTTTCTGCTGCTATATATTTTTCTTTAAAACTTCATTTTTGCTCATATATTTAGTCTGGTATTCTCAGCATCCATCTGTAGAACTACATTTCTGTTGCATCAAGTTTCTTCATCTGTGGTGAAATGATCCATATTCACTGCCATATCGAAGGACTGATATTACATAACATTTCAGTACTCTTTTCTGTGTTTCTAATGAGATTTTCCTGTTTCTTAATACCTTTATCAGTTTTTGGAAGGCATCTTTTGCTATTCCAGCAGGTTTTCAAAGATTTAAGTGACGCTTTTTCCATCATCTGTTAAAACACTTCCCAGATATTTAAATTGTTATACGTGCTTGATTTCAGTATCACAAATTTGTAATTTGCATGTTGGGCTGTTCCGTTTGCTATACAACCATAGATTCTGTCTTACAAATTATGTTTAATGCTTTCTTCTCACTTTCTTTCACTAGCTTTTATAAGAATTTCCAATTAAATTTTCTGCTTTTTTAAAACTTTGTTTAGCTTTTGGAAGGCAGCTTTCACTATTCCAATACATCTTTAGATTTTGCTATCACATTATCCTCTGTCAACCTTGTTTCATTTTGGTCTCAATAATTTTTAATGTTGCATTGTTTCTCTTGCTGACAACTATGCTTAGTCTAAAAACAAAGGCTGCAACTTGGAAACTTTTCACAAATCACTGACAGAGCTGATATTGTACGTTTTCTCTCTTGAAAACAATTATGAGGAGATCTTTTAACAGCATACTTCAATCTGGTTATTTACAATATTCTTTATAGATTGTCCACCACATATCAGTTAAGTGTTTACATGTTTACACAATTAAGTCTCTTTAAATTCATGACAGACAAAGCAAAAGATTTTCCCACAATAGGTTGCCATTTCTTTCTACAGTTGGTTGGTTGCCAACCAAAGCTATAGGAACCAGTCTTTCCTGCTATTCAACTCATATCTGGTATGAGAAAAGACGGACTCATACCTTTCAAGGGATTGTGTGTAAAGGACTATAACAAACTCAAATGGAATAGAAAATTGGCTCTGATTTCTCATTCCAAGACAATATCCATGACATCACAATGCACATATATCTGAACCACTGAGCAATTTCCAGTAAATCTTTCAGTATATACACCTAATAATTTCAAGCCAGTAGTGAAGCACATTCGGCTTTAAAAATTATAAAGGGAATACATATTTGTTTCTTGTCAGGAGATATTTTCTTTAGCAGGACTATCTTTAAGCCAGCAGACATTAATTTAAAGTTTCCTCCTACCACCACATTAACTAAATCATTTATAATTTTAATATTCCTCTTTAATAAGAGATAGAAAAGAGAGGGTAGAAGAAATGAAAATGAAGGAGGGTTGGAAGAAAAAGGGCCAGTGGGAAGGGGTATGGGAAGAAGGAAGAGAGATTAAATAGAGAAAGATAGACAGAGAGATCACACAGATCACTCACTTTGTACTCCTTTCTTGCCCTTTCGTTCCTTTTTATACTGTTCTTTCAACTTGGATATAAGTTGCTGATCGACACCCCATTCCTCAGTAGGCGACAGGTCTTTCTTCTCTACGTAACACATACAGAAGTATGATTTTAAGATCAGATAGAGTATGTACTTTATTTTCTGACAGCATTTTTTTTTTTTTTAAAACACTTTGAAAGCAGTAGTGAATTATAAACAGCAGAACGTGAATTTGGACAGAAGAAATAAAAAAACGTTAAGTGGGGTGACTTAGACAAATCAAACAATTTTTCTTTTTAAAAAAGCTGATGGGTACAAAAACATTTTTTTTTTTAATTAAAAAGAATAAAATTGTTAAATTACAAAAAAAAATTTTTTTTTAATTTTGAAACAAAAACATTTTTTAAATTTAAAAAGAATTCTTTTAAATTTAGAAAAATTCTTAATTTTTAAAAAGATAAAAAAAATAAACTAAAATAAAAAGTCCCCACAAAAAAAATTCAACCTCCTGTTCTTACAACAGTGGTAACATTACTACTGTCAATTTTGGTGACTTGATTTATAAGAATTATTTTCTGAACTCATTAATATACAACAATAAAAAAAATGATTTAATTATTTGCAAACATGCTAATCACTAAAATCAGAGGGTTGATTCCTGGTACTTCTACCTAGGATCCAATTGTAGGATAAGTACATACTCTCTGTGTGTATTATTATAATATTATATTTAGTGGGTATATGTATGATCAATGCAATTAACAGTTGAAAGTCATACAAAAAAAATGTTTCCTGATTGAAATAGAACCTGCATTCTCTTAGTAATCTTTAGATGTATTATCATTGGTTTGGAAGCAGTTTCCTAGATTAAAAAGGAATACATGATGAGTACTTGTCTCCGGAGACATTTTCTTTAACAAGACTTTCAAGCTCTAGGCCAGTAGATATCAACTATAAGAGTTAAAAAAAAAAAAAGCACACATATTGAGCACTAGTTATTGGGCGCATAATATGATATGCACTAAAAAGACTGCCTTCTTCCACCGAACGCCCTGTGGCCCAGGGGTAGAGTCGCCGACTGACGCCAAATCAGTCAGGTTTCGAGCCTGGGTTGTGTAGCAATCGGAGTCTAACCGTACTGATGAGCTGTGATACAGTGAAACAGATCTGTCTGCGGATGACAATAATATATATATATATATATATATATATATATATATATACACTAAACTAAATATATTCTTTATAGTAATAACAAAATAAAAATGTTGGATCAAAAGATCCATTTATAGCTTAAAACAGGTTATTAGAAATGCAGATAAAACGTTTCCTTGTCTGCCAAAATAGGAATAAATAAAATGAAGTCTTAAAATTCTATCTACTAAAGGTTAGCTAAGAAGGATGATGCCAAAAACCATAGAAACACAATTGCCACCTCTACTCTGGATTATTCATAGAGATGCTAACACAAGTTATTTAAAATAAAATACACAGGACCAAAACAAGTCGTTGCTAATGGTTACAGAATGTAGCTATCAAATGCTAATGTTTACTGTACAAATGAACTGTTGAGAGATTCACTGTAGCAGACAAAGTTTAAGAAAGAATAATAAAGTAGTGTGTGGTAGTTACTTGTAACTTTATAGGTTGTAAAGAAAACATGAGCAGCCGTCACAAGAAACAAACTGAAAGTGACCAACCAGTCATGTTTTATTTGGCAACACAGAATTACAATCAGTTGATTCAAGTTTTGTTTCATCAACAGCAGTATTGCCTTTAGGTGAGGAAGTAGAAAAAAAGATTGTTAAATTAATTCTAAGAAAATGAAATGTGCAGGCAATTCAAACAAAAGATCTATTGGCCATCATTATGTCTGAAATGACAATAACTCAGACTATAAGAAAATTAACTTGCAGCAATGCACAAAGCATTAGATTGAATCATAAGTAATTTCATTTTTTCTTTTCTTTAACACACTGCATTATTCATTACTTTACTTTCCACTGTATTAATTTCAAGGATACTTAATTTCAGTCATGGTCATTTTCTGTTGCCATAACAGGATATGACAACACAACTGCAATTTCAGTCATGGTCATTTTCTGTTGCCATAACAGGATATGACAACACAACTGCAAAATTTAAAGAATCTATCATTCATTCAGTCACGTCTCTCTCGAGACATGATTGCCCAAAGTGTGTATCATGTATGGCACTTAACTGAACTGATCATTCAATCATTTAAGTTACTTGTAATGGGCAGGATAAAATTTTTGCTTCGCAAACAATCTCCACCATTTACTCCTGTCTCAATAGGAAATCTGCCAAGGCTGACAAAGTAAACCTGCCTGCTTCTCTTGCAATGAACCTCCAATCAGTGGTTAGCTGGGACAGGAAATGGCTTGCAAGCACTGACAAGCTTATTTTTTTTTTCCTGGTGCTCTGTCCACATGATTTTAAGCATGCTACTAGATTCCCAACCTTTTGCTATTAAAATAGTTAAATGTAACTGCCACTTCAGTTTTCCTTGCACTTTCTGTCTGTGAAACTCCCTTCTGTTTACTTGTTTCCCTGATAGCTACAATCTCCAAAAATATAAATTTAACGTCAATTGCCATCTTCTATCTGCTTGAGCCCCATTCATCTTTTATGCTTTCTTCAATATCCTCTGTATCCAGTCTTTTCTCTCACTGTAACCCCTTGCACACTGCTTGTTGCCTCCCCCCCCACCCCGGCAGTGAGGGAGGTGAGTAATGACCTCTAGAATGTTAAAGAAGAATATATCATCTTCACTATAGGTAAGCAGCCAGGTGTTTAGGACATTTGCTTTACAATCAAAAAACCAGTATTTGAATATCATCATTGGTGTCAGAGATGACTTCTTGATGTTGTCAGTCTTACATTTGTCACTCATTGAAAATACATTGATGGTGAAAACTTTCAGTAATGAAAACCATATTCAAAAGTACATTGCAAACTTTTTCTCACAAGAAAACCCACAAAGTTTTATTCGATAGGTATCAAGGTGCTGCCTTATAAGTGACAAGTCAATGCAAATGATGGTGAATATACAATTTAATAAAATGTAATTGTACTTTTTTTTTTTTAAGAATGAAGTTGATATAACAAACTTACCTCCAATCAGTATAGATCATGCTAGTCTCCCAGAAAGCAATACACTGTGCCTCCTCAGCCTCACTCTCTTAATTAACCTCAAGTGGAAAGATTACATTGAATCAATAGCTACAGCCAGGAAGGCCGAGTCACTGTGTCAGGCCAGCAAGTTTTTCTCATCAGAATCCATCTTGCACATATACAAACCTACCATTCATCCATGTATTGAATATTGTTAAAATATCTGGTCAGGCACTCCTGCTATTCATCTCACGGTTCTTGACAAAAGTTCAAAGGAGGATATACAATGTAATCAATCCAGATTCAGCAGCTTGACTTCAGTCACTTTCTCACTAATGAGATGTAGCCCCCCCCCGTCTTTTCTACAAATATTTTCATGGCTTCTCTTCTGAGAAGTTTATTTCCCTAGTGTTTCCGCTACACAAGTTTACTTGAGCTACTAGATTGGCAACTAGGTCCCATTCTCTTTACAGTCCAAACAGTCAAATTTAACTGCAAATTCTACTAAAGCAGTCCCTTTTCTTGCACTCTGCCTGCAAAACTCTTCCATATACTTGCTTTCCTGATAGCTACAATCTCTAAGAGTTTAAGTGCAATGTCAATTGCCACCTCTTATCTCCTTGATTCCCATCTTTCTCTTATCCTTCCCCCACCATCCCCTGCATTTTCTTGTTCTTTCGCCTCACTCTCTTGTAACTCCCTGTACACCAGTATTCTTTCTCTTATCCTTTCTCTGACACCCCCTGTATCTTGTTCCTCTTTCTTTTTGCTCTCTTCTCATGTAACCCCCTGCACAACTGTGGCAGTACTTCCTTACTTAGAGTGAAATGAATATAAAAAATAATTAAAAATGTAAAGGGTGGGGGATTAATTATGACAAACAAGTAAATAAGGGACACAATTACAATAATTGAAGAAATAGGTCATTAACAATAAATAAAGCAACATTTTTAGTTTCTTAATGTAATCAGACAGAAAGTGTTGAAAAAATTCAAACAAATTATCAAAATCTGATAAATGACCAACAGAATTTTTTTTTTTCAATATCTTGTTGGTCAAGTCATGAGCTTTTCACTATCACTTTGTATCACCACTGTCCTGCAACAGTTGCAATATTTGCATACATCTTCTATAAAATATAACTATGATGAAAAAGTATTAATAATCTGCTCAATGTTACAAGTTCATTAAAAAGAAAAATATGGATTCTGAGTTTTTGGGTTTTTTTTTTTAGTTTCTTGATACCAGAGGTCAAAGGGAAGGGCTGATAACTCGTAAAACAAAATGTTTGTAATCAATTCAAATCACCCAATTTGAGAGTAATAATCAGTACAAAAAGAAAAAATGAAAAGAATCTGTTTAAACAAAAATGAAAAAAAAAGAAAAAAAAAACTATGTACCCATCAGCAATCTGATAAACATATCTTCAATTAAAGGTTTAAGACAACGTGTCTTGAAATATGTAATTTTGTATATAAAAACCATGTAGTTTTATACAAGATGGTTAACAAAACGTATTAGCTTCTATCCTAAAAGAATTCTATGTTAATACTCTTAATTTATGTTGTAAGGTGATTCTCATTGTAAAGTATAATTATACAGGATGTTCCCCATTAAAAGTTGTTGCTTCTTTAAATTTAACAAGATGTTCCCCATTAAAAAGAGTTGCTTTTTAAATTTAACAAGATATTTCCCATTAAAAAGTGTTGCTTCTTTAAATAAGCAACAAAATAAAAGTGAGGCTGAAAATCTTTTGCAAAAACTAGTATTTTTTTTATTATATTAATGAGTTCAGAAGACTTCTAATAAGCCCTACTCTTTTATATCCAATATGTTTTTAAAACAAAATATTTCAGAGTAGAACAACAAAGTCCCAACATTATTATTAATACATAACAACTGGTATCTAAAGCCGATCTTTTCTTGGGTCAACTATATCCCATTTGGATTAAATGGGTTAAATAAGATTTATTTACATTGACATGACTTCAAAGAAGCAAACATTTTACTGGACGTATCATGATATAGTGAAAGGAATTTAAATATAATTTCCAAGCTTTATTTTGGTGGACTCATTCTACAGCCTTCTTCAGAAATAGAATTTACAATCACTTTTTATTATGTGTACATTTTTATTTGCTCATTCTTGCCTGGTTATACTGGTTAGTTCTGAGAGAGGTGCCATTTATTGGAAATAAATGAGTTAGGATCAAATATAGATCAGAATCTAACAGGATAAGATATTATGTTTATTAATCTGACATGTTTCACATCTATTAAAGCTTTATCAGAAAAAATATGGAGAAAAAAATTTTAGTATTTTTACATTTGTTGATTATTTTTTTCAAGTGCATTCAACTTGTTAAACTAACAGTGTAATTTGTGGTATTCCAAATCCAAGAAGAGTTGATGTGTCTATTCATTGCTTTTTGTGTGTAAACGTATAATAATTCTTGCTTACCAATGTGGGATTCAGATGATAATGTATGTTCATAAATGTGTGTATGTACGTCTATTAGACATTTGTTGCTTTTTTGCATATTGATTTGAAAGCATCCTTACCATTTGTTTTAGATAAACATTTTAGAATCTTTAAGAATAAATTACTATAAAACACTCTGACAGAGATTTCTCATGGGTATCACCATTTTCATTTTGAATAAATACTTTGCAGTTAGCTAAATAATATAAAATTATGTCAGAAAACAGGTTGTGCTGTGGGGTAGTTCTGAAATAGCACTAAGCGTTAGTTTGTAATACTAGGAACCGACATTTCAGTGTGTCTTAAAAAATGGTAACACACATTAATAGCAGGTAATGTAAGTTTCATAAATAGGTATAAGTATGTTCACAGCTGTGGAAATGTGAATTATGACAGGAAACGCTAACTGAATCAGTTCATTCCAGCAATGACGGATTGTGAATGGTATTCTTCACATCACTAAAATGAACTAATCTCAAGACTATCAGTGGCCATTTACTATCATCATTGTTTTATTGAAAAAGAATGAAACCTCTGATGAATTACATTAAGAAGGCTGTAGAATCGATTAGCCAAAATTTTGTTGCAAGAGCATTATTACAAAGGAGTGCGATTACACTGGTCAACACAATTTTTGGTGCCAAGAAACAAAACGTTTTTCAGCTAATTTGATAGAGGCTGATTCTGAAAATGGCCTTAGATTTTCATGGTTAGCTACCATTTTTACTGCACTGAAATTGCTCATTTTTAGAAAAAATATCAAGTCACAATCTCGGCTGAAAGTAATATTTAGTAAATAAATATCTTAAAAACCCATCAATTTTCAGGTAGGCCGAGCAATTTATATCAGTCACCTGAAATAAACTATTTTTCGAAGAAGAAAGTTTTTTAGAGTCAAAAATTTTTAAATGGAAGTATCAAATTTTCCAGTTTATCACCAAAATTCAAATAAACTGATAAACTTTATCAGTAATACACTTTATCACTAGTGTGCTAACATGAGTATTAAAGTTCGTTTTCTTACATAGCCATCTAGATAAATTTCCAGCTGATTGCGGCAATGTAATTAATAAGCAAAGAGAATGATTTCATCAGGATACAAAAACAAAGGAAAAGTGCTACCAGGGATGGTGAGACAAATGAATGATGGAGTATCAAAATGGACTTAAAATTGAACATGACAGCTAATCAAGAGAGAAAATTTTTACCATAGTACTCATGTTCAAACTTTATTCCTGTTGTTAGTTTATTAAATGATTTGATGAAAATCATTGTTGGTCTTAGTATATTCAGTCATGTTAATTTTTAAAGACTTAGGGTCTGAATGTTATTGAAAAAATATTATTTTATCAATAAGCAGACCAATATTTGTTGGTTTAAATACGAATTGCAAGGTTTCTATGATTTCACTTTGAGAAATAGTCATTATTCAATATTATATTTACAGAAAACAACCCCCCCCCCCCCACAAAAAATGAGGTATTTCTGTACAGCAAAAACAGTAGCTAACAAAAAAAAAAAAATAAAATAAAAGTCATTTTCAGATTCAGTGTCTTCAAATTAGCTAAAAATGATGTTTGGTATCTCGACACCATTTCAATTTTTTTTTTCTTTTTTTTTTTGTTGTTGACCAGTGTTATGCAAACAAAGCTTGGAATGTAAAAGTAAAAGACAATTGGAAATATCCTGTACAATTGACCCATTGTATCCAAGAATTTTTCATTTTTGGGAAGCTACAACAAGCTCTATAGACTATGTGTGATTTATACTTTCTGATAAAAATAAATCTGGGACATTTTGTATTTCACAAGTCCACATCCTGAAAATTAATAATTCTACTCCATTCTTAACATGCGCTATGGATACAGTGGGTCACCTCTTAGCAGCAAATGAATTCACAAAACCTGCAAGACAAACATACATCAGTAATGTGAAGACACCTCTACAACATATCAAAAGTATTAATACACATTCACAAGTTAGTTTTTTTTTGTTTTTTTTAAATATTATATATACACATACACACACACTCATGTTTAAAGATTCTTTAAAATATTTCTGCACTTTTATTACTGTCTATCACAAAACACTGTGTCTTACCTTGGGTGGCACCCTGTCTTCCAGAAAGAAAAGATGAAATCAAAACCACCCTAAGTAAAGGTGGGTTCACTCAGGTTATCTTGTCCAAGACACATCTATGGCAGCAGTACATGCGCCCCCAACAACCCTTTAATAAGTTACACGATGTGTGGTCATGAGATTTTAATCAGCTTGTAAAAGTCATTTGCTGGATATAGGCTTACCCCAGAACTTTCCATCCTTGGTGTTCATGGGAAGAAATGGGTCATTATCCTACTATGGTGGCCCAATACCAGCACCTGGTATTCCTAAGTAGTCACCCATCTAGATATTGACCAGTCTCAACATTGCTAAAATTCAATAATCAAACAAGAATTAGTGTCACATAATACAGCTCTAAGCTTGGCCAGGAGATCAAGAGAAATACAGGGTAACTGAAAAGTAACTCAATATAAATTATTTTTTGTCTTAAACTTTTTGTGTTTGATCTTTAATGTATGAGAATTTAATCTGTATCATTTTAGAGTGATTATCTTGTTTGAAATTTGGAAGCCCTACAAACATGGCTAAATGTCTCACGCTGCAGGAGCATGCCCAGCTAGTGGCACATTATGAAGTTTGAAAATCCGTTGTTTGAATGGAAAGATGGTGGAGGCCCATTAGAGAATTATATGCTCAAGTTGACACAAAGACTATCAAAAATTTTCATGCAAAATTCATGGCAACAGGGTCTGTACTTGAAGCAGTTGCCCTTACAAGTCCAGCAGCCAAGAGACAGTGCAAAAAGTTCAAAAAACATTTACATGTAGCCCAAGAGAGTCAATTCAACAAGCACTAGGGAAAAGCAGGCTCGCCTTCCATACAATAAAAATTGTACTCATGAAGGAGCTTAAACTGCCAATCACACTTTGCTGAAGACTGCAACATGCACATGGAGTTTAGGGAGAATATACTGACTTGGTATGAAGATTGGTCAGATCTCTCAAAAAATATCCTCTGAAGTGGTATTTCATAGTGGTGGGTTTATGAATGAAGTTTAGGAGAATATACTGACTTGGTATGAGTTTAGGGGAGAATATACTGACTTGGTATGAGTTTAGGGGAGGAATATACTGACTTGGCAGTATGAGTTTAGGGGGAGAATATACTGACAATATGAGTTTAGGGAGAATATACTGACTTGGTATGAGTTTAGGGGAGAATATACTGACTTGGTATGAGTTTAGGAGAATATACTGACTTGGTATGAGTTTAGGGAGAATATACTGACTTGGTATGAGTTTTAGGGAGAATATACTGACTTGGTATGAGTTTAGGAAGTATACTGACTTGGTATGAGTTTAGGGGAGAATATACTGACTTGGTATGAGTTTGGGGAGAATATACTGACTTGGTATGAGTTTAGGAAGATATACTGACTTGGTATGAGTTTAGGGAGAATATACTGACTTAAAAATTTATGAGTTTAGGGAGAATATACTGACTTGGTATGAGTTTAGGGAGAATATAACACTGACTTGGTATGAGTTTAGGGAGAATATACTGACTTGGTATGAGTTTAGGAGAATATACTGACTTGGTATGAGTTTAGGGAGAATACTGACTTGGTACAAAGTTTAGGGAGAATATACTGACTTGGTATGAGTTTAGGAGAATATACTGACTTGGTATGAGTTTAGGGAGAATATACTGACTTGGTAGCAGGTTTAGGGAGAATATACTGGCTTGGTATGAGTTTAGGAGAATATACTGACTTGGTATGAGTTTAGGAGAATATACTGACTTAGTGGGTTTAGGGGAGAATATGCCTGACTTGGTATGGGTTTAGGGGGAGAATATACTGACTTGGTATGAGTTTAGGGAGAATATACTGACTGGTATGAGTTTGGGGAGAATATACTGACTTGGTATGAGTTTAGGAGAATATACTGACTTGGTATGAGTTTAGGGGAGAATATACTGACTTGGTGTGAGTTTAGGGAGAATATACTGACTTGGTACTAGAGTTTTGGGGAGAATATACTGACTTGGTATGAGTTTAGGGAGAATATACTGACTTGGTATGAGTTTGGGGAGAATATACTGACTTGGTATGAGTTTGAGGAGAATATACTGACTTGGTATGAGTTTAGGGGAGAATATACTGACTTGGTATGAGTTTGGGGAGAATATACTGACTTGGTGAGTTTTTAGGGAGAATATACTGACTTGGTATGAGTTTAGGGAATATACTGACTTGGTATGAGTTTAGGGAGAATATACTGACAGTATGAGTTTAAGGAGAATATACTGACTTGGTATGAGTTTAGGGAGGAATATACTGACTTGGTATGAGTTTCAAGGAGAATATACTGACTTGGTATGAGTTTAGGGAATATACTGACTTGGTATGAGTTTAGGGGAGAATATACTGACTTGGTATGAGTTTTAGGGAGGAATATGCTGACTTGGTATGAGTTTAGGGAGAATATACTGACTTGGTATGAGTTTAGGGAGAATATACTGACTTGGTATGAGTTTAGGAGAATATACTGACTTGGTATGAGTTTAGGGAGAATATACTGACTTGGTATGAGTTTAGGGAGAATATACTGACTTGGTATGAGTTTAGGAGAATATACTGACTTGGTATGAGTTTGGGGAGGAATATACTGACTTGGTATAGGTTTGAGGAGAATATACTGACTTGGTATGAGTTTAGGAGAATATGCTGACTTGGTATGAGTTTAGGGAGAATATACTGACTTGGTATGAGTTTAGGAGAATATACTGACTTGGTATGAGTTTAGGGAAAATAAAATAAACCAAACCCGGATATAAGAGAACTTTTATCCGGTCCCGCAACTCTTATATCAGAGTTGCGCTGTATTTATTTTATATTTTGAAAAAAAAAAAAAAATGAAATGATTAATAATGTCAAATTATCCGACTTGCAATTTCAAATTAAAATTCACCAAATAACTACATGTTTGACTATGGATGTTTTAATCGACCTTTGTATTTGGTCGTTTAGTTATGTTATCAGCATAGGCTGAATGCCTCAAGTAAAAACAAATTTTCATTTTCTAAGTTGTTCTTCAAGGAAGACAGGCCATGACTCCTGAAAGCTTGTACAACACAATCTTCAACTTAATTGTCCATGAACTAGACTAAACTAACCTGAATATAATTAAGTCAGCACCACAATTTCAAATTACAAGGAAACAAAAATCCTGCTTCATTGAAGACCTTAATAAATCTTGAAAAAAAAAAAAAAAATTTTTTTTGCATTCAAGAAAAAAACTTTTTCAATTATAAACTATAAGATTAAAATGTTATAAGAAATGCATTTCAAAAAGTGCAGAAATTTTTCAAAGATATATGTGTGCGCATGTCTTATATACAAATCATAGGTGAATTGGATGTAGCCAAGTTGTTAACAATATTTAAAATTATTAACAATATTTAAAGTATTTAAAATTGTAAAACGCAATTTTATTTGTATTTGCTTAATTGTAAAAAAATATTTTACTAAAGAATAAAAACAATAAAATTAATAAACAAAAGAATTTTTCAAAACAAAAAAAGGAAAAGGAGTAAACTATTTTTATTAATGTAACTTTTTAAATTCTGTTTCTATAACAAACATACCCATCTGCACACACATTCAGATAAGGGAAATCAAGACAAAAATATGCAAAAAAATTTTTAAATATACATATACAAATAAAACAATAACAACAATACAGTAATTTGATCTACATCTGAAGAAATATCTTTCCAACAGGAAAAATTTATCCAATAAGGCGAAGACTTACTTATTAAGTATTGGAATAATAAATTGAAGCAAAGAGAAATCAGAAAAGAGCTATAAATGGTAATAGTAATGTTAAATGTTTCCTTATAAGGAAACAGTAGACATTCATTAACCAAGCAGCCAATAATACTTTTCATTGAAATCGATAAAATATTTCTTAAAACTATTTTTTAGAAAAATAAGTTTAAGTCAAGCAGCTGTTATCACTTTCCTTTTCAAGTATTGATGGCAGTTTCCTTCCTAATCTTTTCTTTGAAGTTGTGTTAAATGTCACTATCTTAATTATGTCATCCTCTCCCAAGTCACATGTGCTAACCATTTATTTAATTGTTGCCACTGGTGAAAGTTGGCAAGTGATGTGGTTTCTGTTATTTGGTACAGTACTTTGTTTTTGTGATTCTGTAGCACATGTCCATGAGTTTCAAATGAAGATAGCCCTCACTAAAACAAGCTTCAATTGGTCAAAACCATTTTTAATTACTGATCTGAGAAAGCAGTTGTATGCAGCTGATAGTCAAGATATTTCTGAATAGGTTTGGTGCCATGCATGGCATTCATATGAATGTTTGGATTTGACGAGTATTTAAGAAAATGACTAGTTTTCAGGTTAAAGTTTGGTAGCAATTTGCAGTCCTTTGCTAAACTATTTCTAATGTGGCTAATTCTATGTTTAATTTTCTTATCTCCTATAAGAAAAATTTTAAATCCACATACTGAATTTTTTATGCTGGATTCAGAGTAGGTGCCATCACATCTTATTCCAATTCCAGGTCATAGTTTCCATTTTTACAACTAACAGCTATAATATCATGTCTTGACAGACTCCAACAGTATTCTAACATACTGTTATGGGGAAACACACCTATTCCTCAGATAATGAACTCTCCCTCCTATATTAATAAAAGTTAATGGGATAAATTCTGAGGAGTTCTTGGGAAGTTCATAGAATTTCTTTAGAGTTCTATTGGAGTTCAGTAGAACTAGTAGTCAGTTGATACTAGTCAGCAGTTAACCAAATGCTAAGGAGTAGTTTTCAGTGGAAGATTACCAAGTTCCTAACATTTTTGGCGCGTTAAGTCGATTAGCAACCAACATAGCACGATTATAACCTTCAGTGCAAAAACTACTCCACAACATAACTGGCAACAAAGATCTACGAATTCACTCTGAAGAAAAGAGGAAACTCCTCCACAACACATACACACCAGAACTCACAGTATGTTTCCAGAGTTCCCATAAATGCTGCTGTTGTATCTTTATCACTTGGGCTAAAAATTCTTCTGCATTTAAAAATATCTGATTTTTTTTTTTATGCACTATGAAAAGAAATGAAACCAATGTGATTCTAATTTCTCGTCATCACTCATGTGCACTGCAGCAAAAATGCTTTTTTTTTCCTACTCTGTATAGGTTTTCGATTTCTTGTCGCCACTTTTATAACTTGCTACTAATAGCTATATTATGTCTTGCCTGACTCTAATGGTACTTAAACAAGCACTATCAAAAGTATCTGAGAACTCTTCCTGAATTCTATATTTAAGGAGTCTTGCATAGTTCAATTGTGTTACTGGAGGTGTCATATTTACTCCACAACAAAATGTCTATACTGAGTTCTAGGAAAACTTGGTGGATATTGATTTTCTGTTAAAGTATTTTACAAGTTCAAGGAGTAAAAATTTTTCACAGCAACTATTTCAGGTATTTGTTGTTCTTTTCTCCCCCTCCACCACTGCAGTTTTTTTTTCTAAGTTAAAAGAAATTGAATAAATCATTTTTCCTAACTAGAAGAAATTTATTATACAGAAAATTAACTTCAAAATTAAACGCTTTCAAATAAACAAATTTTTAATTGATATGAAAGACTTGCACTTTAAACCTCTTGGAAAAAGGGTTTGCAACAGATGTAGTTCAGTTTAAAAGCATGAACCATATACATGAGAAAACACAAAAGAAAAATATGCTAAAAAGAAATTAATTTGGGTGGTGAAAACATTTAAATTAAAATGGTCAACACTTGGATAAATCAATATCACAAATGCTTAACATTTTTAGAAAACGTTATTTAATGATGTGTAAGACACCCCAACTTCATTTATATTTCACATTACAGTATCATGGAATTCAGCAAAGGACAAACAAGAATCTTTAACATCTAGGTAAACACTGATCCCTTGGATACCTCAACTTAGATATACAGTAGGAGTGCAAAAGTAGGGATACAGTAATGAAAAAACAAAACGTATTGATTATACAAACATCAATAATACTTACTGTATATCTACTTCTGTAGTGCCCTCTATAGAGCCCCAAGGAGATAATTTTTGAGATTTTTTTTTTGGGGGGGGGGGGGTTGTAAAATGTCTAACTTTATAGCATACCTCACACATTTTTGAGCCTAAAGCATTAGTGACAACAGCGTTCTGGATAACCGTTGTCCAGAGGGTTCATTGATACTTGCTGAATTCTGTTGTATTTTTGTTTTACAGCCCATGTCTAACAATCTTTGTACAACTTCAGGTGGCTGGTTTTTGAGTTCAGACTTGTCATTCTTCTAGACTGGTTGCCAACCACAGCTCAATAACCCAGGCTTCTTCCTTAATCTATAACTGAAGGGAGAAGAGATTGATACCTTCCTCAAGAGTGTTCATAAAAAAAATGCAAAGTAACAAACAGGAATTCAAACTCAGCACATCAGTTTTCTTGTTCTGAGCCACAAATCGTCATATTTTAATATTAAATTTATATAAGGGGTCTAATGGGAAAATTGCAGTGTTTGGTTTGTTGAGGTTTACCAGATGCTGCAGACTAGCATGTGTACTAAACTAGTCTTCATAATATTGTAATATTCACTATAAATTGAGAAGAAACTTATATACCATCATACTCATTGCTTTTATATGATTTTGGAGCTTAAAGGCAGACAAACTTTGCAACCAGCAAAAAGTTCTTTACATCAGTCCAAGGTACAAGAAACTACATCTGGCAGCAAAGCCCTCTGATTGGGAAATTGAAGGTTTTGAAGAGTATAGAACCATATCTTAATTGTTGTTGTTCCCAGGCTCACTCTGGCCCCAAGTGTTTTTGTATGATGTGGGGTGGGGTCACTATTTGCTTCAGCTATGGCCAAATAGTGAATCACCCAAACAAAAACAAAACACTATGAAAATAGAAAAATGTATATTTATATAAAAAATATTGTCAACAATACCTATTTATCAAATGGGATATATATATATATATATATATATAAAAACAAGGACAAAAGCAAAATCTTTTCTTCCTGACATTTACCTTGATAATGTCGCTCATGGGATGAAAAGCATTAGTAAAAAAAAGTTTCATCTAAACTTATTTATAAATGGAACTTTTTGTGTGTGTGTGTGTGTCTGTATCCGTTACCTATAGACTCCGAAACGGCTGAACCGATTTTCTTGAAAACTTACACAGTTGTACTATAAGCGTCTGCGAGTGTTCTTAGCTAGGTTTTGTGTCAAGGTAGCCTCGATAAATATTGAAAATCAATAAAAAAAAATAAAAAAAATCAGGTTATAGAAGGAGTGGTCTGATTTTAATCAAATTTCATACACTCATAGACAAAGACATAAGAAACGATATTCAGTAGTTTCAAGGTTGCAGTTCTTACAATAGTGCAGAAAATCGATTATATATAAAAGTTTTCATGACACCCAAGCAATGTCGGGCTATAGTCTCATATATATAACTTATTATTTTTAGTAAATGCCCATATTTGAGTAGATACTGCTTATTTAGTTCTATTCAAATATGGGAAGCCACTAGAACTAACTTTTGAAGTAATAAAAATCTGTTATTTCTTTAAAACAAATATATATATATATATATATATATATATATATATACACACACACACTAGCTGTACCCGGCTACGCATTGCTGTGGCTCAGTTTGGTTAAATGAAATAAAAGAAAAGTTTATTTAAGATAAACTATTTTTTTTCCTATTTGTTTTTTTTTCAATAAATTATTATCAATATCCCATTTATTTTGTTAGATTAGTAAATAAATTTACTCTTTTTTTTTTTTTTTAAACCTAAGCTTTTTTTATTATTATTTCTATTTATGTGGAGTTTTCCTATGTTTTCTATGAAATAAAGTTGTCTAAACGCATCCGTATTGAAAATGAAACTTTTAGTTTGGCTTTCATTGGCTCTAATCAACTTTGCAAAATATTTTTTTAATATTGTAACATTTTTTAATATTAGGTATATAAAAACATGCTCGTATTCAATTAAAATGCTAGAGTAAAATTTCAGAACAATTGGTGCAGCCGTTTTCTAGATTAGAGGATAGTAACAAACAGACAAGTACATTTTTATTTATATATGGGAGATGTGTGTTGTGGTGTAAAGGATATCAGCTTAGGATAAGAAAATGGGAAGTCAAGTTCAAATTCCAGTTGAATTTGTTCATTCACTTACATGCAAATAACCTAAGGAAAAGTATTAATCCATCTTTTTTCCCCTTCAATTATGGGTTGAATAGTGAGGTAGATTGGGTTCTGTAGCCTTGGTTGGCAACCAGTCTACCACAATCTACTGCAGGGAAAATCTGCCTAGTCAGTACATGCATAACGTATGTCACTTTATATATATATATATATATATATATATATATATATAAACCTCAGAATACAATGAAAATATCAAAGCAAAAGTTTCCAGACAAGCACATCCAACTTCCAAACCCCCACCATGCAATTAAGAGAGCAGATCAGCAGTCCTGAACTGTTGTGACAGTAGCAATCAGGAAGATCACTTCAGCAGTCTCAGACTCGTGTGATATATGCAACTAGATGAAAAAAATGCTGTATTTACTAGCCTTCCCATGCAAGGCCGGATGTGACACATGGTCATTTTATAGTGGGTATTCCCGGCCATATAGCCGGGCCAAAAAATCTGTCTATTTTTCTCCAGTCGTGGTTCTACCCTTCGGCGGAACCACGACTGGGTTTGTACTCTCTGCTCGGAAGCAGAGAGCGCCCTCTACCCGAAGGCAGAGAGCTGACAGTGTCATAGCGTCGTCAGGCGAGTGCCTCTGACGTATGCTTAAATTTTAGATGAAAAAAAATGCAGCCACACATAGCTCCCTCCAAGTAACTTGACTATCTCCTGTTAGTGTATGACCAGTGGAAATATTAAGATGAGAACCACCTAAAAGGCCTTTATATCAACAAGAACACTGATAGAAAGATACAATAAAATGTGGAGAAAAATATGGCCATAATAATTTTCATGATTAAAGCTAATCATTTTGGGGCTTTTTTTTTTTTAAATGCATTAATGTGATATGATATCAAAGTATGAACATTTTCTCTCTTGTGAACTGTAATGAAAAGACAAATGTTTAGATGCAAACAGAAATATTTAAGCTGTAATCCTGGAAAATAATCACAAAGCTATACAGTAAGCATGAACTATGGCTGAAAATTGAGGAAAATGATGCTTTGGGGTGGGGGAAAATTTTTTAAATAAAAGAAATTACTGAATACACATACATTGAAAAAAATTGCAAAAGACAAACAAGCATACAATGTGGGTAAAAGAAACACAAAGGCAAAAAAAAATATTGTTGCTGATTTGCACAGAGAAAGAGAGAGAGTGTGTGTGTATGATTTTATATACTTGAGCATGTATTATACAATGGCAGTATAGTATGCCTTGAACAATTAAGATATTAGCAATAAATTATTTATCTGAATCCCTGATCTTGGAAAAAGAATCAAATTTATTTCTAATCTAGGCAAAAAAAAAAAAAGAAAAAAAAACTTTGGACCAACCCTTGCCAATATACTAGTGACCATAAAGGAAGACTGTAGCTCAAATAAAAATCCAATCTATCAGCCAAAAAACTGGTATTCTAATTTTATAGAATCTCAAGATATGAAGAAAAGAATTTTAACAATAATCTTCATGTCCAAAATCTTACAATTTCAACTAAGCATAAAATAATGTGTCCAAAAATATCTTATATAGATAGTAACATTTTATTATTGGATGAAACATCAATGATTACCATATATACTTGTGTATAAGCCAACTTTATATATATATATATATATATATATATATATATATATGTGTGTGTGTGTGTGACCCAAAATTTTTGGACTAATTTACCTCACCCCGACAAAAACTTGTGTATAGCACAATTGGTCACCAAAAATGCATTAACTAACCTCTTTTGAAAATTACCTCTGTATACAGCAGCCCATTTTTTTTTTTTTGCATAAAACATTGATCATAAAAACTTTTACATAAAGATTGATCAAGTATATACAGTAATTTTTTGCTAGCATTTCTTTCACATGCTTTTTATTGCCTTAATCATGTTAGTATGAATATCTTGAATTTATTTTTATTAGATAAAGCATTGTCAACTATAAAATCATTTTTACCTAGGATTTCTTTCATCTTAATTTCCCCTTTTTTTATTCCATTATTAGTTTAAATAGTAACATTTTAGTAACAGTAGTATAGGTAATACTATTAGTAATGATTAGTTAGTGTTAGTAGTAATATTCAGTAGTAGTATGAGTAATTCATTTTTGTCTAGTACTTCTTTCACCTTAAGATTAGTCACTTATTACATTAGTGTGCTCAAACTTCATTCCTTAGTTCCAACAGTTCTAACCATTATGACTAAGATCAAACATGCCATGCAGATTGTAGCGAGTCACCTTCATTCTTTTCGTATTACACTTGAGCAGCTACTTGGGCACGTGGTGTAATGGTTAGCAAGCTTGTCTCACTAGAATCTGTTATAACTGAGTAGTGAGTTCAATCCTCACTCGCTGGGTACCCCTATACCTCAGCTTTGTGCCACATCTAAGCGATGCTTAAAAAATCAGCACTTGAGCAGCTACTTCCTTCAAACCACTGCTTTGTGTAGCTAACTACCAAGTGCATGCTTCCTCGATCATTAGTCTTAAGTTCAAGTCTAGAGTAGATAGACTAAACTATTGCCCGGTTCACACTCCACCCACATCTATTGAACAGGTGTAGAGGCTCATCCCTGGTTCCTTGTTTAGGTTGTGGTTTCCGGCTTACATAGCCCCCTGCACATCAGTGGTGCTACCGCCTTGCTCGGGGTGATATGATTTAAAAAAAAAAAAAAAAAAAAAAAAAAAACTTATCTTCCCTGATATATCCCTATAAACTGTGCCTTTTACTGTAACATTCAAGCTGAAGTGGCTTTTGGCTTTGTTTAAAGTGAACATCATTGTAAAAACATTAAAAAATATCTTTCATTTTATTATTAGATGAAGCATTGTCAGCCATTATTTCTTTTTGAGTAACATTTCTTTCATCTTAATTTCTCTTGGTTTTTATTACATTAGTAGTATTAATGGTAATATTATGATTATTATTATTATTAGATCAAACAATGTCCACCATTATTAATTTTTTAAATTTCATTAAATTTTTTAGTGGGTTAAGTGCTTGGATGATAATGTCTCTTTCAATTATGACTGATGAGGTAGAAAATTTTTTTGCGGTTGGTTGCCATTTCCTTCTCCGGTAGACTGGTTGCTAATCAAGGATAGAGGACCCAGTCTGTTATGCTATTCAACCCATAACTGAGAGAAGAAAAGAGATGGATTCATAGCTTTTCCAACAAGTATAATGTCACAAACCCAACTGAAATTCAAACTTGGCTCTCCAATTTCTCATTCCAAGCCAATATTCATTACACCATACATCCACATTTTTATTGCATTAGTAATATTAGTAATAATATTGACTTAATAAAAGTATGTAGAATTGTCAACTATTATTAATTTTTGCCAAGATTTTACATTTCATTTGCTTATCATTACAACTACTCAGACCACCACTAATGAACACCACCAGGAGTTAACCCCCCCCCCCCCCCAAAAGGCCCTTCATGAGCAAGTGCATCCCTTTTTACTTTGGGATGCTGTCAATTTTAATCTCCCAAAACGTTACTTTCAAAGCTATCACAGAAGATAAGTTTACATCCAACTGTTGCTACTAATCCGATTAACTGTAATAGCAGTCAGAATAAAAAAAAAAAAAAAAAACAATGAAAATCTGTGATAGATAAGCACAAATAATGTCTGTGCATAGACATGATAGTCATGTTAATGGTGGTCTCTTGAAATTTAAGCTTTAATAGGATTAAAATATCAGCCAATCATTTATGGCTTATGAAGCAATTATTAAAGTCAGTATTGCCATAATTATTTTTATAGCTTTAGTTTTTGTCATATACTCTTCAGTTGATATAAGTGCCAACAAGTTATGAAAATTAATTACACATCCCTTTTCACAATATACATTAGACATAATTAGCAACCAAGATCACTTTTATAGATAATATGCCCAGTTACTTCATAAAATGAGCAGATTCGACTCTTCACAGCTTCCTTTCATGGGAACTAGCACTATTTACAGGGTGGTCAATTTAATTGAAAATTTTATTGAAGAATAACATTTGAACCAGAAACTGTTCATAAAAGTTAAATATTAGGTGTGTTCAAAAGGTTTCTTGTGCCCTTTTTTGAAAAGGAGGTTGATTATACAATTGAATACATTTACTGATGAAAACTTTTGTACAAACCTAGTAGTTTTATGATTATGACCTCTTCTTGCACAAATAAAATCTGCTGGAGGTGTAAATTTGGAAAATAAGCTATTTACAATCTATATACCAGAATGTGCATTTTTGTTTATTAGTAACACAAAAATAAAAAATAAAAAGACAAAAAAGACAAAACAGCTGACTCATAGCAATATGCTTTGAAAATATTTTTATCTAACCTCATTATGTTTACACTTATATGATGATTTTTGCTCCATTGGAAATATTTGGCTTTCAAAAGTATGGTCTTTGTCACTTAACCTTTAACACACTGCATTATTTTTCAAGGCACCTCTACTGCACCCCTTAATTTCAGCCATGGTCATTTTCTGTTGCCATGGCAGGATATGATAACTACAAAATTCAAACACTCATTCATGCAGTGGCAGGATAAAATGCTTGCTTTGAAAGCAAAATCACTTTCTGTATGTCAAAGGTTAAATTTTGAACTGTAAGAATTATTGTATTTCCTCAAGTTTTATGAAAACTTTATAACTTTTTAAAAATATATGTACCTCAAAATATATCTTATTCTTAATAAACTTGTTAAAATGTGCAGCAAGCATATGAGGCTAGATAAATAATAAGGAAAAAAAAATGAGGCAAGTCAGTGCAATTATATAATAAAAGAAAAAAAACAAAATTAAATTAATAGAAATTATGAAAGGCATACAATTCACACACACACGCACACAATATATTTTGTTTTTAATTCTTCTCCTTTTTAGGTAATATTTACCCCATTCAGTGCCATCACCTTGGCTTCGAGCTTCTCCAGCTCCTTCTCCACTTTCAGATACTAAGAAGTCAAATTCTGCAAGGACCTCTTCTGTCTCTGGGTCGGCTAACACATCTTCCATGCCAGCCATGCTTTCGTTACCAATGGTCTGCTGTTGAGGAGAAAAAAATGATTTCATTGGTTTAAAAAAATGAAATCAAACTGAAATCCAAGGCAAAGAAATAGAAAGTTAGAAAAAGGAGTAGGTAGAAGAAAATGAAAATTAATCCAATGTTCACCTTAAAATTTCTTTGTTTTTCTGCTCTTTCTTCAGATTCGTCATCAGCAGCAATGCCATCTTCATTTTCATCACTATAAAGAAAAATATAGAAATTATCAGCTATTTAAAAAGAAAAAACATTTCAAGTAGAAATAAATAAACAAGTCATTTAAAAAACTTACATAAACCCAAAAAACTCATGTAAAAACAAAAAAAAACATTTAAGTAAAAAAAAAAACAAGTGAAAAAAAAAAACATTTTAATGAAAAAAAAACATAAGTGAAAAAAAAAACACATTTAAGTGAAAAAAAAACATTTAAGCGAAAAAAAAAAACACATTTAAGCGAAAAAAAAAAACACATTTAAGCGAAAAAAAAAACATTTAAGCGAGAAAAAAAACACATTTAAGCGAAAAAAAAAACACATTTAAGCGAAAAAAAAAACATTTAAGCGAGAAAAAAAAACACATTTAAGCGAAAAAAAAAAACACATTTAAGCGAAAAAAAAAACACATTTAAGCGAAAAAAAAAACACATTTAAGCGAAAAAAAAAACACATTTAAGCGAAAAAAAAAACACATTTAAGCGAAAAAAAAAACACATTTAAGCGAAAAAAAAAAACACATTTAAGCGAAAAAAAAAACATTTAAGCGAAAAAAAAAACACATTTAAGCGAGAAAAAAAACACATTTAAGTGAAAAAAAAAACACATTTAAGTGAAAAAAAAAGACAAAAAACACATTTAAGTGAAAAAAACAAGACAAAAAACACATTTAAGTGAAAAAAACAAGACAAAAAACACATTTAAGTGAAAAAAACAAGACAAAAAACACATTTAAGTGAAAAAAACAAGACAAAAAACACATTTAAGTGAAAAAAACAAGACAAAAAACACATTTAAGTGAAAAAAACAAGACAAAAAACACATTTAAGTGAAAAAAACAAGACAAAAAACACATTTAAGTGAAAAAAACAAGACAAAAAACACATTTAAGTGAAAAAAAAACAAGACAAAAAACACATTTAAGTGAAAAAAAACAAAAACTTTTGCATTTAAGCAAAAAATGTAAATGTTTTTTTTGTTTTAAGTAAAAAAAAAAAAAAAAAAAGAAAAAATTACATTTAAGCAAAAAAGTAAAACATTTAAAGAAGCAAAAAACAAAAATCATTTAAAGAATAAAAAAAAATGTAAACAAGCTCAAATGTTGTAGTTATTTTTTATGCTGCTACAGAAAGTAGCATTTCACTGAGTAATACTCCAATGTTAATGCTAATACTGGTTCAGTTACAAGTGGCTGCTGACACTGGCTCAATTGGAAGCAGCTGCTTATTCACAATCTAAGGAAAAATCCTAATACTGATTGAAGATCCATTTTTCTATATAAACTTAATAGGAATAAGATTATTCCTATTGTCTATCCCATCGAAAATCTTCCATCTAAATGAAGTCCAGTATACGTGTGTGTGTGTGTGTGTGTGTATGCATGTCCATTTTCTGATCTCAGCAAATCATTAATAAACTTAACAGTAGTAACTACTATAGTTACAGACAACTTAAAAAAAAAATAACTCCTTTAAAGTTAATTTCGAACAGAGTGAAAAGTTTTAGAAACAATTCTTTATGAAAAGAAAAACTTTAATTTTGCTTTTCATCGCAATTGATGTCATCTAAAACTTATCTGGGAGCACAGTAAGTTGCTCATGTTTTACTTTTTTTTGTTCTCCTAGCATACATACTGTGACGTATTCAAAATATTACATACTTTGGATTCCCTAGTGTCTTAAAAGCAACTTTATATGAAGCGACCATAAAGAAATAGTGATTTTAAAAGAAAATAAAAAAAACACACACAAAATAGGCTATAGAAATCAGTTGTATATATGAAGAGAAGTTTCGAACAAAGATAAAATAATTTATTTCTAAATTCTTACAACTTTTACATACATAGGATGCTGAAGGTAAAAAGCTGAAGCTCCTAAAAGCCCTCCACAGGGTCAGACTTAAAGTCTGCACAAAGATAACTTCCAGGCAAGTTTCTCAGTAACTTTTTTTTTTTTTTTTTAAAATAATCATATCACCCAAGCAAGGCATTTTACTGCCACTGTTTTTGCAGGGGGTTACATAAAAGAAAAAAATATGAGAGTGACAGGTTATAGAGGGTGTCAGGAAGTGGGTAAGAGAAGAATGAGTATACTGATGAGGTGGAGTGGACGAAGAAAGGAGCATAAGAGAAAGGATGCGAGTCATTGAGATAGATGACTATTGACTTTTCATTTAAATTCTTGGAGATTGTAGTTGTCGGGGAAGCAAGTAAACAGAAGGGAATTCCACAAGCAGGAAGTGCGAGAAAAGCTGCTGGAGTAGAATCTGTAGTTTACATTTTATTGGTTTCACAGTAAAAGGGTGGGGCCTAGTTGCTAATCTTGTGGCTAGAGTAAATTTTATATATATATATATATATATATATATATAACTTGAAAACTTAAATTTTTGTACAAACTGTAAACTTATTATAAAAATGTGTTTTCATATACAATGAACATAAAATGCAGTAGTTGCATTCTTGTCTAATTTGTTTTCTAAAAAATTAAAAAGAAACCCATATTATAACAGCAATTATGTGCCCTGACAATTTTTCAGCCAAAGAGCAAGTGTGACCAATTTTTTTTTTTTATTGGTTATCAACCTATTTGCCTGCTATTTAAAACCAGAAGATATTTTAAGATTGTAAAAATTATTTTGAGATAATGATTTATTGATACAAGTCCTATTAATTAACTCATAGCTAAGAGAAGTGGATTAATGCTTTTCTTAAATTTATAATTAAAAATTTTAAATGATGTTTGATAATTGTCAAATTTTGGAAAGTGTGTTTTTTTTTGTTTTTTTAACACAATCCTTCAATATATACTTTTGTAAATGATGGCCAGAATTATGAACTTATGACAGAACATGTAAGTGAATATAATTAACCTGATTGGAATTGGAACTTGGCTCTCCAATTAACAATTCCAAGCCATTATCCATTACATCAACTGAACACCCAAGCTTACAGCACCTGGCATTCCCAAGTGGTCATCCATCTAGGTACTGACCAGGCTCAATATGGCTTAACTTTGGTGATCATACAAGACCCAATGTTTTAACATGCTATGGCCATAAGCCCTCAACTCAAACATTTTATCATGAATTTCAAATTTATTACAAATTTAAAATTGAATTAAAACTCAATCTGATGTTCGATCATTAAATCAAACTTTAAAAAAAAAAAGTGTCTCCCCCCCCACCTAACAATCTTTCAGTTAATCCTTTTGTAAATGATGGCTACAATCATGAACTTATGACAGCTTTAAGCTA
The DNA here is from genome assembly GCA_037127315.1 of Ascarosepion bandense. NCBI lineage: Eukaryota > Metazoa > Mollusca > Cephalopoda > Sepiida > Sepiidae > Ascarosepion > Ascarosepion bandense. Next base: position 5,007,977 of record JBBBDQ010000925.1, read on the forward strand.
CATTTCTCACCAATCTCAACAATGACAAATAAGAATAATGTATTTTCTTTTTTCAAACATGCTAACCACCCACATCTATTGAACAGGTTAAGAGGCTCATCCCTTGTTCCATGTTTAGGATGTGGTTTCCGGCTTTCTTTTCCAATCTTTTCACTATTATGTAGACCCCTGCACATCAGTGGCATTACCGCCTTTGCTCGGGGTGATACGATTAAAAACAAAAATTTTAATAAATCTTATGGTAGTAATAAGTTCCAATATCCAGATGTTAAAGATATAAAAGAAATTATAACAATTTGTGTCCATTCTTGCTAAGATTCCATGGCTTTCAATTGGTTTCTGTCATTGCTAATAAAAATTACACAAAAATTTTTCATGGTAATTGGTTTAACGAACTTTGCTCTATGGTACCAAGACTTTATGAATTTAAATGCAGTACTAGTGTGTTGTGGTGCAGTTGATATCGACTTGGAAAAAGAAATTGGAGAGCCGAGTTTGAATTCCAGTTGAATTCATTGCATCCACTTACATGCAAATACCCTTAAGAAAGGTATTAATTCATCTCTTCCCTCAAACTATGGGTTGAATAGCAGGACAGATTAGGTTCTATAGCCTTCATTGGCAACCAGTCTACCGCAGAAAGTAATGGCAACCTACTGGGGGGAAAATCTTATGCCAAGTCAGTCAGGTCTTGAAAGAGACATGATTGTCGAAGTGTGTATCACATATGGCACTTAACTGACCAACTAGATTATGGCCAAGGTGTCATCATGCTAGCTGAACAGGCTAGACGTAACTATGCTGTGTTAACAGAATTGCAGTTCTTGCTAGTGTAACTTTATTCTGACTTCTTGCTTCCAAGTCAACTTTGATCTTCAAAATTTAAAGGCAATATCAGTTGTTATCTTCTGTCTTCTTAATTCTTGTTCTTTTATTATCTTCTCTCCTTAACAGTGTTTTTGCTACTCATATTTAGTGACACTCAGTAACCCCTTGTGTCTTAGTGACTTTATTTCCTTGCTTGGGATGAAATGATAATAAATTAATTAAAAAGCCTTTCTGGAAAATTTTTCTATCAGTCAACCCAAAAATGATCACTTGAAGATGGAGTCATAGTAAAAATATGATTCCGAAACATGGGAAATTCCAAGTCACAAAAATGTTTAATTATATTACAATAATATGTAGCTCTACTTTTGTATTGAGCACTGTAAAATTAAAAATAAACATTAAGGAACAGTAAATTTCTTATTGTTCTTTCTTCAAATTGTGTGTGTTTATTTATATATATATGTGTGTGTTTATATATATATATATATATATATAAAACCCACACTTAATAAAATCACATTTAAATCTGGTCATAACACATTACATTGCATTTGAATACATGGTTCTGTTGTCATTTCGAACTATCACATGGTGTGATGTCATAGAACCGCATTGCAAATTTGCAAACTGTGTTTGTTATTTTTGGTAACTATTGCCGTTGCCTAGTGGAGTTTTATGTCAACACAAAATAAAATCATCACTGATGGTGGATGTTCTTGTGTTATCGTTTTAATAATCTCTCTGAAGATGGCTCATGTGAGCCAAAAGGTTAGAACAAACTTATTAAAGCCAAAATACGACATTTAGAAAGGCTCATGATTAAACATAATAGACATTCATTGTCTCTTATATTTAACAGTATATGTTTAGTATATATATATATATATATATATATATGGTTTTATATACAGACTGTAATTCAACAAGATAAAATAAAGAATAAACAGGGAATATATTTCAATTAAACATGTTTAGATTTTATTAAAACTTCTTCAGAGATTGAGAGAAAAATGAAAAAACAAAGAAACAATACTGGTATGTTATGATTTTAGTTTAACCATTTGCATAGTGTTGCCTTGAGCGATTTGAAACTGGTTTGATCAAAATAAGAATGTCAGAATTAGGGTGGGAGGAAACGGTTGTGTAAATATACACTGAACAATCCTTGAAAACAAATGCAGCAACATTCGAAAGTACTTGGGAAGTAAATAATATAAATTAAGGAACTTTGTCAAACTTACTAATAACACAAAACCCTTAATTCAGAATATTAGTCTGTCTACTTTCCTCCCCTCTACCGTCCGTAATTTGACTCTCATGGGTCTCTCACTGGCCTTCTTGGTGTGACCAAAATTCAAAGACCCTCATGTGGGGATTCTGTTTTGTTTGAAATATTCTTAAAGTCTTTTTTCTTTTCTTTTTTTCTGCCTAATTTTAAATTTTAAGCTTTTCATGTTTAATTGGTTTTCTTTAATTTTTGATTTTAGCAGATATCTCTTGACTGGACTTTTACTAAGTTAAAACTTAGTAATCCACCACCATGTTTTTTTTTTATCTATCGCCTGGTTCACACTCCACCCACGTCTATTGAACAGGTTAACAGGTTGTTCCATGTTTAGGATGTGGTTTCCGGCTTTCTCTGTTCCAATCTTTTCACTATTACATAGCCCCCTGCACATCAGTGGCATTACCGCCTTGCTCGGGGTGATACGATTAAAAAAAAAAAAAATTTGAAAAATTAAATTAACACTGATTGAAAACTTACCCATATTATTTAAGCAAGCATGTTTTGTATATATTTCTGAGTCAAAGTAAAGTATTGTAATTATTTACACTATTTACATTGTTCAGACAGTTGCCTCATCTTTGTTGCCATATTCACAACATTTCAACCATTTTCCCTTGAATTTTAGAAAAGGTTGAAAGTATTTGGGTTTTAAAAAAAAAAAAAAAAAAGAAAAAAAAATACACCGGTTTCCTTGATGAATTTCATCTTAGCACCAAGAAACTGATTAGACAATTAGAAAGGATCAGTACAAAAATAAGCATACACATTGCGTCTATATTATTCAATGAAACATGTTTGAATGAAGATATGCAGCATACATATATCTGTGCACATGCACAAACACACACAGCCTTTGAGATTTCACTTGCCCGGCTGACTTGGACGATTAAATTTTATTGCTTTACTTGCCTGTGGTCAATTAAAAATCTCGCAATGAAATGTGTCTCTTCAAATATAGAAAAAGGAAATCCGATTCATTTTACAAACCAAAAGTATGACACTGAAAATTCACAAGTTACTTAGAATGACCTACAATGATATTATTGAACTCTTTGGTCTTATGCATGGCGCCTGATCTCACTTCTATCATTCCAGTCAGTGTAAACATTCATTTAATTAATGCTTCCAGAGTGGAGCCAAAATGTCTGCCACCCAGATTAAAGATGCTCACAGATTTTTAAAAACGCATTTGGAAAAATATCCTTGATTCAAGATTCACGTTATGTTTACGTAAGGCAACTATTAAAGAAACGGAGTCAGTCGAGTAAAATGATTTTGGGGCGAGTAAATTTTCCCTTGCTCTTGACCACCAGTTGAATGTTTTCTTTTTCAAATCTTAAAAGCTGTGTGTATGTATGTATGTGTGTGTGTATATATATATATATATATATATATATATATATATGGTAGGCTACTCATTTAAGTAATCATGTCTGATAGGGTAGCTAACCAATCCCTGTTTTCTACTGCAACAATTCTGAGCAAACACTAGTTACAGTTTCTAAAAGAGCATGCATTAGCACCTGCAGTTAAACAAGACCAGTATGTTCAAAACTTTGATGACTTGTGCTGCAATAACCACTGACAGCTTCAAAACAGTTTTGTTAACCATAGTACTCATCAAAACTTAAAAGCATGGTTCCTGCTAACAATCAGAGTATCTGTGCACAATGTCAAGAAATAAAGTGCCATTTATCCAACTTTCTGTTTCAGTTCAGAGTGTAGTAGAAAAAGTGTGTCTCTCCCACAGAGAGAGAGAGAGAGAGAGAGGTGTCATCCTTTTACTTCAGAGAAACCAAGGTGAACCCTAACCCTGCTCTAACCAACTGAGCTACAAAAATCGAACAGCTTTGAAGAAAAGATTAAACTTGAACTTAAATTCATCCTTTATTCCATGACCACTCTTGGTACCAAATTCGAGTCTTGACACTTTAACTAGCAGTAATATGTATTACATCTTTTTAGTAAATGAAATATCAAAATTATTTGTCTATATTTCTGAGATTAGGTATTGTAACTATTTACACTATTTCAATTGTTCAAACTGTTGCTCTCTTCTTTATTGCCATATTCAGTGAATAAAAGTGTTGGTTGATTGATTCAAAAGTGACTTAAAGAGAGAAGTTTAATTGCTTGCCACAGCAGAGAGAACAAAAATTTAGAGAGTTAAGAGAATTGACTAAACATGGTATGTGGAATTAGAACAATTTACTCCCATCGATTAAGTAAATAGTTCAGTTCACAATTCCACCAAATATCACTTGAAAACCAAAGCGTACATTGGCCACTATGTTGTGAAAAATATGTAGTGTAAGTAACATTATTATCAATTTTGAATATCGATGAATTTAATAGATTAAATTTGATATCCTGGAAGCTGCTGGGTTCAACCAAGTTTCCTTGCAGGAAAAGGAATGCAAGTAATATGCCATCCTACCTAAACATCAATTGATGGTCTAAAAGGAAATAGAAAAATATAAAGTAAACTGTATTGAAAAAAAAATGGTAATGGTTGACAATGCTTCCCCTTAAAAAAAAAAAAAACAAAACTCTTTGGTCTTATGCATGGCGCCTGACCTCGCTTTTATCATTCCAGTCAGTGTAAACATTCATTTAATTAATGCTTCCAGAGTGGAGCCAAAATGTCTGCCACCCAGAAAAAGAAAAAGATAGGTTGGACTATATGTCTGCCACCCCACCACAAGAAAAAGATAGGTTGGACTATCATCAGGTTCACACTCTGTCTTTTGAACCAGAGTAGAGCTTTATCACTTGTCTCCTGTTTAGGCGTGGTTTCCAGTTCCATTTAATGTCTTCTCATTCTCTTTCAGCCCTTTGCAACTTAGTGACATCACCTTATTGATGAATTGATTTAAGGAAGAACAAAAAGAAAATTACAACAGTGAAACATTTACGTTTTTTTTTATATTATTATTTTCAAAACAAGAGATAAATATAACAAACAATATCTATTATGTTTAATCATGTGTTGTTCTAAACATCATATTTTGACTTTCATTTCAGGTGAAAATAAGACAAAAATTGACCAACATCTGGATTTTTTTTTTTTTTTTACTACGCTGGCTCTAAGCTTTCGGCTCACATGAGCCATCTTCAGAGAGGTTACAGGAACGTTAACAAAGACATCCACCATCAAAGATGAAATTATCTTGTGTTGACATAAAACATTGCTATGCAACAATAACAGTCACCGAATATCAGACGGAACTCGTAAATTCGCAATGCGGTTCCATGACGTCACACCACGTGAGAGACCAAAATGTTAACAGAACCATATGTCTAAATGCAATGTAATGTGTTGTGACTAGACTGAAATGTGATTTTATTGAGTGTGGATTGCCTTGATTTCATGTAGATGGCCTCCAATATCTGAAGGTTCTTTTTACTGTGTTAACTAAAATCCATCGAATATTACATACATGGCTGTTTTTTTCAAAGAAATATTGTTTAATTGAACTATAGTTTTCTATAACAGCTAACTTATATTTAGTCACAACACATTACATTGCATTTAGACATATGGTTCTGTCACCCATTTTGGTGTCATATCAGAACTGCATTACTAATTTACAACCAGCATCTTCTATTCGGTGACTTATTGTCCCATAGCAATGTTTATGCCAACACAAGATAATAACATCTTTGATGGTCGATGTCTTTATGATAACATCCCTGCAACCTCTCTGAAGATGGCTCATGTGAGCTGAAAGTTTAGAACCAGCATAATAAAAAAGATATCCAAATGTTGGACAATTTTTGTCTTTATTTTCATCTGAAATTGAAGCCAAAATACGATGCTTAGAATAGCTCATGATTAAACATAATAGACATTCATTGTCTATTATATTTAACAATATACGTTTAGATAATTATCTGTTGCCTCAATACACTGAACAAAAAGAGGTATACAGACATACAAATGCACAAGTGAGAGGGTGAGGAAGAACTTCACAACCACACTTTTCAACACAGTACAGTACCTTAAATTATCATCTTCAATATCGACAACATTATCTGTGGCTAGAAAGTCGAACGTAGCTAAGACTGACGCTTCACTCTCTAACAGTGAGCTTTCTACGAGGGAGGCAGGTGACTTCACTTTGCCGGGTGGCCTGAAGAAAACAGAAAAAGTGTTTAATGAATATACATACATGATTAAAAGGGGTATCAAATGAAAGTATACATAAATGGTTGGGGGAGGGCATTTATCAAGGAACGTCAGATGAAGAGCAATAGAATTTTTTTGTGGCTACCACATAACAGCATAAATAAGGAAATATAAACAAGTGAAACTTTTTTTTATTGCTAACTTATGAAATAGTTTTAAAATGTTTATAGGCGTTTTTGACTTGGGTTTTTCAGAATTTATTTATAATTTTCTTAAAAACATTGACTTAATTACTGCAACTGACAATTTTCATTTATTTATTGCTGGCAAAATTCCAAATATTGGCCTTTTTTCTTTTAAATTAAAAATAAATGACTGCTATTAAATTTGAAAACTTTAAAAAATATTACATTTTTTTGTTTTTAGTTTCTCAAAAATAAAATCTTAACTTTCTTTAAAACAGTTTATATTGGTGTTTTTTTTATATAGAAAAGAGTATCATTAAGTCTGTAGTCCAATATAATTATAAGTTTGAATTTGAATCTGGACAAATGTTAAATGCTTAAATCTCCCCTTAAAAAAAAAAAAAATTAAATTACAATCAAAAATTAACACTCCCCTGCTGATAGTTAAAATTATAAGATTTGCTAATTTCCAATAAACCAATGTGTTGTGGATCCTCATCTAATTTTATTAAAAAAAAAAAAAAAACAACACTAAAATTTATATTTTAGAAGTACTCTGAAGAGCCAGTATTTTCAGAAAGAGTGAAAATGAAAACAAAATAAAATTGACAATGATTTTAGTTCAATTTGCATGCATACAAGTAAGGACTGTCTTATGAAAAGTATACTTTCTCCTTTCTGATCACATGATAGCATGATGAACTGACCAGAAATTTTCCAGACATTCAAACGACCTTAGTAGCTCTAAGAGTATTTTACAAAGAGGAAATTTTTAAATATTTGTGCAAAAAATTTCTTTTCATCCCATCATGAGCACATGAATTCCAGATATTCTGTCTACAGTTTCTCTCACGAGTGAAAATACAAAAAGTGAGCTTGACTGCTCTCAAAATTAAACACACACTTAAAATAAAACAGGGGAAGTAATTCAGCATTTAAAATGATCTAGGAGAGGTAATTCAGTATTTGGCATTTGAAAGGCAAAAACTAAATTTTATTAAAACCAGAAAAATAACCCAGAAACTTTATCCTGTATCAGATCAAACCCAAAATTTAATCAGCTTGTGCCAGCCATGAGGTCAATCATCCCTAAAAGTTTCATACAAATCCATTTTGAGATATCTTACCACAAACAGACAAATGTGACTAAATACAATACCTCCGCCTTAAAATGGAGGTAAAAAGATCCTGACATTTGTGTTTATGTTAAGCTCACGACAGTTTGTAGATAAAACAAAATTATGTAATTTGTACACCATCAATACAAAAATCAACCTATCAATAAAACCAGTGGATAAGTATATATTATATTAATATATAAGTATATTTCTAAAGGGGTCATTTAATCTGTGCACCAATAGATTGATAACAGCTTATTTAATTCAGACTGATCCATCCTGACACGTCAAGACCTTTCATAATGCTTATCCTCGTCTTAAATTTAAAACATATTAGTTGTTTTATGTGCCATATCCCTTCAAAAACTTTTTATCCTTTGTAGCTCTAAGCAATATCTGTCTCCTTACTATCCCTCCCAGTTCTTGTTATCATCCAACTTATTAGGTGGGTTACATAATGCTACCCTCTTCCTCTTTTGCCTTCAATATGTCTTATGAGGGTCCAATTCTCCAAGCCCTCTTTCCTCACCAAGCATCCCAGAAATTTCAATTGTTCCCCCTTCTGATTCTAAGTACAAGTCTTCTTTTTATTACTATTTTTCTTATAAATTCCTCATTGCTTACATATTCTGACCATGGTTTTCTTAATGGCTTTCTGCTGAACATATCTATTGCCTCAAATATCCTAGTCTTCTGTGAAGAAATTGTCCATGGAATTATATTGCATTGCACTAATTCTCCCCATTTATTAATACTTTGAGCTTTTAAAATGCATCATTCACTATTCAAATGCACTACCATTACATTTTTTTCAACATATATTAAGTATTGTTATGAGTAATCTATATTGGGTGCTCACCCACACTGATCTTGATAGGTTTGTTTATTGCCCAGTTCACACTCCTCCCAGATGTTTTGAACAAAGGTAGAGGTTTATCTCTTGTTTTCTGTTTAGGATTGGTTTCCCCAGTTTCTTAAGTCTTTTTGTTCTTTTTTACTCCTAGTAACCACTTGCATTATCACTTTGCTTGTGGTGATTGGAAAAAAAAAAATAATTATTACTGCAGCAAGTTCAATACTCTCTATTAAGCTGAGTAAATATGGTTACTACTGCAGTGAGTTTTATTCTTATATGTTCAACATTTGAAGTCTTGTGCTTTGTATTACAAATTGTAATATTAGCCATTTCCCTACAAGGAAATATTTGGCATTCATTGATCAAGCAACCTATACTGCTTTAGGTTGAACTTTCTAAAAAATCTTTCTATAAAAAAATAAAACACACAAACAAACAAAAAAGTTTCTCATGTCCAGTAACAAAACTAACACAAAATGTTTCTAAAATCCAGACCATAACCTAATAACATGTTTTAGTATTTCAGCTCTAAACTAAATTGAGTGGAATTAATAAAACCTGAACAATTTCACAGATTTTAATCTAAATCTGCTTCTATTTATTTTCTAATAATTGTTTTGTAAGAGAGGAATGAAATAAAGGAAGGTGGCTTTACAAAATTTAAATCTCAAAATTCAGCTGAAGCAATTGCCAGAATTGATTTTTATAATGTCAGCTAAATGAGCTTTTACGTCATTTTTTGTTTTTCAAAATGTTGTTCATTCATTAAAACTGAAAATGATATCCTGCAAACTTAAAACCAGCTACTCAGTTGATTGGAAGTATTTATAACCACAAAGTCAAATGAAAGGAGATCCAAATATTGGCAACAATATCAGTCATACAGACCCCCCCCCACACACACACACTAAAAAGAATCCTCAAAACAAAGTGGAAGAAAGAGAAAAAAGAGATTATTGGCTGATTATGAGAATAGATTTTTTTCTTTTTTCTTTTTTATGAAGTAAGATCAAGAAATAAAAATGTACATTACCCCAATCCATAACTAGTTTTTGTATTTTAGTAACTAAAGGGGGGGGGGGAGATAAAGAATGGGGTTTCCTCATTTTATAGCAACAGGGTGCAAAGGATGAATAAATTCATGTTTTTATAAAAGCAAAATCAGCAAGAGATGTAATCTAGATAACTTAATTTTCTCTTGAACCCTCTAGAGTAGATACTGTTACAGATTTGCTAAAAAAATGAGCTAAAGTATTAGCTTACAGAAAATATTCTTTTAAACTTTTAAGATTACTGTGCAGTTAAAAATTATATAAGAAAAGATGTTCACTTTATATTCCTGAAGTAATTTTTATAAATATGCTCACCATAGAAAAAAATTACATAAACTTTCGGCTGTCAGTCAAGCTGTTAACATCTTAAACACTTCAGTGTTAATACATTTGTGATATTTTAAGCTAAAAGTAACATTTGTTTAAAATCAAATTAAACTCAATTATATGTCAAATAAAATTTCAGAAAAGTATATTTTATTTTTAAAAGCTGTTTTAATAAAGAGAATTACATTGTGATGACAGATGGTTAAAAAAATTAAAAATTAAAAAAAAAGCCAAAAAATGAGAAATTTTTATTAAATAAAAATTCTTCCCATCAATTTAAATTCAATTTTAAAAGAGCAAAGAATTCTGTTTATTGAAAATTTCTTATTAAATCTATTAGCTTGAAATTGAAACTAAAATAAAAGCTTCAAGAAAAATTTTTCATTTTAAACCTTAGGTATCACATTTATTTTAAGGGTAACTACTCTCCAGGAAAAGCAGTGGCAACAGAAAAATTGCCCTTTCAACAGCACCACAATTTTTTTATGGCTGTGTATGTTAAACTTTGCCATAATTCTTAAACATTTTGATGTTCAGCATCATAAAAAGAATCTAAAATAAACTGTTTTCTGAAGCCTCTAAACCTGAAATTAATGAATGTAAATTACTAACCAAACAAGAATCAATAGTAAAAGATAAATAGACCTCCCCACTTTGTCCTACCTCCTCTGTAGATGAAGGACTGAACCCTCTGACTCATTAATTAGAAGTAACAAAATTAATCCCTCCTGTAAATGAACTTGCCAGCTCATTAAGATAGTATGTGGTTTCTATCTGCTCATTTGATTTTATAAAATTTTGAATGCTAACATTTTTCTTTATAAAAAAAAATTTTTTTAATTCTTTAATTTGTGATGAGAATAATCAATACACACTTTAGTAATTAGTCCAAATATAATCTTCCTAATCTCCCTTCTTAATTCTATTATTTTTTTTGTCCTGGACATGACAAAAACGTAACAGCAACAACATCTCTAATCAGAGGGTTTTGAGACGTGTTGGACCATCTCTTAATTACTGTTGTTCCCAGGGTGGTGGCACTTGTTAGGGTTCAAGCGATGGGCAAACAGTTAATCCATAAACCGGGGTCAAAACACTATAAAAGTGTAGAAATACATTTTCATAGTAAAAGAATTACCAGCAATACATTTTTGTAAAAAAATAATACATTTTTTTTTAAGGAAGAAGGAAAACATTGCCAATAATTTTCTATGTGCCTTGTCCTTTCAAAATGTAGGCAATCATGACCTTCCACATTTCCCTATCCCTGGTGGCTCTTAGCTCACTTTCTTCTGTTACACCACATCTGTTTATGGCTTGGTGGGTGAATCTCCAGCTGCTGATAAATCAGTCAGGTTTTGATCCTGACTTGAGGTATCTAGCTGCACTGATGAGCCGTAATACAGCAAAACAGGCCTGTATGCAGATATTGTGTGTGTGTGTGTGTGTATATATATATATATATATATATATATATATATATATATATATATATATATATATATATATATATATATATATATATATATTACATACATACACACGCACTACCAGCCATAATTTTTAGTCCAACCCAGTGTTTTTTTTTTAAAGAAATGACGTATTTCATACTATTTTGAATATTTATTGCCAAATGAAAATAGAATGGCTCTTTTGTTATTACTTTGCAAAATTTTACAAGGCAAGGAAATAAAGATGAACTCGTGCAAATCACCCTAAATTTTCTTCATTCTTTCACTGATGAAACTGCAATATAGGTAATTATTAAATATTTATAAATTCATTTGATCTACATGTTATTGTACACTATTAACAAAAGAAACATTCTATTTTCATTTACAATTATTCATTTGGCAATAAATACTAAAAAATAGTATGAAATATATCATTTTTTTAAAACACTGGGGTGGCCTAATAATTATGGCACGTAGTGTGTGTATGTATATATATATATATATATACCTCCAGGTGATCAGGAGTAAAGGTTTTACTATTTTGAGTACCCTGGCATTTATTTTATAAACAATGCTCAATATAATAAATATTATGGATCTTAATATAATCATATAATTATTAATTGTACATTGTGACACAGAAATTTCTATATTTCGAAATAACATTGCCTGATGAAGAGAATCTATCTCGAAATATAGAAATTTCTGTGTCACAATGTACAATTAATTCATAATTATATATATATATATATATATATATATAATAGAAATAAACAAATACTGTCAAAAAAATACATTTTTAAACTTACAACTTTTTAGTAGTTTTTCCTATACATATTAAGACAATATACATGGATCATCACTATGTTATATATATATATATATATATATATATATATTAGATAAGAAAAAATTATGCAGACACGTTATTTATTGGTAAATCAAAAGTATAGGCCTATTTTAAAGAGTTATCCTACAACTGTATATACAGGATACTCCTTTGGATTCTTCTATATCTACACCGCATGCTTATATAACAGAAGCATAAAGTGTTAGTACAGCAAAAAGCCTGCCAGGAACCTAAAAGAAAGCTTAAAATGAAAAAAGTAGAAAAACTAAGCCAAAATCCAAGAAATATATAAGAAATGGAGGGACACACACAAAAAAAACATATTTAAACAGTAATAAACAGGGCTCTATGCCTAGTTTACCAAGAGAGCAATTATTCTTCCCAAAGTTTCACCTCAGAGAATGATCAAGCCACTACATAAGTTTCACACTACCACAATTATCAGGCAACCAGAACACATGATAGTATAAAACTTAAGTAACAGCCCAAAATTTCACTCTCTCATATACATAAAATAGTGCAGAATGCAGATTTTTTAAAAAGTGCTCAATGGAATAAAAAACAGCTAAAATTTATACTAACTGATAAAACAGGATCTTGATCATTAAACTGAGTGAAAGCATTTCAAACACTAGAAAAATTTCATTAAACTTAAATAAGGCCTAAAGGCTAAATCCATTTTGGTAGGATGGGAGACATGCCAGCTCCTGCCACGGCTTAGAACACATCCATAAAGCTGAGGAGCAGGAGTCTAATATCTTGTTAGCCAAGAATGGTGACTTCAATCCTAGGTCACAAGAGTCAGCATAGTTAAGACTAAAAACAAATATACATTTTTTCCTTAGTGTATAGTACAACCGATATTTCGAATGGTGCCTGCCAGAGTTGTATAAAACAGTGAGAAACAAGTATGTGTGTCATTTGCAGATAGTCTTGTTTTGCTGTATCACAGCTCATCAGTATGGTTAGACATCCGATTGCTTCTAACCAGGATTGAAACCTGGCAAAATTGACATCAGTTGGCGATTCTACCTTTAAACTATGGGCACTCAGTGGAGGAAGGCAGATTTTAGCATGTTATATACACAATGTAAACACATGCCAGTAGCCAAGAGTGTTCAAATTCATAACTGAATGAATGATGTGTAGATAGCGGTGAGTATCTACTGTTTTAAAGTCTACCATTTTTCCATAGTGCTATATATCTCTAAAAGACAGCTTCTCCATCATCTTTGAAAATTTTCCTATTTGAAAATCACTGATGCAATTTTTACCCAGAAGTTATCTGCATAGAAAAAGCCTCAAACTTGTTAGAAGAATGTCAAATTGAATCTTGTTACACTGCCAAATTTTTTGATAAAATTTATGTTACTTTTTCATTCTTTTTATACAGTAAACATCAACCTTTTTTTTTTCTCCACCTCCCTTTCTATTTAGAAATATCAAAATCTTAATTTTAAAGCAGCAATCTACCACACATACAAATGTAAATATGAATATAAACATGTTGCTTAAAAGCCGAAAGAAGTTTAACATGGGAACTAAATGTAGCACAGACTTTTGCTGTTATCCTTTGTGAGAAGGTCTTTCCTATCTAATTTCAATGACTTATTTTAAAGATGTAAATTACTCTCCTGTGCCTGATATATCAGGAAGGAGGGGGGTGTCAAGTAACTTGGTGGGGGATAAAATTTCTTGCTAATTCTTGAGAGATGGCATGAAACAAAAAACAAACAAAAAAAAGAAGACAAGCTTCATAATAAATATGCTTAATAATAATAACAATAATAAAAAAAACAAGAAACAGAATTTGAGCCTTTCCTCCTCTTCCCTCTTCATTTAGGAATTAAATAGTCAGTGTAAGATGACTTGTTTCAATAGTCAAATTCCAAAAATATTGGCACAGCATCTCATACTAATATTGAGTGCTAATACTGGTTTTCAGCTCCCACTCCCACTTGTACTTTCCTTCTAAGCAGAAGAACTGTTAAGGAATTTAAGGCTTATTTTCAATTGAAATTTAAATTTTCAAGGTTTCTACTGACAAGCTTCTTAGAAAAGAAATCTCTAGTTTCTAACATTTGACAAAAACTGGAGTAGATACCTGATTTCCCGTTTAGGATTTGATTTCTAGTTCTTTCTCAAGTCTACTTCATTTCTGTACTCTTAACGCTTGTTCTTCCCTACACTAATGTAACTTCACACAGTAACCCTCTACCTTAAGTAGCTCTTGGGCCTTGTACTGGGTGAGTATTAGTATATAAAAAAATAAAAAAGTTTGAAATGAAATCTTTCAATCATTGACATAACTGGTAAATTTCTAGCAGATTTAGCAGAAATAGCTATCTAAAGTTCATCTTCATAGTTAGAAACAGAAAAAAAGTACCCAGAGAGTGTATACAACTGACAATGCCATTAAGAACTGAATAAAAATCAGTTCAGTTAAAAGGGAAGTAAAACAAATTAATTTCTTTTCCATGAAAAACATGAAACACCATAACATAGCCAAGAAATCAAAAAAACAAAAAACAAAAAAAAAAAAAAAAACAAATGTTCCTTGGCCCATGACCGACCTTTCTACAAAATGTCATTGAAATTTATTCAATTTTTTAAGATATTGTATAGGAAAACATTGGTGGATATATAATCTGTTCATTAAAAAAATGAATCGAAATCCCATTTACATAATAAGTACAAAAACAGATATAAAAAAAAACAGTAATATATACATAATAGAGCAACATGATTTAATGTCAACATGTTATCATAAGCAATACTTTTATTTTGTTAATATATATGTGTGTGTGTGTGTGTGTGTGTGTGTGTGTGTGTGTGTGCGCACACAGAATGCTATTATAATTGTCTGTCCCTTTGAGCCCAAGCATGTGCACCTAAGCCAGGTCTAAAACAGTCCAGCCCCCACCCCCAATTGGTTGCAATAGCATCAGTATTACTATCAATTCCCCTTTCTTAAGTGCAATGAGAGAAGTACTGCCATGAGCAGATGTTTTTTGAGACCAGGCACGTTTTGATATTTTTGGTTGCATTCTGTCTGCAGATAGATAATTGAGAAATGAAATTTAGTTTATTCACCTAAGGGTAGATACTACACTTTGTTCCCAGTCAAAAGATTGGAAAGTGATATACCATGATAAATATTTGTTTTTTTAGATGCACAATATTGAATGACGGAAACTGAGCAAGGCAACTGCCAAAAATCTAATTACCATAAATAAAGATAACATCGTCTGCTGAATTGTTCTTAAACTATTAAGAGAAAGTTTAGAAGACAGGGTAGCATTGTCTAACGGCATATCAACTCCTTATGGGTCATTGGATGCTGAAATTTAATTTTCTTAAGAGCTTTGGTTATTTTTCTTCATTTTACAATTAAAATCTGATAATTGTTTATTTACTATTAAAAATCTATAGCTTGCATTGCTAGACCTTCAAGGGTTTTTGACCCCAGTTTGAAAGTTCTGTATTTGTCTGTAGCTGGAACCCAAACAGGCACTACCACCCAAGTCAAGAGGGACGTGGGGAAAACAGTAATTAAGAGATGTTGCTATGCACCTTAAATCTTCCCAATCAGAGGCCTTGCTGCCAGATAGAGTGTCATACCCAGGATAGTCATAAGACAAGGATTTGGATAGTGTGTTACAAATGTTCAAAGCAATTAGCAATTCTTATGTCTGAATAAGCTATAGAATAATTTGTATATTTAAGTGTAGGCAGTTTATAGATAAGATACAATTATGAATCTGGAAAAAAAAAAAAAAATTAACATACCTTTTCGCATCAGTTTCATCATCGGCAGGTCTAGGTTTGCTGGGTTGTTCTCCATTAATCAGGGCTGGTTGAGTGCACTCGGCATCGCTATCAGTGTTGTGTGGCTGCAGTCCAAGCAAGGAACGGACCTTAGCTGACCTTACATCAATTATGGTATCAGTGTAGCCAATTTCATGTAGATATCTGCATAAAAGAAAAAAAATAGTTAGCAATATTAATTTCTTTTGAAACAAGCAAAACATTTGGATTAAAATGTTTTTATGTTTTATGCACATTTCTTTTAAAGAAACTTGCCTACCAAGCTGTTTGATGGCAATAAAAGTTATGCAGTCATTTTTATGTTTTAAAAGAGGATAAAGTGCAAGAATGAAATCCAAAAGCACATTGGGATAACAAAAGATACCTTCCAAAAGCTAAGCTAAGTATAAGAAATAGAAAAATTTAATTTCATTATAAAACAAAGAAAAGAATATTGAACAGTTATGTAATTTCAGTCCTTTTATATATTAGTGAATGCTAGACAATCTCCACACAGATCTAGAAATTTGAGGAGTTAGAAATGTGGTTCTACAGAAAGATGTTGAGAATACCATCAAGTGAACATGTGAATAATGATAAAAAAAAAAAAAATGGGAACAAAAAAAAAAAAAGAAAAAAAGACACTGACCAGAATGTGACAATTGAAATTTCTAGAGCACATGAGAAAATATAGCTTGAAAAATTTGTCCACTGAGTATCAACATATTGAAGGCCAGAGAAAAGTAGCATATAACCTACCTGTTGTGTAAATGGATGAGAGAATGAAACAAAATTTGCTAACAGCTACAAAGGATAGAAAATTGTGCAGAGTTATGATTGCCAACATCCTGAAGGGATGTGACACACAGAAGAATTCACATTGACTCAAATCTTCAAAATTATATAACACAAGGGTCAGTTTTTATTTGATTATTACATGAAAGACTGGACAAATCTTTATTATTAAATGAATTCCTCTTAAAATTTCAACAGTGATTATTAAGAATTTATCCACGCTGACTTGTGCAAGCAGGATGCCACAAAAAGTAGGACTAAGTCAAATGTTAAATTTTAAAGTTTGATTCTATATTTTTTATCTGATTCTCTGTCAAATGAATTACTCACCTCCCACCGACACACGCACACAAATGAGCCATCTTGGGTATGGCAAACTACATGTGAGTCCTGTGTTTGATGATAAACTGCATCTAGCAGCAAAGCCTCTAACTGGGAAGTCTTAATTGTTGTTGTTGTTCCCAGGTCTACACTGACCTGGGGTGGAAGCAATTGTTAGGGTCTCAGTTATTGGCAAATAGTTAACCTCTAAACTAGGGTCAAAACACTATGAAAGTGTAAAAATAGATTTTTATAGTAAAAATTCCAGCAATAGATTTTACCAGCAATATATTTACGAAGAAAAAAATATTACCAACAATACCTTTTTGAAGAAAAAAAAACATAAAATGAAATATATTTCTAAATAAAAAAAAAATTCAAAATCTGACTAAATAAACCTCACTATTCCTGAACATTTTATTTATATATATATATATATATATGATATAGATATCAATAAAAAGAGAGAGAAAAAGACCCCTTTAAATTCACCTTTAAGTTTTTAAATAACCCACGGAGATTGATATGGCATCAAGCAAAACTCAAACAAATTGTTTTTGTATTGTCTTATTATAAACATTCTTTAGTGTTTTGATTTTAAATATGATTTTTTTTTTTTTTTTTTTTTTCAGTTTTTGCTTGTACTTATTTTTCTGAAAGGATACCCATCAAATTTTTCCACAGTATTCTTTATATACCATATCCTTTCAGGATGTAAGCGATCATGGACTTCCAGTTGCCCCTATCCTTTGTCATTCTTAATACTTTACTTCTTGGTATCCCTCTCAGACACTGCTCCAACATCCACTCTCTCAAGCCCATTAAGTATGTCTTGCGCTATCTTCCTGTATCTTATCCTTTATCCATCCCATGAGCATTAGTTTCTACAAACCCTCATTTGTCATTACATGCCCCAAAAACCTTAATTATTTCTTCCTGATGCTAAGTATAAGTTTCCTTTTCATTTGCATCCTCTCTAAAACATTCTTGTTGCTTATATGTTCGGTCCATGGTATCCTCAGCATCCTTCTGTAGATCCACATTTTTGATGCTTAGATTCTCTCCATCTTTGAAGAGATCGTCCAGCATTCACTGCCATGTAGATGGACTTTTTCTATGTGCCCTGTCTTCAGGACATAGGCAATCATGGCCCTCCACGTCTCCCTATCCCTTGTGGCCCTTAGTATGTTTGTTCCTGTTACTCCTGGTAACCCCCGTTCCGTCATCCACCCGACCAGACCCTGCAAATATGTTATCCGCTGCCTTTCTCTGTCTCTTTCCCTCTACCTGGCCAGCCAGAATCAGGTTCTCCAAGCTCTCCTTCCTCATTGCGTGTCCCAGGAACTTCAGTTGTCTCTTCCTGATGCTCAGTATTAATTTCCTTTTGGTTGCCATTCTTTCCAACACCTCATTGTTGCTTGCATGTTCAGTCCACGATATCCGCAGAATCCTTCTGTAGAACCACATTTCCGCTGCAAAACTGTAGAAGGACAGATATCACATAACAGTTTAGTACTCTTTTCTTGGATTGCAACAAAATCTTGTTTCTCAATACTCTACCTAGCTTTTGAAATGCATTTTTGGCCATGCCAATATGTGTCTTCAGATCTCAATGTCACACTTTTCATTCTCTGTCAGGATACTTCACAGGTTTTTTAAAATTTCTGCACTTGTTTGATTTTAGTAATCCTGACCTGTAGTTGGCATTTTGGGGTCCTCCTTTTGCTGATGACCATGCTTTCAGTTTTCTTGAAGTTTAGGGTTTAGTCCTTTCTTCTTGCTTTCACTTGCTGTCATCTATAAGAGGTTCTGAATTTACCTTTCTATGTTTGCTATCAGCACCATGTTGTCTGTGTGTCTTATATTTGCTGAGATTGTTGTTACCAATGATGAATCCTGGCTGGGCTTCTACCTCTCTCATAATTGTTTCACTGTACAGGTTGAATAGATCCAGTGAAAAGATGCATCCTTGTCTAACACCCCTTTTTATTTTTCTATACCTGCTAAACTGATTTACTGCCAATATGCAAACAGTTTGCTGCCAGTATAGGTTGTTCTAATATATCTTTTCCAATAGGTCAATGTTGCTGAGCATCTCTAACAAGTCTTTGTGATGTACTTTGTTGAATGCCTTTGCATAGTCAATAAAACACAGGTAGACATCCTCAAGACTTGTAAGCCATGAAATATGTATAAAACTTAATTTGATAGTCAATTTCTTTTCAGCTGTTAAGTCAGTGTTGTTAACTTGATTTTGAAGAAAATTATCTAAGTTATACCCAATTCAGTCAGTTAAGTGCCATATGTGAGACACGCTTTGGGCAATCAAGTCTCGAAAGAGACATGACTGACTGGGTAGAAGATTATCCCGCAGTAGGTTACCATTGCTTTCTGCAGTAGACTGGTTACCAGCCAAGGCTATAGAACCCAATATGTCGTATTCAACTGGATTTTGAACTTGGCTCCCTGATTTGTCATTCCAAGTCGATATACACTGTACAACAACACATAACCATAAAAAAATATATACAATTATTCCACCAAAACACAGTAGTGTACTTTTTTTTTTTTATGCATTTGTGTACGTGTGTGTGTTATGAATAGTTCCATTATGTTATTAGCAGTCATTTGTATAAATAGTGTCAATTTTGTTGCAGTCATTCATTACAGATTTCTTGTCAGACTAAATTATGACAAAATGCACGCAAACACACACCAAGCATTCACACAAGTAGCTTTAGAACTTCTTTCTCCTACTCTGGCAGATTTTGTCATCCCAAACTCCTGGCAGGAGATAAATAATTCAACATAAAATAATATGAAATACATCCAAGAAAAGAAATTATAGATTCATCCCAATACTGAATAAAGTGTTTCTTGACTCAGGACCAAGTTCCTCTTAATCCACTTCTTTATTTTCATCTAGCTGCTTAAACAGTATCTCGTTAGAAATTTATCCCTTGATTTTGCTGAGAGATTTGTAAAAAGCAAAACTTGCTGAGTTTTCTTATCTGTGAATTTCACAAGTCCTTATTAAAAAAAAATAAATGTTTAGCATAAATCATGATCAATGCAGCAAAAAGACATGTTTCAAAAGAATAACAATCAGTCATCAATATAGTAGATAGAACTTAACTGTTACCCACCTAAGCAGCCAGGTGGAACATATAACTAAGACTGAACAGTCACTTGTTTGTTTCTATTTTACAGCATAACAACACCTGTGTGTCACTTCATGACCAAAGAGGTTATTTATGTCAGCTTGATTTTATCACATTACTTTTTAAGAGGATTTTTTTTTTTTTTGTGGAGGAACTAGAAAGAAAATGAATTATAGAAAAGTCTACTATTCATCCATGCGTTGAATATTGCTGCCACATTTGATCTAGTGCTTCTGCTATATATTTAGTTACTATAGATAAAATCCAAAAAAGAATCCGCAATATTACTGGCCCTGACCTGGTATTTTGGGTTTTCGTCACTTTCTCACAACCATAAAATAGTTTCACCATACCTTTTCTATAAATATCTTTATGGTAATTGTTCTAACGAACTTTCCTTTTTGGTACCTTGACATTACAAATTTAAGTTCAATACTAGATTGGCAGCTAGTTCTCACATTTTACAATTGAAATGGCTACATGTAAGTGCAAGATTTGTGCTAACAGTTTTTCTTGTTCTTCTCACTTGTAGAATTTTATTCTGACTTTTTGCTTTCCAGTAAACTTTGATCTTCAAAAATTTAAATGCAGTGTCAACCGTTACCTTCTGTCTCTTTAATTCCCGTCGCTTTATTGTGCTTTCTTATTAATGTCTTTTTCTCTTTCACATGCAGTAACCCCTTGTGTCTTAGTGGCTCTAAGATCTTTAATAGTACTAATTTTATGAATTTTTTTTTTTAAATACAAACTTGAGAATTCACTTGGAAGCCAGTCATTTAACATTTGAGTATAAAGCAAAATACAAACATCACGAAACTAACTGAAGATTATCTCTTATGCGCTGTGTCTCTTCAAGACATAGGCAGTCATGGCTCTCCCTATCCCTTGTAGCTCTCAACACCCCTTCTCCTGTTATCCTGCTCCACTAGCCATCTACTCAAACTCCTCAAGTATATCAAGTTTTACTTTCCCTTGTCTCTTTCTTCTATCCATCTCGTGAGTATCAGATTCTCTAAGCCCTCCATTATCACTACATGTCCCAGAAATTTTTCCTTTTCATATCCATCCTCTCCAAAACCTTGTCATTGCTCCCATGTTCTGTCCATGGTATCCTCAGCATCCTTCTGTAGAACCACATTTTGGTTGTTTCAAGTCTTTCCGTCATCTTTGATAAGATTGCCCTGCATTCGCTATCATATTAAAGGACTGACATCACATGACAGTCCAGTACTGTTTCCAGCAAAATATTCCTGTCTCTCAATATTCTAGTCAGCTTCTGAAATGCACATCTGACTATACCAATATGCCTCACTTTCTGTCCTCTGTTAAGACACTCCACAGGTATTTAAATTTCAGTACCTGCTTGATTTTAGTATCCCCTAGTTGGATTTGGTATTTTATGCTCCTCTTTTTACTGATTACCATGCATTCAGTTTTCTTGTAGTTATATGTAGTCCTTTCTTTCCACTTTCTTTAAGGTCTTGTAGTTTACTTTCTGTGTCTGCTACCAGAATTGTATCTTCTGTGCATCTTGTTCAAATTGCAGCCATCAATGACAAATTCTGGCAGGACTTCTAGCATTCTAAGAATTGTTTCACTGTTTAGGTTGAAAAAATCTGGTGAGAAGATATTGTCTTCTTACACCCTTTTGTATCTTTGTATATCTGCTGAATTCATTTCCTGTCTGTATGCAGGTAGTTGGTTTTCAATCTAACACCTTTCCCCGAATATATCAAATTTGCCAAGTGTCTCCATCAGGTCTTTGTAGTGAACTTTGTCAAACACATTTGCATAGTCTACAAAACACAGGTACACATCCTTCTGCATTATTATTGCTCTTTCTGACAACATTCTAAGCATAAATATCATGTTTTTTGCTCTAGTGACCTTGATGAAACCACTGTTCTTGTTCTATTCTGCTGTATACTATATTCATCAGAATTCAGATGAGGGTGGTTGGTTGTTTTGTTTTTATGGCAAATCAACCTCGGCAGGTCATTTATTGCCAACTAAACTTTATTGCTGGTAATACCTTTTTCTTTCAACAATTTATTTTTTTTTATATAAGTTTTTGTGTCTAGAAATACTTTTTTCTTTTAGAGTATCAAGAATCATTGGGATTTGTTTTTAAGAGCAGGGTCCTCAAGTCCTATCCTTGTTATTTAACCCATAACTGGAGGGAAGGGACAGCTTAATACCTTTCCCAAGGGTACCAGTGCTTAAGTGAATGATGGGTATTCAACTGGAATTCAAACTCGGCTCACCGATTTCTCTTTCCAAGCCAATATCCACTGCACCACAATGCACATCCGTCACCATACGCTTACAGCACCTGGTATTCCCAAGCGGTCACCCATCTAAGTACTGACCAGGCTCAACGTTGCTTAACTTCAGTGATTGAGCGAGAACCGGCGTATTCAATGTGATAGGCCTTAAGTCCAGATGATGAGGTAACCTTTAAGGGGGTTTAATGAAAGCTAAAAAAAACTTATTTAAGAGTCCACTATCTTCAGAAAAATCCAAATGATAGAAATTAGTACAGTACTTGGTTCCCATTATAGTTTGCATGAACATCTGGGTAAGAACTTCAAGTAGAAGCAACAATTTTTAATTCTTAGGAGGGAGTGCTGAAAAGTAATCAGCCCAACCAAACTCATCAAAAATAAAATGAAATGACAGTTACTTTTTAATCTTTTTTTGGGTGGCCGAAAAACCTTCTTGTCATCTTGTAATATACCAAATGAACTTGCATATCTTTATCGCCAGTCTTTAATATTATCAATACAATCTCTTTTGCACTAGTGATGTCAGTTGAGAGTGAAAGATTGTAAAAAGATATTTATAAAGCCAGCTGTTTTATTTTAATGTAGACTTCTTGAAAGCAAAATGACAGCAATAAAAATTAGGGGGGGGGGAAAAGTAAAAATGTAAAATCTAACATTTGGTAGCATGAGTTAAATTATTATACATACAGCAAACCTATTTCATGTCAGTAGCACTTGCCTTAATTTCTGACCATTGACAATCCCTTTCTTTGTTATTTACAATGCATTCTGTAGTAAAACTATTACTAATACATTTCCAGTATATAAAATTGTTGACCAAATTATTATTGAACCATTCAAAATTAATGAAAGAGTTCAACTGAACAGTGCTAACAATTGCTATTTTATGTACAAGACTTTAATGATACAAGACTCATGCTTGCAGATTGAAATTGAAGTGTGCATTTACACACAATGTTCCTTATGTATCTAAGGTTACCAATGTTATTCACATAACTTCATGGGAGGGAGGGAGGGAGAGAGAGAGTGTGTGTGTGTATTATATATATATATATATATATATATATATATATAAACATGCTATATTTGTGTATTAAAGTGGTCAATAGCAAAGATAGAGCATATGTAAATATAAAAGTGGAGGTCATGCTTAAATGCAATTTTCATTGTTTAAGCACAAAATTATATATATATATATATATATATATATATTATTGTCATCCGTAGATAGATCTGTTTCACTGTATCACAGCTCATCAGTATGGTTAGACTCCGATTGCTACACAACCAGGCTCGAAACCCGACCGATTTGGCATCAGTCGGCGACTCTACCCCTAAAGCTAAATTACATATATATATATAACCATTATGTAATTTAGATTTTAATAAAATAGCTGGTTATTACAATGTTGGCACAATTATATTTTACTTTTTTTTTTTAATTAAAAAATATTTGGTATTTAGGATAAGATGAACGGGGTGTGTGCATGTGTTGTAAAAGATTTTAAGGCTGTGAATATTAATTTTTTTTTTTATACTCATCATAAAGGGAGATTACTTTTTAAGAAAGAAAAAAAAAAACCGAAAAACATTGCATTAAAAATTAATCTGGATCAACATATTTAAGCTGATATTCTTATTATTATGCCTACATGTAACCACCAATTCATTTCTTTAAGAGAACTAATTTTTCAACAAGACATAAGTTACATCTATTTCTTTTCCCATAGTAAGGTTTGACTCTTGCTACAATATACCAAGTGAGAATTTTTTTTTTTTTAAGAGAGAGCAATCCTGTTTTTGTATTTTATATTGCCTAAGGTCATTCAATCACAGAAGAAACAAAATTTCCACAGATTTTCAGTGGAACCAAAACAGAAGTTAACATCATTCTCAGAGTGTATACAATATTACCAGTTATACAATGGCTGTTTATGGAACAGTTCATATTTTTCTTCAACTGTTGCATTTATTAAAAAAAAAAAAAAAGCATGTTACTTTTGTTGGAAATATATTTAATATAATGTTAGGTTAGGATATAGATTTGGCGATGTTGTTAATGCAGCTATAGCAGATCTTATTTTTTATAGTACCAGTTCCGATACTTTTTGATTAGACCATTTTACATTGTTTTGTTTAATTCCATTTATTTATTTATTTTTTTTTTAATTTCCAAATATAAGCAAAATTTTTTTTGAAGTTTTATTTTTAAATTCATAGCATTTGCAAGACAGGTGAGCAGAGACACAGAATCTTTGAAAAATGGAGGTCTTGCTGAGAATGTTTATGCATACATTTTAGAAAGGTATAAGAAAATTAAATGTTTCTCTCATCATCAGCTCTCTGTGGCTATGTCTACAGTAAAAAATTCCAGTGGATCTTTAGAAAAATAAATGTCTTGCTGAAAATGTTTATACAGAAATTTTAGAGATTTAAAAGAACTGATAAATATTCTATGTCCATAGGATGTGTGTTTGGTTAGAAAAACAAATCTTAAGCTCAAAATTACAAATTTGGAAATATTTTGTTTGTTAGTTTAATAAGGAGAATGGTAAAGTAACAAGAGAGTCGGCAGAATCAATTAAAAAGACCAGTTACTTATAAAATATGTCAAGAAAATTAACATTTAGATGTTGGTGCCAGAAAAAGGGTACTGAACAGTATCAGCCCTCCTCTATGCCAGTGAATGCTGGACAATCTCTCACAGATGAAGACATTGGTTGGTTATTTGTTTAGCAGCACAACAACTTCCTAGGGTAATTTAATTCCAAAATCTAAATATTTTGTTCACATTTTATTTTTTGGAGGGGGGGGGGTAGAGGTGATGATAATGGTTTTAATACAAGTCTTACTAATTAACCTATAGCTGGGGAGAGAAGTGGTGGATTCATCCTTTTCCCAAGAGTAATTTGTGTGTAAGTGAATATAATGAATCTCACTCGAATTGAAAATTGGATTTCCAATTAACAATTCCAAGCCATTATTTACTACATCACCCACACAGCCAAGTTAACAGCACCTATTATTCCTAAGCAGTCACTCATCTAGTTACTGACCTGGTTCAATGCTGCTTAACTTCAATGGTCATACAAGAACCAGTGGTCCAATATTATGTGGAAAGACTTTAAGCAAGAGACGGATGCTTTCGATACGATGGACTGAATATGTGATCAATGAAGTTTAAGAAACAATAGCAATAAAAAGGAGACAAACTTCAGGAAGTGATCTGAAATTTCTGGGTCACAAAGAGAAAAGAGGGCTAAGAAAATTTGATACTCACAGGATAAGAGGGCTAGAAGGAAAGCAACACAAACCACCTGACGAGCAAGTGAATGGCTGACAGAAGAGGATTTAGGAGAGATGGCAAAAAGACTAAAGTTATTAAGAGCTGCAAAGGACAGGAAATTGTGGCGAGCCATCACTACTAACATCCTGAAGGAACACAGCACATAGAATAAAAATAACAATATGAGACACACATGTTAAGTCATTTCTTAAAGATTCAATAGTTATCACTAATCGATAACAATGTAATAAAGTACCAAAAAGTAGGGTTAAACTTGGATTCCTTCACCTCCTCAACGTTAACTGACCAAAATTAAAAAGGACAAAAACTTACTGCCGTAATAGCTGCCTGCCCTGTCTCCAAACAGCATTATTTGTAGTTATGGATTCTCCATCAATCGATTGATCATCTGAAAAGAAAGAAAAAAATTATATTATACATGAGTTGTGATAATGCTTAGTGCCAAGATTGCTATTTTTTCAGTGGTTTACTAATAAAAAAGATTGCTATTTTTTCAGTGGTTTACTAAAGCAAGTTTTTTGTCACAAAGTGCTTGATATAGAGACTGTTAATAAGATTAATGTGGAGAAGTTTGTCACTAAACTGAGCAGAAGTATGCTGACTTTGAAGTTTTGTAAAAGGAACCATTGTGATGTCCTCACTCTTGAAGCAAATGAAGAAAAAAGCCCTGAAGAGTGAGGATATCATAAGGGTGCCTTCACAAAACTTCAAAGTCAACATAACTGCTCAGTTAAGTGTCAAACGTCTGCACATTAATCCTATATATCTCCAAATGAATAAGAACAAAGAAAATAATTGCAACATTCAAAACTTTAATTTAAAAATGCTCACTATAAAAATAGAGTAATGAATATTTATTAATAATTACCTTAGAACATAAGCAAACTACTACAAAATTGTACATTTTTTTCAATGCTGAAACAAAATGTATAATTTTGTAGTAATTTGCACATGTTCGAAAGTAATAACTAGTGTGTGTATGTATATATGTTTTTACTTTCGAACATGTGCAAATTACTACAAAATTGTACAAGCAATTATATATATATATATATATATATATATATATATATATATATAGGCAAAATCCCAAAACCAAATTCTATTAACATTAATTTTATTAATATTAAAAATAATCAAGGTGGAGGACTCGATGTAAATAGTATTATCTATTTACAGAGGCAAATATGTATATTTTTTCAAATAAAACTCCGAAAACTACATATGTTGTATGGCCATTTCAGCAAGAAAAAAATCTTGTTTCCTCAGCAACGATTAAAATTTTATTGCAAATATGAAGCAAAAATTCACATTCTGGAAAGTCACATAAAACAATTCCATACACAGGAAGTTTGCATTAAAAAGAAAAAAAGTAAATAAGAAAAAATAAAGGGAGGGGGAAGTTAAAATTAAAAATTTGTCCTCTAGACACTGTTACAGAGAGTACAGAAAAAAAGAAAAAAGAGAGAGAGAAAGGTGTTCAAGACTCCATTATTGAAGAGGACTTTTAGATGTAATCTAAAACAATATCTAGACCCCCCACCAATTTCCCCCCTCTATTTTTTCTTATTTCCTTTTAATGTAAACTTGCTGTGTATGGAATTATTTTGAGTGACTTTCTCACCAAAATGACAATACAATGAATGTAGTTTTTGGGGTTTTATTTGGGAGGGAAAAATATATATATATATATATATATATATATATATATATATACACACATACACAAAAAATTTAAAAAAATACAAATTTTCTTAAATCAAATGGCCATTTCAAAGGGTAAATTTAACACCCATCTCATCACTGAGAACAAAACATGATGAAATGGGTGCTAAATTTACCTGACAAAATGACCATCGGATTTTTAAAAAGTTTGAAATTTTTTAAATGTCAGTGATAATGGTAGATTAGAAAAGTTCTGTTGCATTTTACAAAACTTCATTTAATAGAAAATCAAATCAGTAATTTTAGCAAATACAAAGTACTTACATATCCAATGTCAAAATTAGTTAAAAAGTTAGAAATGATGAATTGTAGAATTTGAACCAATTCAAAATTTTTTTAAGAGAATACAAGCAAAACCAAATATTTAAATTGGGTGGTATTAATAGCTGGCTACTCATGTCCAAGCACACCCATCTGTATAGTTTACTAGCCAATACCTGTTGCAGACACCTGCTCAAGCACATTTGTAATTCTTCAACACCCACAGAGCCCACTTCTGGTTTATACTGAGCAATCCTTAATTATAGTTCCTAGGAAAGAGCACATTATCATTATCAGCAATTTGAATGGCAGTATACAAAAACTCTACCACGATGACTTGTGACTTCATGTTAGCACAACCAGCAATGGCCACTGAACAGCAATGTTTGTCTACCCAATTTCACTCATGAGAATTGGGTCAACCCATGGTGTAATTTATTTTTTTTTTTTTTTAAGGCACTATCCAAGGGTACCGGTACCACAAGCTGGGAACATCTCAAACTGATAACATCAAGATGTCACCTTCCTGACAAATCAACCATGGTGAGTGAGTTTTGTTTAATGGCATATCAACCTCTGTGGGTCATTTATTACCAAAAGGTAGGGTTTTAAAGTATTTTTTTTTAATGTTTGGTTATAGTGAGAAGGTTGATCTAGTCAGATTGTGATAAAAAAAAATTTATTTTTGAAAACTGAAGATATCTTCTAGTTTTGTATTCCAAAAATGTATTGGTGTTAATTTTTTTTCCTTCAAAAATTTATTACAGCAATAATTTTTCTTTTTTTTCAAAAATGTATGGTTGGTCATATTTTTCCTTAAAAAAAAAAAAAAAAAAAAAAAAAATGTATATTTTTTATAAAAGTCTGTTTTTATGTACATATTTCTATAAAAGTATTTTTATACTTTCATAGTGTTTTGACCCCAGTTTGGGGAGAAACTATTTGCCCATAGCAGGGACCCTACCAGGTGCTACCACTCTGGGTCAGGTTGGACCTGGGAACAACAGCAATTAAGAGGTGGTTCCATGCTCCTCACAACCTCCCCAATCAGAGGCCTTTCTGTCAGGTGCAGTTTATGGTAACCATGGTGAGATTCAAACATGGTTCTCATAGTCGGAAAGTAAACATTCTAGCCACTCGGCCATGCACTTTATGTATTTTTCTCACATTATGTCTAATAATTTATATAATAATATAATAAATAACATTGCAACTTCTCTGGCTAACATTTTCCTCTGATATGAAGTGGAAATAGTATATTGAATTGATTGCAAAGTCTGAAGTTAGGAATGTTAGTTCACTGTGTCAAGCTAGACATTTTTTTTCTCACCAGAATCGTTCTTAGATATTTATAAGTTTAACATTCATCCTTGCTTCGAATATTGCTGCTATATCTGTTCTGATGTTCCTGCTATATATTTAGTGATTCTTGAAAAAATCCAAAGAAGAATTTGCAATGTCATTGGTCCTAACACCACTATAATACAGCTTCCCTGAATCTTTTCTATAAATACTTTCATTATTTATCTATACTTCCAAGATGAGGTAGTGTTTACACTATTTACATTATTCAGACTTTTCGGTTCTCATCTTTACTGTCAAGTTTAAGATGTTTCAGCAGTTGTACACTCCAGCCTTCTTCAGGTGCTAAAAATTTCAAACTGAACCCTTTATTACGATCACTGGGGTATATAATGATATACTCCAGTGATCATCAGTCAGTTAAGTGCCATACGTGATACGTGCTTGGGCGATCATGTCTCGAAAGAGACATGACTGACTGGGCAGAAGATTATCCCGCAGTAGGTTGCCATTGCTTTCTGCAATAGACTGGTTGCCAACCAAGGCTACAGAACCCAATCTGTCCTATTATTTAACCCATAACCGAAGGGAAGAGACGGATTAATACCTTTCCCCAAGGGTATTTGTGCATAAATGAATGCAAGGAATTCAACTGGAATTTGAAATCGGATTTTTTTAATCGTATCACCCCGAGCAAGGCGGAAATGCCACTGATTCCCGATTTCTCGTTCAAGTCGATATCCACTGCCCCACAACGCACATCCAGTGATCATACAACAGCCAAAACGTCTTAAACATGGCAGTAAAGAGGAGGACAATAGTCCAAATAGTGCAAATACTAGACATTATGAATTTAAACCCAGTACTTCTCCCTCCAGCTATGGGTTAAATAACAGGGATGATTGGATTCAATAGCCTTGGTGGGCAAACAGTCTACTGTAGAAAGTAATGGCAAGATACTGCCCAGTCAGTCATATATCATTCATGTGTATATCATGTTTGGCCCTAAACTGACTGACTATATTAGTGGGAAGGTCTCATTTTACAGTTAAAATGGCTAGATGTAACGATTAGTTTTATGCTAACAGTTTCTTCTCTAGCAATTCTCACTTGTGAAACACTTTCAGATTCTTGCTTCACAGTAAACTTTGATCTTCAAAAGTTTAAATGAAATGTTAATTATCATATTTTATTTTAAATTCCTGTTCTTTTATTGTTCTCTTCCCTTAATAGGATTTTTTTTTCCTCATATTCTATAACACTCAGTAATCCCTAGCGTTTTTGTGGCTTTATAGTCTTGCTTGGGTGAAATTATTAATAAAAAAAAATTTTAAAAAATTCCTAATTTAGACAAAATAATAAAAACTGTCCAATTTACTGCAGTTTTTATGAGAAAACAAATACAAAAAATTTATTTACTAATGCATATATATTGAGTCCTCTTCACCTGGAATTATATATATATATAGGTATGTATATGCTTTTTCAGAATCAAAACAAATCTTCCCACTACACTCAAATAAATACATTTCCTCGTCAACATTATTTTACTCATAATCTTACAACTATTTACTAATCAAATTAGAAGATAATCAATTACAAACAGTAACTAATGGTAGAACAGCTATACCTCTCAAAAGTAGGTTTGCAAGCTGCGTATAAAGCTATGATGAGGAGACTTTAAAAAAAAATTTTTTCTTAAAATAATAGGATGCTTGTGGATAAGAGTGTGCATAAATGTTATCCCAAAATATACACATCACAAACTGACACTAGAGTTTCTCAGATTCTCCTTTCAGCATCTCTCTTGACCTCAAGTCTAAAAATAGACAAAGTGTTTTAGCAAAACTAACAGACCAGTTATTTCTCAAATCTTAACCAGCAATGGGTAAAAGTTCACATATTTCTACCTGGAGAAAGATAAGATAGATAATAAGAAACATATGTCTATAGAAACCAAGAGGAACCGTATGAAAGTGCGGTTATAATTAATACTAGTAAAACTGGAAAATATACTTCTGATTAACTAAATAGAAAAATTAAACAGCCCACCCACCCTAAAGCTGAATAAAACTGAAAATTATTGATCCAATTTAGAATGGAAAACTTTTAAATAAATAAAAAACATTGATATCATAGTGAACTGGCTCACAAGTTTAACAAGCTAAATCTCATTAAATCTATATTCCAAGTAGTAAAGGTAATGACAACAGACAAGTGCATCCAAGTTGTTTTGTTAATAGAGTGACTTTACAATAAACAGGACATAGCCAAGAGACCTACCTATTGGCCAAATCTTATCAACAATTGGCAAGGCCTTTTAAAAGAAATCACGGAAATCCTGTCATACTGGAGAGCTCTGTAGTTTTTTTTGTTTCTTTTTTTCCACAGACTTTGAAACAAATATAGAATATTTCAAAGAACTTGTTAAATTTAATTAATACATGCAAGAATTGTGAAACTATCTTTCTAAAAAATATCAACAATTGTTATTTAGGTTTTTCTCTTTCAATCCCTCATTTCATTTTAACATATTCCAAATTGGGTTTAACTTTTTACCAGAACTGAGTGAGGGGGAGGGGGATTTCTTTTAAATCAAAATAAATTTTATTAGCCTTATTGGATTTGAATTTTGAAGTAATGAATCACAAGTTTTTTTAAAAAAGTTATTTTGATAAATATAGCATATTGCAGAAATACCTCCCACATTTTAAACTATCACCTGTGGGGGTGCTAGTAAATTTAAGCGAGTGGCAATGGTATCTTCATCTAGTTAATCCCCTCCCCAGATAACATCCATTATCATGGATTTGCTGTTGAAACAATTTTTAAGATTTGTAACAAGAAAGGACTACAAATAAACTGCAAGAAAACCGAATGCATGGTCATCAGCAAAAAGAGCAACCCAAAATGCTAAATACAGGTGAAGGGCACTAAAATCAAGCAGGTACAAAAATTTAAATACCTGGGAAGTGTTCTAACAGAAGACGGAATGTGCGACACAGAGATTCGAAGGCGAATCAGCATGGCAAAGGAAGCATTCCAGAAGTTGAGTAAAATATTAAGAAACAGGACAATTTCACTAGAAACAAAGAGGAGAGTACTGGATTGCTATGTGATGTCAGTTCTTTAATATGGCAGTGAATGTTGGACAATATCTTTGAAGATGAAGGAAAAATTTGAAGCAGCTGAAATGTGGTTCTACAGAAGGATGCTGAGGATATCATGGACCAAGCATGTGAGCAAATGACAAGGTTTTAGAAAGGATGGAAATGAAAAGGAAATTAATACCGAGCCTCAGGAAGAAACAACTAAAGTTCCTGGAACATGCAATGAGAAAGGAGGGCTTAGAAAACCTGATACTAACAGGCCAGACAGAGGAAAAAAACAAAAAAAAACAGGAGAAAGCAATGGATAACATATTTGAAGGACATGATCAGGTGGATGACGGAACAAGGGTTGCATGGTGCAACAGGAGAAAGCGTGCTAAAAACCACCAGAGATAGGGAGATGTGGAAAGCCATGATCGCCTACGTCCTGGAAGGATAGGGCACATAAAAGAAGAAGAAAACCATAATTGCAAATAAAGCTTTTTGTGCTCATTTCAGGTTACATTGGAATGATGTTCTGTGTAGAAAATCTATACTGATATAGGTAAAAAACATTCCAGGATCACAGTTTCAGCACTTAAAGCTACCTGCAAGACCTTAAAGCACTCAAACCTCTAGGTGATGGAAAAATTTAGAAATTATCTTCAACAGTATATGCCAAATTGGGAGGGGCATTTTTAAAACCAAACGAATAAAAACTGTAGCCTTTTATTTAAGCAGTGAAATAATTTTTTCTTAGATAGCAGATACCTTCGTCTTTTGGTCAAGCTTTAAAAAAGTGGGAGACATTTCTGCAACACCCCGTATTTAGGTGCATTAATAAGTTACCTCAGTCAGTTAAGTGCCATACATGATGCACTTTGGGCAATCATGTCTCAAAAGACTGACTGGGCAGAAGATTATCTCGCAGTAGGTTGCCATTACTTTCTGTGGTAGACTAGTTGCCAACCAAGGATATAGAACCCAGTCTGTCCTATTATTTAACCCATAACTGGAGGGAAGAGACAGATTAATACCTTTCCCAAGGATATTTGTGCACAAATGAATGCAAAGAATTCAACTGGAATTTGAACTCGGCTCTGATTTGTCGTTCCGAGTCAATATCCACTGTACCACAACGCACATCTCAATAAGTTACCCCAAGATGCTAAAGAAGTGGAAGAACTAATGGCTCAGAACAAGAAATTCATGATCAGAGTTCAAATTCACCAGTCATGGGCTCAATATCAATGACAGGTTTCACCATAGCAGTAGATATCTAAAAGGCCTTCAACAAGATATGGCACAAAGGTCTACTACACAAGTTCTTTTATACCTATTAGAAAGTCCTTTCTAGCAAGTATATCCCTGAAGGTAGTTATTACCAAGTAATCCTTTAAGACCCTTGTGGTCAACACAGATGTCCTCAAGAGGTCACTTCTTGAGCTAAATCTCTTCCTGATTTACACAAATGATCTACCTAAAAATATACTCCAATCATTTGTAAACATCTATGCAGATGATACAATATATGAGTGCACCTGCAAAACTCTTGATGATCAGCTAACCTCCCTTCTGATCAAGCACTAACTTCCCAGTGAGGGAAAGACTGGCTTGGTACATTCAATGTCCTCAAAACCAAACTGGAAACATTTCATCACTGCCAATCAAACTCCAAACTACCACCAGTCACGATGAATGGAGGTCTCTTCAAGGAGGCCCCATGCCTTGAGAGGATATTGGCCTCAGGTTTATACCTGACTTCAAATGGAATTCCTATATACAATCCATTGTTAAAGATGCAAGTAAAATGATCAGCTCTCCATACCACTACTCAGCTTGAGTTAGAAAAAAAGGTTTAAATACAATCTGAACACTGCCTAAATTTTATGGAAGTGAATATAACCTTGATTTCTGAAGCAGTATATTCCTAGGTATGATGATAAACTACGTCTAGCAGCAAAGCTTCTGATCAGGAGATTGGGGGTTTTGAGTAGATTGGAAACCTTTTAAATGGTGTTGCTACCAGGTCCTTCCTGACGTAGAGTGGTAGTGTCTGTACAGGTCCTAGCTATGAGCAAATAGCAAACCCCAAACAGAAATCAAAACACTATGAAAGTATAAAAAATACTAGCAATACATGAATAAAAAAAAAAATTAAAAAAAATAGAAATTACTAAAAACACATTTTTGTAGTGAAATTGCCAGCAATACATTTTTATAGTACATAATTGCAACAGGGAAAAAAAAAAGGAAAATTATGATTAATCTCATTTCTTGTAACAAACTAGTTTTCACACATTGGTCAATTTGTGGTAAAAAAAAATAAATGAACAGTTAAGCAATTATAATTTAATCATGAAATAATGTCATTCTCTTGAACTGCACCCCATCCAAAGTTATTAAGCAAATCATGAACTTCAATAATTCAAATTTGGTTGGTGCTTGTGGGGTAATCAAATTTTAACCACTTTAAATGTCAAAAGAAAACCGAGCTAAAACTGTTCAATGTTTTATTGAAATTATTTAATGAATTCTGAAAAACTGCTGCCTGAAGTGTTCAATGAATGGCTTGAAGGTGGTTTACCTGTCAAGAGGTACATTTTCTTTAACAAGACTTTCAGTCTCTAAGCCAGTAAATGTTCATTTCGCTGTTTTTATATATATAACTTATTTATAAATGGAACTGTGTCTGTGTGTGTATCCATTACCTATAGACTCCGAAATGGCTGAACCGATTTTCTTCAAAATATACACAGTTGTACTATAAGCATCTGCGAGTGTTCTTAGCTAGGTTTTCTGTCGAGGTACCCCCGATAAATATCGAAAATCGAAAAAAATCGGGTTATAGAAGGAATGATCCAATTTGAATCAAATTTGATTCACTCGTAGACAAAGACATAAACGATATTCAGAAGTTTCAAGGTTGCTGTTCTTACAATAGTGCAGAAAATTTGATATCGATACCAGGAAATCAAAATTTGACTTACATCCATTCATTTTTCTTTCAGTCTACTGTTTCGCTTTAACTATTGCTTTTTAGTCTTTCGTGCCAATGTCCAAAGAGTCTGAGCTCCAGGACCATGGATTAGTTTTAATGCTTTCATTACACCCAAGCAACGCCGGGCTATACTGCTAGTGTGTGTATATATATATATATATATATATATATATATATATATAAATATATATATATAAAAAGCACTTATCTAGTTAAACATTTACTCACTAAATATAATATACACAGCAAGAAATCAGAATTAAAAAATCCATGAATCACTTCTGTTTTATTTATTACCAAACAGAAAATAGTAATTTATTGGTATTAAGCCAAGATTTGATTGTAAACAAATTTGTTTCTATTTTTAAACAAACATTCTTTTCCCATATCACCATGAAAACAAAACCAAAATGCCTTCTTTCATATACACACACCCACATATAACATAGTAAACAAGATCCTATATCAGATTTTTCAATATTTACCACAAAATGTTTCAGAGATACAAATTCAAAATATTTTAATTGGATGAGAAAGAGAGAGAGAGAGAAAGATCCCTAAAGAGACTAGATATTACATTATTATGAGGCTATAGATTTGAGTAAATATTTCATCAGGTCATAGTCAGGCCAAAGGAAATATACGTTTTACAGTTTTGATGAATTTACAATCTTAACAGACTGGATCTAAAAAAAAAAAACAAGAATGCATTCATGAACAATTTCTGTAACTTGAAAAGTAAGAAGTTAAATGTATTGACAAGGAATGGAGAATGTTAGATATTTGTCAGATGACAGAGTACAAGTTAACCTCAGTGAAGATCATAGATTTGTTTTTTTACAGCTTATCAATTGCAGGTGATTTAAAATCAGAAAATATTTTTAATATTGTAAGAATTTTTTGGGGGGATAATGATTTAAGATACAATCCTACTCATCAACCCTGGATTCATACCTTTCCAAAGGGTATTTGCATGAAAGCAAATATAACGAACCTAACTGAAAGTGGAACTGTTCCTGATTAGCAATTCCAGGCCATCACCCATCAAGGCTGGTATTCCCAAGATGTCACTCATTTAAGTACTCAGCAGGCTGGATATTGCTTAACTTTGGTGATCGTACAGGAATATGTTACAACATGACGTGGATATAAGTCTTAGATCATAACTATGCCACAGTAGTGAATGCTATAATCCTTTCCATAGTTGCATAGTATATGCATCATCATGTGTGAATTCAAAGCCATCTTTCTTCTAGACAGGTTGACAACCATGGCTAGAAACCCAATTCAGCTATCAAACCCATAGCTGAGGAGTGGAAGAGATGAATTCATATCTTTCAAGGTTATTTGTGCAAAAGTGGAAATAAACTCAATCAGAATTGAAAAATGGCTAGAATTC
The DNA here is from genome assembly GCA_037127315.1 of Ascarosepion bandense. Lineage (NCBI taxonomy): Eukaryota > Metazoa > Mollusca > Cephalopoda > Sepiida > Sepiidae > Ascarosepion > Ascarosepion bandense. Next base: position 5,044,520 of record JBBBDQ010000925.1, read on the forward strand.
ACACGATACCTGAGAAAAATTATGCATGATACACAAATCTATACAGTAGTTCTTATTATTTTTAACAGCAGTCAGTAGTCCCCAATGAACAAATATTTAACTTATTTAGGCTCTCACAACCATATCAATTTTTTTTTTTTTTTTTTTTTTAAGTCAAAACAGGGAATAATATACTATGCTCTTTATATTTAATAAATACAAAAAAGTGAGTTTCTCAACAGTGGAGAGAAAAAAACTTACTCATATAAATGTTGAACATTTTGGTTAGCATTTAAGTTTTTAAATCATGAAATGATATTATGTGAATTAATATACATACATATGGGAATACACACATATGTAAATATTCAGGCATTAAAACAGTGCTCAATGTAGTATAAATAGAGCTATTATATACATGTTATTTTACATTAGTGGCACAACTCTAAGTTTCATGCATTACACAATCATCATGTGCATATTATGAACTAATATACACCTGATATATTGCATAATGCACAAAACTTCAGGTCATGCCACTGACATAGGATAATATGTATCAATGAACAACTACAAGAAACAATTGAACTGCAAATCCCCAAAGCAAAAATTCAAAAAGCTTTTTACAATGAGAAAAAGAATGAAGTAGAAAACAAATGTTTCTTTCCCTTATCTAACCTTCAAGAGACTTATCAATATATCACAACTAATTTTCTCAGATGATACAATAGCTATAGAAGAAAAAACATTTTATTTTCATGGTATCTATTTAGTACATGAAAATTTTACTTTTTTTGGTAAGCAATCCAAGAATAAAAATATAAAGCAAAAGCATTGTCACTTATGATTCTGATCTAACATTCAGTCAGTTAGTTAAATGCCATACGTGATACACACTTGGGCGATCATGTCTCGAAAGAGACATGACTGACTGGGCAGAAGATTATCCCGCAGTAGGTTGCCATTGCTTTCTGTGGTAGACATTCTTGCCAGCCAAGGCTATAGAACCCAATCTGTCCTATTATTTGACTTATAGCTAGAGCAGAAAGAGATGTATTATATTTTTAAGTAGTAATTAGTGGGGGATCAGTTTATTACTTCATAATGATATAAAATTGATCCCCCACTTTATGCCCAGTAAAAGCCTTAATCAGGTTTCCAACTATTATATTCAGTCAGTTAGTTAAATGCCATACGTGATACACGCTTGGGCGATCATGTTTCGAAAGAGACATGACTGACTGGGCAGAAGATTATCCCGCAGTAGGTTGCCATTGCTTTCTGCGGTAGACTGGTTGCCGACCAAGGCTATAGAACCCAATCTGTCCTATTATTTAATCCATAACTGGAAGGAATGGACGGATTAATACCTTTCCCAAGGGTATTTGCGCGTAAGTGAATGCAATGTTAGAATGCGATCTAACATTAGCTTAAAAATATATAATGGTAGCATAATCCCATGAAAGTTTTTATGCACATTGGCATCATTGTTATGAACTATACAATATTTACCTTAAATAAAGAATCAGTCAATTTTTACATTAACGGATTATATATTTGTAAATAAAATTTAATACAATTAGCATTAAGGATTTAATGATAGTGTTAATTTTAAAGAGAAGAAAAATATGTCTATAATTAGATTTTTTTTCTTTCTGTATAACTAATAAAATACCACTTGAAACATACTTCAGATACAAAATTTACTTTATATAGACATACGCATATTAGGTCAATTTTCTGATAAATTTTAAAGAATTTTTAAAACTGGAAACAAAAATATAGTAAAAGTAAAAAAAAATTTCTTTTAAATACCAATTGAACTAACATGCAAAAGCCTCTAATCCTAAATAAATTTTCTTTAAAAATTTAATTTGAAACATACTTCAGATATATTTACTTTATATAGACATACACGTATTAGGTCAATTTGCTGATAAACTCCAAAGGATTTTCAAAACTGGAAACAAAAATATAGTAAAAGGGTAAAGAAAAAAAGTGTTTGAATTAACATGCAAAAAGGCCTCTAACACTAAATAAATTTTTCTTCACTCTTCAAAACCTTACTTGTTAGTTTCCTACATCTTTGTCATCAAGTGGCTGGCAATAGCAAAGGGTTGATAGTAGTAACGACACTCCAGTTGCAGTTGTCACATAAGTTATCCCTAGTTGAAAGAATGTTAACAGACAAGGGACCCAAAATGTCAGTCAGAAAAACCCATGATGATATCCAACAGGTGACAAGGAGGGAATTCAATTTAAGAACAAGGCAATTTGACTGACACGCATACAATGTGTATCCTCAGCAGGATTGCATGAGATTCCTCTATACATGAAAGAGTACAAAGGTTGAAAAAGATCTCTGTACAGGAAACAGTGGAAAGAAAGAATAAAGTAGACCTCCAAAGGTTAAAGTGGTCAAGTGGTCAACCCACTTGCTTCGTTGGATAGTTAGGTCACTTAAACATTGATATCGCAGCCATTTTTAAAGTACAAAGAAAATGTAGTGTGCAATGTAAAAAGACAACACACTTCCAACACAAACTCTATAGATATACATGTGGGTCGTAAGGACTAAATGAACAATCTTACAAATTCACCAGCCCAATTCACTGATTCAAACAAAATAAATAAATCAAGAATATATATATATATATATATATACACACACATACATACATACATAGACTTACTGGTAAGCAAGGAATGAGGAGCGGTCAAGTGCACAAATTTGGATAATCATGTTAACCATATCAAATGAAAAGGAACAATGAGTAATAAAAATATGGTTTAATTAAGATATTGTATTGAGACTGAAAGCAGCCTTATTAATTTTATTGTTTATCATTAGTCAATGATAATAATAATGTTAGTATTATCAATATGGTAATAACTGACCAACAGAATGACTCAATATCTTTAGATTCAATAAATCCAAGCAACCAACATTATCAGTAACAGGAAGTGCATTCATGCCTGACTTTCAACTTCCATACAATTGAGTTAATTACTGAAAGAACCAATCAAAACCTTGCATTCAGCCTCCCACTCATCATGTGACTTTTGAGAAGGAAAGATGAAGTCTAGTTTAAAAACACAGACTGTGAGTTACAAACTTTTCCAGCAGAAAGGATTATTTTATTGGCATTATTAAGATGATAAAATAAATAAAACTAAGACTACCTGGTTTGAACCCATAACAATAACCTTCAACTGAAGTCATTTTTATGAGAAATAATCTAACAGTCATCATTAAGTATCATGGAAGAAAGATTTAGTATTTATCAGAGATGGCTACTTATTTTTTTCTTTCTTTTTTTCCCCAAAAAGAAGTAGTCAACAGATGAGGGCACATTAGATCTAATGACAGTTTCCTTTAGTGGATGCAGGTATGAATCCTACCAGAGGGTACATATTTTTTTAACATGATATCTCAATTATTCAGGCTGGTAGATGTAAACAAATACACTATTAAAAAAAAAAAAAAAAAAAAAACGACATCTACTCAAATATGAATATTAATTAAAAATAACATTTAAACAAAGATAAATATATGAACATATGTATACATCCACACATGTGCATGTATGTATACAGTGTGCGTGTGTATATATATATATATATATATATATATATATATCTGTATGTGTTCATTTAAACACACACACAAAAAAAAAAAAACTTTCTAGAAGGCTTACATTACACATGCCTGGTTCATCGATTGTACATTTAAATGAAAGTTCCTGTACGCATTCATGATCTAGGGAAATATTGACAATACAATATACATACTCCACCATGAAAACAATGCACAAAATCTTTAAATTCTTGAACAAAAATTTCAAACGGACACTAAACAAATTGTCAGTATTGTAGCAATGTTGTAAAATGCCAATAACAGTAGGTCATAATATCTACATTGTAATTTTTTAAAAATACAATAGTTTTTAAAACACATTGCAACTTTTATTATTATTAAAACTGAGTTATCTCCCCTACACTGTATAATTTTCAAACCAATGTCACATCTCTACACGTATGTTCAAAATCATAAAATTTTCACACAACTTTCATAACAGAGACTACACATTTATTACATCTTAATAATCACCCCCCCAAATGATCTTGGATAAGATTGAAAGTACTTGGGACTAATTAAAAATAAAAATTGATATCGTGCTTGCTTGCTATTTTTAATCAACATACCAAGAAACTTATTTGTGACTAAGAGGGTCAAAATAAAATATGCTTAAATTATTTTATTAAACATGCTTAAATTAAGACATGCTACCTAAATATACACATTTGAAACTTTATGATCCAGCAGCACACCATAATACCAACACTTTAAACTTTTAAACATAACCTTGTGAAAAGGCAGATGAAGATGGTTGAGGACAAACTAAAAATTTAACAAAAGAGTGCAAGAAATCCACAACAAACTAAAACGGGCAACCACTCCTGAACAGCTTAACAAAATTCTATATAGACTTATCGAAATTACCAAATTCAAATTTCAATATCGCTCTAAAATAAAAATGCACTGTACAAAGAAACTATTCATTTTCTTAATAAGGATAAATTTATCAACATCTCATATTATAAATTAACTGACCATCAAAAGCAATTACTTAACCTCGGACCCAACTGTCATCTATACAGAAAAAAAACAATAGATAAAAAACAGAATTGAGAAATCTAAAAATACAATAACTTCAAGAACAGCAGCTGGTACAAACAGAACCAGAAATTCAGGAGCAACTCAAAGTCAAAGCTATAAAAGATAAACAAAAATAATTTGTCCCAGCTGTGTGGCTTCCCTCTGTCTTCTACAGGTATTTTCGCAGCTTCTGCTCTGACAACCTTTATCCCCTGGTGCCCCGTCCTCATGATTTTACCTGCGCAACTAGACTGGCAACTAGGTTCCACTCTGTTACTGTCAAAATAGGCAAATGTAACTGCCAATTCCACTCCATCTGTTTCTTTTCTCACACTTCCTACCTGTGGAACTCCCTTCCCCATGCTTGCTTCCCTGATAACTACAATCTCCAAAAGCTTAAATCTAATATCAATTGCCATTTTCTATCTCCGTGACTCTCACCTCTCTTTTACCCTTTTTACAACATCACCTGTACCGTTTCCTCTTCTATCTTCCCCACTCCTCTCATTGTAACCCCCTGTGCAGCAATGGCAGGGATGAAAAAATTATAATAAATCTTCTAACAAAACCATTAAAAATTGCTGCCAAAGAACTTCATAATCATCCTGATATAATTGTAATAAAAAAAAAAAAAAAAAAACATTTAAAAAAAAATAAACTGATAAGACAAACATCTTTGTAGTATTAAAAAAATCTATTATTCAAAAATACAATACTCACTGATCACACCAGATTTCAAAATGTTCACAGGAATCTTAATCTTATTAGCTAAAATTGGAAATCAACAAACTAATCACAACCAACAATGCAGAACAAGACAATTTAAACCTTCCCAAAATAATGGGGACATTCCCAAACAAACCAGGATATATTTATGGAACCATAAAAACACAAAAACTTCCCTTCTGTCCTATCATTTATCAAATACCTACTCCTGTTTATCTACTAACCAAAACCATTAAGGAACTCATTACAGTACACCATACACACCTTGTAAAATGTAGCATCAAATCAACCCATGGGAACCTAAATAACATGCCAGTATTCTATATCTGTATTTTTTTCATCTTTTTCTCAATCACTGAAATGCAACATGTTAGATTGAGATATGTTCCCCATTTGTTCATTTTCTTTTTTATCTTGTCAAATTCCAAACCAAATATTTAACTCAGACATATATATGTATACATGCACACACCATATTTGCTGGCCTACTGAACATGGATAAAAAAAAACAAAAAAAACGCAATGACCCTGCATCCAATACAGCAATGTAATGTCTGAGAGGGACATAAGGACCACAAAAAAAAAAAAAGAAAAAAAAAGTGGGATTCACCAGGAATAAGTGAGTGCTTAGAACTTAGCTCTGAAACTAGAACACCTGGAAATGAACAAACATGATTTCAATAAAAAAATATCCTTGAAAAATTCACCCAGGAAAAAGGAAAGAAATTCATGGAATTGCACAATATTTTGCTGTTTGTTTTGTAGAAATACCAGATTTGATAGAAATGTTTGCTTTGACTGGTATATTGTTGCTGGCTTTGTGTGCTTTTGTTGAGATGTTAGAATTCGAATTCGTTTTACTGCATGTATGGAATGGGAGTTCATTTAACAAGTAACCTATTTGCTTTTTGCCTATTAGCATATGTACCAGTGTTCACTTATATAAGTAGATTTAATCGTAGCTATTATGAATTTACTGTATGTGCAGATATTGCTCCCCAGATAATAACTAAAACAATTTCCAATAAAGGCAAAATGCATGATGAAATGTACTAAAATTCTTTTCCCAAATAAATGTTCTAGTAATTAAACCTTACATCACTTCCATTATTTTAAAAAAAAAAAGTGTGGGGGTTGGAGAGGGTATCAGTAGTATAATTTGTAATATTGTGTTTCTTAATAATTAGTAATATCACAAAATTTCAAACACTTTTTTTCTTTACCCTTTTACTATATTTTTGTTTCCAGTTTTGAAAATCCTTTGGAGTTTATCAGCAAATTGACCTAATACGTGTATGTCTATATAAAGTAAATATATCTGAAGTATGTTTCAAATTAAATTTTTAAAGAAAATTTATTTAGGATTAGAGGCTTTTGCATGTTAGTTCAATTGGTATTTAAAAGAAATTTTTTTTTACTTTTACTATATTTTGTGAAACTTTAGTCCTTAATATTTATGTCTAGGAAATACTCTGATGGAATTAACAACTGTGCCCATGACCAAGATAAGCCTTAAAATTGGGGGACATCAGCTTTGGTCAGACTTGGAGAGTGAGGGGCATTGCCAGTTGTACTTGCCCAGCACATATTATAAGTGAATATCTCTCCAGCTTTCAACTCAGATATGGGGTGGGGGCTGGTCAGGTGTTCAGTTGTGCTGCAACCCTGATGAAGACAATCATCACTTGTATTATAAAGTAAATGGTAATTAGTGCTATTTCCAAACCAGCATAGACAATACAACTAGTTTTGTAACATTTTGTATTGGAGGTGTTATTTAGCTTAGTCTGTATTGCAGAATATCCAGTCAAAACAAAAATGGTAACACTCATGAAAAATTGCTATGATCAACATCTTTAGAATCCTTTATTTCCAGTAAATGGCAATTTCCTATTTTTCCTGAAATGGGCCAGTACAGCCAGGTAACAGTGCTATAACAATGCAGTAATGAAAGTTAATTATCATTGTCATTTGATGTTCTTATTTTCTATATTTTAATCATTATTCCACAAATACTGAATCTGTTCTTGTTTTCGATTTTAAATTGTGAGGTTTGATCTTATAAGGATACATAATATTTTTTGTAAATTCTATGATCACCTGGTACATAAACTATAACATTTATAGCTTTAACCTTTTCGAGACAGATGAAATTGTATCTTCAGCTTACAGTATTTCAGACAATGGCAGTTCTCTCTATTAGTGTTGGTCTTTTATAAAAGCAAAGTGGCCAAAACCAAACTTTCAAAAAGCAAGGATTGAATCAATTACATTATTTATATATATATATATATATATATATATATATATATATATTATTGTTTACATCATAGCATTAGGACCATCATCCTCTCTTCCCCACTCCTTCAATTGAAATTTGGCTCTTTGATTTCCAGTTCTGAGTTATTATTCATTATGCCACCCACACATCCAAGAATACAGCACCTGGTATTCCTGATAGTGACTAAGCTTGATGTTGCTTAACTTCAGTGATCATACAGGATCGGTATTTCAACATATGATCAGACAAGACTAGACCGATAATTATTAAAACACAAGTAAAAATGATCAATACTTATAGAATGTCAACACAGGGTTTCATAATATTTAAATCACTCAAGACCATTAACAAGAATGACTGCTTTAATAACAGGAAATTCTTCCTATACATGTCTGTGTGTGTGTGTGTGTAAGTAAATATTCACAGATGAAATGAGTGCATCTTTAGAACAAAAAAGACAAAACTGTACTGTGCAGACAGATTTCATCTTCTGAGGGACTTTATCAAGGCAATGTATGATCTAATATGCAACACATGTTTATATATACAGAGGTGAGGACTTCATTGGTTCATCAAGGTTTGTAAATTTGAGAATGTTCATCAGGTGATTGAAAGGTCAATCAAAACATGTGGAAGGCACAATGTGACCTGTTGAAAACTACAGTGAATGAAAAAAAAAAAAGAAAGAAAGAAAATTTGGAATATCACATTTTTATTTTTCACTAGAGATCAAATTAGGGCACATTGTGCCCCCTTAATGCTTTGACTGTGTACACATGTTTACAGTTGGTAATAAGTTTTTAATGTATTTTCTCTTGAAATAATTACATTCTTTTTAATTAGGCTGGCATTTAGTGAAATCAAAATTATATTCAGCATTGTTTCGATCCAAAATGAGTTAGATCATTTGTCCAAATGCAAAACTATCTTGCATCTGGATTAGTGGACTTTTTAGATCATGTGAGGTCTCACACCACATACATTTACAATGCAAAAATGCTTTTTGGATAAATCCTGACATTTGAATTGGTGTTGGGTTTATTTTTCTTCGTAATTACATCTCTAATTGTCTTGGAGATGGTGGTAATGATACTAATAAGGCAGACTAATTTGTAAGTTTAGTAGAAAGAGTGTTAGATGGCAGGATTATGAATTTTATGTAATTTTTGTTAGAAGTGTTATTGGTAATGTTATTTTGGCTTCATGGATTTTGTAAGCTTATTTCTTTTAGCATTGAGGATAAAATATGGGTAGTGAAGGAGTTTTAAAGTTTTCTCACTATATTTCTCTTCATTCAGAAATTTTGGACGATATATCCTAAGGGCTCTGAGGTAAAATCTTATAAGTCAAGTTTTTATTCTTTGGTTGTGGTGGGAATAGAAGTTGATTTGACATTGTTACCATCTATAAACACATGCCTATAACATTACATTGCCATCTTTCTATGAAACCATTCTTAAAGAATCTAACTTATATCTAATACAAAGAATACATGCTTAAAAAGATCAGTCATAAATTTGAATGATGTGACACCCCTCTGTGCTAACCTGACTGCACAAAGGTGAAAACATTACTACTCCTACTAGACAAGCATACATACAATTAGAAGCATTATCTGATACCCACTTAGACATGCAAGAATCCTCACAAACTTAAATACATAAAAAATTATCTATGGTTTTAATGCACATGACTAACCAATGAGAACAAACTAAAAATAAATAAAAATTATATAAGATAGTTCAGAACATGTAAAAATTATAATTTACTACACAGGTGTACATTTTATTTTGACATAAAAAAAAACAAACAATGTCTCATCATTAATAATGATAGTACCTGATGAGACACTGTTTTTTGATGTCAAAACAAAATGTACACTTTTGTAGTAAATTATGATTTGTATGTGTTCCAAACCATAACTTATAAATATTCATTGGCCTATTTCTATATTGAGCACTGTTTTAAATCAATGTTTTGAACGTTGGTAATACTTTTTTTCATTCTTGATTCACTTGGGAGGGAGGGGAAATTATATATATATATATATATATATAGATATGATATTATACTCTTCAGCAATGAATTGATTTCTTTTGGTGACTGGCGTATGTATACACTGCTTATACAACACGTTAAAATTTTGTTTCTCTGATTCCATGCCTCTGTGGCTTAGGGGTTAGCAACTCCAACTGACACCAAATCGGTCAAGTTTTGATCTCAGCCAAAAGCAAGTGGATGTCTAGCCACACTGATGAGCTGTGATATAGTGAACCAGGTTTGTATGTGGATGATGAAAATATATATACACACACACACACACATACACACTAGGGTCTGTGTGCACGTTTTCCCTCAGTCTCTGACAAAATTTTAATAAAAGTGAAACATGTCAGATTGATATACATTTCCGATTTGTTCTTTATTTTATCATCCTGTTGTATTCTGATTCATATTTATCTTTAACTTACATAAATAAATGACATAAATATTGTAGAGTACTGATTACTAAAGTTTTGGGGACTATATGCTGGTGTAGCAAATTTGATCCTTACCAATTACCTCATTTTTTTTTTTTTTGCAACTACTATGTACCTTTAAGATACAAGCGATCATGGCTCTGCACAACTTCTTGTCTTTTGCTGATCTAAGTAGCCTGATACTTTACTATCACCATTTCTCTTTGTGATAATGTTATTAAGCTAAACTTGAGATAGTACAGGAAAAAAAAACCAAAAGAGAAAAGCCAAATTTATACTTGCTTTCTTTTACATTTAACCCAGTCTCATCTTCAATATCTGCCATAGGCCATGAGCTAAGAATATAAAATGCAAGATTTGTTTACAGTTTTAATACAATTTAGAAACTTCTTCCTAACCTACTTTGATGGTCTTAAAATATCAACTGGATCACTGCATATAAACAAGCACTGAATCAATTCAGTTTAATTTAGTACAGTTTATAATAGGCTAGTAGATTTAATTGAACCTAGCTCAACTTTGATTAGACCTAATTTTTGTTAATATTAAACCATCTTAATCTGGTAATTAATCTCATATCTACTTTGAACCTCATGGGATAATGATCATTTCAAATTATTTTTACCTAAACACTACTTACCTTCTTAATGTCTTCTAAATTTATAGAAATGTAAGTTTTAATGTTATGAAAAATATCAAGAGTTCACAATACTTATCTAAGATCTACTTAAATGTTTTACACATCATGGTCCAAACAAAAATATTGTATTATTAACATACTATGTTCTTAAAATATGTGTGCATACTAAAACTTTTTAAAGATTATATTGCCCAGGAAAGAGTTATATAAAAAAAATTTTTAAAAAGTGCTCAATACAACAGTTCAGAAGATTGAAAGCGTAGAACTAATTAATATTTAAAATATTACAAACACTTAAGCAAAAATTAGTCTTTTCCACGACTCAAATTTTCCTCAGGCAGTGAAAAGGTCAATTATTTTTCTATAGGTGTCTCCACGTTTTTTGCAATACCTAGGTTTTATGAATTTTCATAGATGAAAAAAAAGCATACTTGAAGTTTTCATTTTAGCTTTAATTGAAAGCTAAAAAGGTTAAATTTATTATTTCCAGAAAGTAAAATATTGTAGTATACTTTTCAAACAGAATTTATATTCATTGGAATTGATTTTTTTTATTATTTTTTCTAAAATAGTTGATTAGTGCTCTTTGTAGCCAGCTTCATCACAATGCAATTTTCTTTATTAAAAACATAATCCAAAAATAAAATTTACTTTTCTGAAAAATTTATTTAAGGAATATTAGTTGGTTTAAAGTATAATTTAATATGAATTGAAACATTTACTTTAAGTAAAAAAAAAAAAAAAAAGATTTTAAAAACAAACAGTACCAGTGAATTACTTATCTTTCAACCATTGACAAACACTAAAAATGTCTATTGCTGTCTGACAGACTTTATTTGTTAAAACAATTTAAAATGACAGGTGAATGCTTTTTATGTAACTTAAATACTCAGTAATTTTAAAAATGTTGGAAATATTATCCATAATCTAATTTTAGGAATGCTGACTTGAAATTTATTATAGTCATCAATCCAAATTTCTAATAATGTCATGCATAGTCAGTAATTCATGAGGATGTGCAATTGTGGTGCAGTGGATATCGGCTTAGAATGAAAAATTGGGGAGCCAAGTTTGAATTCCAGTTGAATTCATTGCATTCACTTAGGCACAAATACTCTTGGGAAAGATATTAATTCATCACTTCTCCCTTAAACTGTGGGTTAAATAGCAGGACAGATTGGGTTCTATAGCCTTGGTTAGCAACCCATCTACCATAGAAAGTAATGGTAGTCTACTGCAGGAAAATCTTCTGCCTAGTCAGTCATGTCTCTTTCAAGACATGATCACCCAAGTGTGTATCAAGTATGGCATATTTTATACACATCAAAACTTTTAATAAAAAAGCATATTCATTTATATTAAGCTCTTTAATTTCTACTTCGTAAATAGTCTTCACTTTATTTAAGACATAATTTAAGAAAATGACAGGTAAATGTTTTTTGTAACTTCTGAGTACACAGTAATCTTAAAAATGTTGGAAATATTCTCTATAATCTAATGCAGACAAAGTTTTAAAAAATTAGGATTTTTGAAACTTTATATATTAATATAATTAAAAAAATAATTTTTCTAAAATATATTATTCAATGAAAAAAGTTTTTGTTCAGAATATAATGTCCTATATTATTTATAAAAATAAAAGTTTATTAAATAATGTCAGTTTTATTGCATGTTTTTTATTTTACGATTCTGAGTAGATTTTTAAGAAAGGAGCAACTGTTTGGAGAGAAAAAAATTTCTCCAAACAAATCCTACATTTAACTAATAAAAAATTTCTAGAAATTTCATTAAATAAATTTAAGGAAGGGTAAGAGACATATATATTTGCCAAGATTTTTTTTCTAAAAATAATAATTTAAACAAAATTCATTCATTCATTCATTCGTGAAGAAGCCCTGAAAATTTCATTAAAATTCAACGATTGATTTTTGCAAGAATTTCCAAACTAATGTTTTTCACTGGAAACAAAATGTGATTGGTTTTGCCCTTTAGGACTTCATTGTATCACAAAAACTTTTTACAAATTACCAGTTTTTTTTCCACTCCCCTTCAAATTCTTCAGATATAAAAAAAACATTTATACATTGCTTTCATTCACAAACATACATAAGACATTTATTCACCACTGGAAATATCCCCAAAGAAATATTCAAAATTACCAGTTGTCTACTTAAATATTAAAATAGATATTAATCAGAATTATTTACTTCAAACAAATATCAAACTAAGATTATGACACAAAATAAAACCTATTCATGCTTTAACTATATTTAATATTTTTTTTAATGATAAAGTATAAAATTTATGTCGTCTACAGAATCTAAGGTGGCAGGCCCAGTGAAAATCCAACTTGAAATCCTATTAACCCACAGATATAATCCCATCAGACTACAATTATGCCAGAAATTGCATTCCAATACATATAACAGATCTGTGAGCTAATAACCATATTTAAGCAAAAGAATTTTTTCGAAAGTACATAGAAGGTGAGTCTGCACTATTTACACTTTATGGAGAGCTCAATGAGAAAGTATTGTTTTTCAATCCATAGAGAAAATTGATGAGAAAGAACTGTTCAAAGAAAATGACTGCACTTTCAGCAATTACTCAAATGATTCTGATAAAATAGTTTCAATACTTTATTCAATTTAAAAGACTAACACAAGATACACCTATAAATGGAAGTGAATTTATCAATTTGTATCTCAGTAACTGAAAATTATTAACTTACATTCTACCTGAGCAGCTTCTTCCCACAAACAGCTGCTGTTGTGTTGAGCCAACTCCCAAGAGGACACTCCCCTCCACCCCCGATCACTACAATCTTAAGTTTTGAGTTTTGTCTTTCATTATGACCTGAAGAAGCCTAACCCAACCCCCGTCAAATCTGCATAATGTGTCATTTATAAACTTTCATTTTGTCTCATATATATCAGAGTTATGACTTTTTGTGCCATAAATCAATTAAACATTCTTCAAACATAACGAAACAGGCCTCAATTTGTTTTAGTTGTTAAAAAAGATCATCTCACTACCACCACCCAAAAATTCTATTTTGCTATATAAACAAGTGTAAAAAAAAATAAATTCAGAAGCTTTATTTTTCAATTTGCTGATGATGTAATTGAATAGTACTTAGGTATTTTTAATGCATTCAACAGTTTATAGCTATAGCATAACATACATCCTTACAAATAAAAAACGAGTTCTAGAAAGATCTAGGAAAAGTCATAATACTTATATAATTTCAAAAATTTGTGTTGGGGAGTTCACATTTTTTAAAAAATTAAGTAAATTATTTTTGAACAAAAATTAATCGAATTATGATACAAGAAATCAATTAACAAAAAGTCATAACTATACATACATATATATATATATATATATATATATATATAGCCACTCGCAAACAGACCTATTTCGCTGTATCACAGATCATCAGTCAGTGATTCTACCTCTGAGCTATGGGTGCTTGGTAGAGGAAAGTGTACTTAGCATGTTATATACAATGTAGACACACGCCAGTAGCCGAGAGTGTTCAAATTACTGAATGAACGATATTAATTATGAGTATAGTAACAATGTTCTGTAACAGTAGGTTTTTATAAAAATATCAAAGTTATAATTTTTGGAGGATTAGTTTAAAACGTATAAATTGGAATTTTTATCGATATTAAAAAATAAGTTATCTCCCTTACATCATATAATTTTCAAATTGGCATCACATCTTAATCAACCTGATGAAGATGATCTTGAACAAGATTGAAAGTACTTGGAACTATGAGAATAAAACTAAAAATGCATATAGCGCTTTTATTGCTATTTTTAATTATCGTACCAAAAGGATTAAAATAAAGAGACAAGACAATATGTCTCTCTCTCTCTCTATATATATATATATATATACGCACACACATACATACATGTAACAACCTCTTTTAAACGTGTTTTGTTGAAACCAAAAGGAAGATTTAATTTTTGCAGTATTCTAGCATTGATTTTTAATGGAAATAAAGAATGTAAATGTTCTATAATTATTTTCATTTTTTTTTTTTTTTAAGTCCTTTCAGACACTGATTTAGTTTCTTATCAAAATGATCAGAGTGAATTTTATAAGCTGCCATACCTTTGTAAATGCCATTAAACTTTCCAGAGCCTCTGCACTATCCTCAGATTGACACCCAAACACACTGAAATGCTCATATTGGAGCCTCTGTTTCCAAATTTCTCATTGAGTGAATTACATCATGGTGCTCTTTTTCTCACAGATAATGCATAACAAACCCTACTATACTGTGCAGTCAAGAAAATCAAAAACATGCATATACAAAACTGAAAATATAAAATGTCAATTCACTCATCGTGTGTGAGAGAGAGATATTCTATTTACATTGCTCAGTCTGTTCTCCTCTTTGTCACATTCACTACATTTCAGCCAATCTACACGCTGACCTTCTTCAGATAATATTAGTTTGAATTTTGAACTGAACCCAGAATAGTCAATCTGAAGTTTGTCATTTTTGAAGATTGATTTGAAATCTTGTCTGAGTTGAGTGTGAAATTCAAGTACATCATCTGCAGATGACCAAAGTGTACAACATTTAAAATGTCACAATATTACAAATGTTACAATAAAGGTGAGGACAACTGTCCAAACAATGTAAATAGTATAAATATAGTGGGAAGTTTAAATACAAGTGAAATTTTTAAACATTTCCTATCTGTTCCATATTCTATCACGAAGGTGTTAGTAGAAGGTAGAATAATATCAGAAAAAGGTAGAGATAAACAAAGTGAAAGTTATTCTGCTGTGGGTTTCACATCTTATAGTAGACATCATCAGGCTGGAATGAGAGACAAACCCATGTATGAGGAAAGCGTGTTGGAATGTGGAGAAGAAGAGATAAACCTTATCAGATGTTTCAGCCAGAAAGTTATTTTCTCTCCCCACCAAACCTCATAATGTAGGCATTAATATCTGCTAGATATGAACTACTAGAGAAAAAACAAAAACAAAATGAACTAATTTCAAATCCAGCAGGTGCTAACAGCTTGGAAAAAAAAAAAACTTAGCAAACAAAAACTTTTCCATTATGTGTGCGTGGGAAGACGTGTATCTCAAGAATAGTTTTAGAGCAAAGAAGTAAAGTTTTTTTTTGTGTAACCCAGTGTTTCATCCTTTAGGACTTCATTGGACTAAGCTTGTTTACATTGATGTGACAATATGCATACCAACTTGAGACACTAGGAGTTTTAAATTGAAAGACTTTTTTTCATGTCTTGAGTATATAATCCAGGCAATTTTATTTAGATACTTTTTCTTTTCACCACCTTTATTAAATTATTCCATGATAATAGAAGATCTGCTAAGATTGGTGTGTGCATGTGTAAAATTAATTTGTTTAACAGCATATCAACTCCTGCTAGGTCATTTATTTTCTCAGAAGCATTAGAAATTTCATTTGCAAAAATCTAATGCTGGTAATTTTTTTTTTTTATGATAAAAATATATTTTTATCTTTTCATAGGATATTGTTTTTGTTTGGGGATTCACCATAGCTGGGACCCTAACAGGCAAGTCAGGATGGACCTGGGAACATCAGTAATTAATAGGTGGTTCCAAGCTCCTCAAAATCCTCTGATCAAAAGCCTTGCTGTCAGATGTAGTTTATTGTCATACTCAAGACGTGTGTGTGTGTGTTTTTATATATATATATATATATATATAGTGGACTTTTGTATTTGAATAGATGGTCTGTTCATTATTAGGTGAGATTTTCTTTAAGATTTCTCAAGTACAGAGGCTAGTAGACAAAAGTCTGCTTAAAACAAATAGAGCGTCTACTGAAATACAGGTAATCACTAAAAATAATATTTTGAAGTATTAAAAATGCCATGTATAAAAATAAAATATCTCTCTCATATATATATATATATATATATATATATATATATATATATACATACACACACACACACACAAACAAATGTGGTTAAATAATTCAAACATTAGGATTCCAACCATGAAATTTAGTTACAAATCTCACCATAATAGATTTGTCAAGGAGGTGACTTATAAAAACCCGAGGGGACAATTCTAGTATGTAGCACTGTTGGAATACCAGATTGATCCCCACCTTGTCAGGAAAATTAGGCAAAACAGCTCAGAAGACATCAATGGTTGGTTGGTTGGTTGTTTGTTTCGAGGTTTAACGACCTATCAATTCTTATGGGATCATTTTAAGGTCATAACAAATGATTCTGGTAAAGTTATATTATTTTTACAGAATTTTGGAAGATGTCTTGCTTTTTAAACTTTTCCATTGCTTTCAAGTTGTATTACTTTTTAAATTTTTCTCCCTGGTGAGGGTCAGATCTGTTTTTGATCTTTGGATCTTTACTTAGATTATATTTTAGTTTGATCTTTTTAAGGAAGGTTAAAATAGTATTAGAGTTTATTTTTTCGAAAAGATCTTTCAGGTTACCATTATAGAGGGATTGCCGGATATATGTACATCAATGGTTGTACAAGCACAAAGTCACAAGTCATTGTGACAGAGTGTTTGAGCATACTGGCTGCATTAAACTATGTTGGATTATGCCCTTCTCCCAAAAACTGCAGTTAACATCTTCTCAGCAAAATTGCAGTATAAAGTACTGGTTAGCTCTTGTATCAAAGAAAAACAAACATTTCCAATCAGGTTTCTGCAACAAAGAGTAGATAGCCACCCTAGCAGACAGGTGTACTCAGAAAACAAGCAACCACCCACTTCACACAAACAAAATTTTTCTGAGTAATGCTTAAAATATAATAACTACAAAAATCCCTTGATTAACATGCATTTGGTTAATATGTTTTTAATTGGTGTGCTAAAATTTTTATATACCAAAATTCGATTAGTGCATACATAATACTTGATTAGTACAGTAAGACATTCTTCAGTTAACCAGTCATTGAAAACTGATTTTTTTTCAGTTACCTTATTAAGAAATGTGTTTTAAATTGGTGCACTATATATATATATATATATATATATATATATTTAATCTAAACTTATGTGTGTGTGTGTGTGTGTGTGTGTGTGTGTCCGTTACCTATTATAGACTCCGAAACGGCTGAACCGGTTTTCTTGAAAATTTACACAGTTGTACTATAAGCATCTGCAAGTGTTCTTAGCTAGGTTTTGTTGAAAATCAAAAATCGGAAAAAAATCAGGTTATAGAAGAAGTGGTCCGATTTTAATCAAATTTGATAAACTCATAGACAAAGACATAAGAAATGATATTCAGAAGGCTCAAGGTTGCAGTTCTTACAATAGTGCAGAAAATTGATAATATATATAAAAGGTAAGATGTTTGTGTGTGTTTTTATCTGCCTGTATTTTTTTCAGCCCTTTTATTTTAGTTTTTGCTCTTGGTTTGGCTCTAAGTAGGTATAATTGTAGTTCTTAGTCTCAGCCATGATACCATTTACTCAGAGGACTTATTTAGCCTTCAAAATTCAGTTTATTATGAAAAAAATTTATTTGATATCGATACCAGGAAAACAAATTTTGACTTACATCCATTCATTTTTCCTTCAGCCTACGGTTTCACTTTAACTGGAAACAACTATTGCTTTTTAGTCTTTCGTGCCAATGTCCAAAGAGTCTGAGCTCCAGGACCATGGATTAGTTTTAAAGCTTTCATTACACCTGAGCAATGTTGGGCTATACTGCTAGTATATATATATATATATATATATATATATATATATATATATATATACTGCTAGTATATATATATATATATATATATATATATAATGCATATCTTTTAATGCTCACATCAGCCACACTAATTGAGGAATTGCTCTTAACATAATACCAACAAGAATTTTTTTTTCTAAATTAGTAAGAAAATTAACCAGCCTTCGACTTAGTAGAGATGGATCTTGTTATATATAAAGCATTATTTGGTTCATATTTCTAAGACCAATACTATCAACCATATCTAACTTCTGAATTTCAAGATAAAAAAAAGAAGAAAAAAAACAGCTACTTTTTGATTGTTGACAATGAGACTTGAAATGATTTTTTTGTACCTCATTAAGAGGCACAAGTATCAAATTTTTAAATATTTTTTCTTTAAATCAATTGAAGTGTCAATTATTAATGAAAGTGAGCCAAAAAAATTTATAACAGGTCATTCATAAAATTTCTAACTTAGCTAATTGAGGTTATATTCAGCAACTCAACTAAGTTTTGTAAACGAAACATTTTGTATTTGTTCTGTTAAATCAAGTTTCAACAAATGACTTCAGCTTCTAAAATTTTTATATTAGAGTAAAAATTAATTCATGCATCTGTTATGTGTGTGTATGTGTGCGCACACACACACACACACACGTGTGTGTAAAATGTTCTGACTAATTCTTTGTCATGTCTCTTTATACTTTGTTCTTTTTTCCTTTTGATTCTGAAAGTCAAAGACTTTTTTTTGCAACCATTTATCCCAAGTAAGGCAATAATGTGCGAATGTGTGTTGTGGTGCAATGGATATCGGCTCGGAACGAGAAATTGGGGAGTCGAGTTCGAATTCTAGTTGAATCCGTTGCATTCATTTACACGCAAATACCCTTGGGAAAGGTATTAATCCATCTCTTCCTTCCAGTTATGGGTTAAATAACAGGAAAGATTGGGTTCTATAGCCTTGGTTGGCAACCAGTCTACCGCAGAAAGCAATGGCAACCTACTGCGGGATAATCTTCTGCCCAGTCATGTCTCTTTCGAGACATGATCATCCAAGCGTGTTTCACGTATGGCACTTAACTGACTGAAGGCAATAATACCCCCAAGACACAAGTGGTTACTGATTGTGAGTGTATGAGAAAAAGAAAACGAAGAGAAAGAATAATAAAAGAAAAGGAATTAAGATGAGAGATAACAACTGACATTGCATTTAAATTTTTGAAGATCAAAGTTGATTGGTACACTTATAGAGCTTCACAATAGAAATTGAATGGCACATATTTTACATCTCTAGGTGTTCCTGAGATATGACCTTGATCCTTGCCAAAAAAAGGTGAATTTTGGAAAATAGACACAAAGTTTAAATACCAATATCAATTGTTTTTTCACCAACAAAGCTAAATTATATACCATTTTAAAGTACTTGCATAAATCTAAAAAGTGATCTCTTTATTTTTTTAGTTTAAAAGGTCAAATACGAATCCAACTGTGACTTAACCTTTGACCTTTAGTTGCTCAAAAAGCATATCTCAAATTTTCTTTTTAAAATTTGATAAACTTTTGAAAGTAGCCAGAGTTACAAGGGTTTTACTGAATTGGACCAAATTCAAAATGACTATATGCTAACATTTTCATATCTCCCAATATGATCAAGTTGCATATATCTTAAAGCTCTTTGAATGTCAATTAATATTCATATAAGAACTATGATCGTAAAATCAACAGAATTTGTGGTTAAATGTTGACCAATTTGGTGGAAAATAAACCTTATTTTTGGTTTTGTATTTTTGTTAACAAATAGATTATTTTTTTATATGATAATAGCAACAATGAAAATAATTATTTAAAAAAATGTCAAGAATTAATGTTATAACAAATATGAAAATATGCAACAAATGATGTTAATGGTTAAATTTTTGTTGATATTTAACAATGTACACTAAATGCATGAAACAAAATTTTTCAGAATTTTTTTATATTTAAAATACCATTTTTTTTTAAATATTCATTTCATTGTCTCACTGAAAAAGTGAGACAATGAAATGAATATTTAAAGAAAAGATTCTAAACATTTCTAAAGCTTAATAAGCAAATTCTTTTCTACTTATTGGAATACATGTTTAAATAGAAAATAAAAATTTGGATATTCAAACCACTAATTTTTCACTAACATATTTTGTCATAACCAACTTTGATTCTATTTTTAAGATTGCTTCAAAAAATTATCTTGCATTTTCTATCTTATTTTTCAAAAGTTTATAAGTTCTTTCTTTGCCAGTTATTAAATAAACTAAGAATATCAGAATAATTTAAAATTAATATGAGCAGTTGTGCATTGTGGTGCAATGGATATCAGCTCAGAATGAGAAATCAGAGAACTGAGTTCAAATTCCAGTTGCATTCACTTATGCACAAATACTCTTGGGAAAGGTATTAATCCAACTCTTCTTCCTCCATTTATGGATTGAATAGCAGGACAGACTGGGTTCTATAGACTTGGTAGCAACAAGTCTAGCACAGAATAAAATGGCAACCTACTGCAGGAAAATATTCTGCCTAGTCAGTCATGTCTCTTTTGAAATATGATCACAAGTGTGCATCATGTATGGCACTTAACTGATTGATATAGGGATGTAATGAAAAGGAGAAAGATCGGCAAAGCACTTTGTAAAAATGTCAATTTTACTTCTTTATTATCAGGATATTTGAAGCATATATCTTAACAACCAATTCCTATCATAAATTGTATAACAAATCCATTAATGCTCTATATTGTCCAGTTTTATAATTTTAACTATGTTTTTTTCATCCTGAGTTTACAGCTTTTATTTCTACCTCTTCGAGATACAGGAATAAAATTATCTAGTTTTTGAGTTCCTGTAATTGCTAAGGCATTTTTAAATCTATTTTTCTAAGATTTCCATTCATTTGTTGAGGAATACAAAATATTTATGCATGAAATTTTTTTGCATAATCAAACATCTGTCATGGTGTCATATGTTCATTATAAGGTTACTGAAGGCTTGCTTTTGCTGCTAATCTCTTAACAGTGCCACCTAAGCCATCACATAATTATTTCCATGAGATGTAGCAAAAAGAAATGCCACTCTGAATCAATACAAGAGTCAACTTTATGGTTGCACAAATTGATATAATTTTTATAATGTGAAGCGGCACCATCAGAGAAATAGATCGAATTTTTTACTTCAAAATTAAGATTTTTTTTTTTCAGTACTTCTAAAAATTTTCTTTGAAACAAATGAACAGTTACTGTGTCATGCTTGAGACAAGCTGATATAATTACAAAATCGATATGCACCAGCTCTTTGTCATTTCTGTAATAAGTTAAATGGATGTAATGTAGCTTGAGAATTATTCCAGTGAAAGCCTTGTACAGCGTCCTGGAAAATAAATTAATAATTCTTAGCAAAATCTACAATAACTATGACTTCACCATCTATCAAAGAATTTTTCTTATTAGAAGAAAATTGATTGTTTTTTATTTATTTTTTGGCAATGAAATCATGTTTTTTTTTCAAGGTTTGAAGGCCTGCACAAAAAGTTTCAATAAATTCTTCTGTAGATTGTGGTACAGTGTGGTTCTATCATGTGATAGCCATTGTTTGTAGATAAAATCATCTATTAAATTTATTTAGAATTTTATCTATCTATAAAAAAACAAAATTTTTATCAAATTGCTACAAGTTGAGCAGTCACCCAAGTAGCAGTTAGATGTTGCTTCATTGCATGTAACAGCAGCTATGCATTAGTAGTAATCTGTTAAATGTTATTGTTCATCTTGGGTCAGTGTACCAAGATGTGCCCCCACAATCATCAGATTGCTTTTTTGATGTATTGTGCAAACACAGACAGTGTGTTCCAGCAGCACCTGCTTGGATACATTCTTTTGAAAAACTAATTCGAGTTAGATTTTTTTTATTTAAATCATTGATATGCTTCTTTCAGGTTACTAAGTACAAGATACTTATTTTTTCTAGATTCTTCTATCATTCTTTAAGACTGTCTTGTCATTTATCCCAGACATCACTGACTTCTTCACTCCTATCAAACAACTTCATTGTCTATTGAACAAATTGAGATTTTTGTCTTTATATTAGTTAATATTCCTTGTTCATTTTCAAGTTTTTGGCTTGTCTTGCTATGTAAATTGAGATGCCAAATTCCATTTTAATTCTTTAGATACTCCAGCTTTTTGGAAGGATTGTCAAAATTTGTACTTTTAGGGACCTCTTTTCACAAGCTGCAAACTTCTTTTAATTGTCTAATAATTAAATTCTTAAATTTTTATTCTGCTCTTCTACACCGAGAGTTTAAGAAATTTAGTCAAAATCAGTTTAATCTATATTCTAGCAACAAAAGTTTACACAATTATTTATACAAGTGGTATGAATTAAGACCACCATTATAAAATGTTTCAAAATATATCTTATTTTGAAGTAAATACTTTTCATCCACTGTGAATTTAACAGAAATAATTATGTTGTATCATTACACCAACATAATTGGGGTGGATTGGTGACGGGGGGGGGGGGGGGGTGTTGAGAGAAAATGAAATAAAAATTACAACTGTTTTGGTTTTCTTGGTGAAGAATCCTGACTACTATGAAAAGCCACAAATATACAAATATATTTAGTCTGGAGATTAAGTGACTGGCTTCAGTCATGTTGAAGTCAGTTTATATATATATATATATATATATATTGCAAATTGCCTGAAGGCACCACTTATGGTAGAAACATAGGTCACATAACTTCTTTACAAATGGAAAATATTAAAAAATTTTACAATATAATTGTGCTGAACACTGATACAAATGTGCACTGGTCTAATCTTACCAGAAACTCATTAAACTATATATATATATATATATATATATATATATATATATATTCAGAAATTATAACATGGATATGTTACAATATCACTACAAAAGTAGCAATTTGTTTCAACACTTCTTGTGTTTTGTCAAGTGATGTGGTTATTTTAAAGTGAATGGTTTTAAAAGGTTAAAAACAAGCAAAACCCCTTTAATCAGGGAGGCATCATTGTATGTACAATGTGGACCAATCAGAGTAAAGCAACTTCTAATGTGGAGAATATGTGGGCAGACTTAAAATTAATCTTGGTGCGCATCGGTATTAAATTGAGATCAGCATTATTAATTAACTATTATAACTACTTTATTTTCGGTGTGAAATTTTAAAATATTTTTTAGCTTAACAATTTAGTAGATTTAGAAAGTTATTCATATATTAAACGAGGAAGAGAAAGAACGCATATATAAATAAACCTACAAACATCCACACATGGAGAAATAGACATGTATATTCACAAACACTAGCAAACAGACATATATACAGATTAATACACCCATGTATATATACATACACAAATTACAAAATTTATATATATATATATATATAAAACACATTGACTTAAATATTACTTTTATGACCAGCTCATATTTTGATTTACTAAAAAGTTACAATGAAAAATTAATCATGGTTTAGATATTACACAGAATCATTCAGTTGTAAGAATTGAGTTTGCTTCTAACTATTAATCTTAATCATATATAAGTTGATTCTATCGATCAGAATCCGACAAGATGAATAGAAGAAGTAAAGAACAAGTAGGAAAAAAGTGTCTTTAATCTAACAGGTTTCACTTAAACAAGCTTCTTCAGTCATCTATTAAAGAATGATTTTAAAAATCTAAGAGACAGCATGTTGATTGAGGTACAGTTTAATTGGTCAACAATTCATTACCGTTCCTTGATATATTATCAATACATAATAATAAATTAGAATTTAAAATTTACAACAAAAACGATCTTAGTTTTTATTCCCACCACGACTAAAGAGTTAAATTTGGTTTAATTATAGGTTTCTACCTTAAGGTCCTCAGAATTTGCAGCCCTAATTATTTATATGAAGAAGAGAGATATACTGAACAAACATTTGAATTTCTCCATTACCCACACTATTTTATCCTCAACATCAAAAACAGGCTTATAAAATACACACACACAAAAAAAAAAAAAAAAAAAACAAAACAACACACACACAAATTTCATAATACTACCTTGACTAGTGATATTGTTAGATAAAAAAAAAAAAACACACACCAAACATCAATTTGAATGCTGTGATTTACAAAATACAGTGTCTACAGAGCAATAACATATACACAGGGGAAACATCACAAAATCTAAAAGCACGAATCTATGAACATAAGAGACTTACGTTTGGACATACATTCCAACTCTTGTATTACAACAAAATAATGTAGGACAATTTTGATTTCTCAAATGCCATTTTAATTAAAAAAAAAAAAACCTTTAAGGAGTAAGTACTTTAAAAACATTAACATTACTACCAACCATAAACATGTGATAAAAACATTACATTACTTTCAAACTTTTTCACAAATACATAATTCATAAATCTAAAATGCCAATAGATATTATTGAATAAGTTAAAGATAGTTCCTTTTATTCTTAATGTAATATTGTTTCCCCCCCCCCCACATGAAGCAGTGTCCAGAAATGTTTTCTTCCTATTTTTCTTATTTCCTCTATTATTATCTACATTTTTTCTTACTATTATTATATATTTCATAATTTATCGTTATTATTAGTATCACCATTAGTTTTATTATTATTATTTTTATATTTATTTTATTATTTACTATTATTTATTATGGTATATCATTTATATTGATTAATTGTAATATTGCAATGATTTAGTATGGTAATTTATATATATGTTTCTTATTTATATATTATTACTTAATTATGTTATTGTAATAATTTTAATACATAAATATTTAGTATTTTATTATTTCATTGAAAGATTCTAACCATTAACATTTTTCAAAGAATTACATTTATTTATAAAAAAAGTTTGCTTAATACTTTCATACATTATTTTCACTAGAATTTTAAATGGAAATATATTTTGTTTACGATTCATACTCATATACGCACACATTCATACATGATTCTTTCACACACATACATTCATACATGATTCACTCTCATTATTTAGAATAGAAAATTCGTTCCATCACTTGACACATGTATACCTCATTTCACATTAACTTTACCGACTCATAAACACACATATTCAAACATGATTTCTCTCAACACATACATTCATAACTGATTCTCTTATTTTATTTAAAAAAGAAAATTCATTCCATCACTTGACACATGTAACATATCCATGTTATAATTTCTGAATAAATATTATTAGCTCTACTTTGTATTGAGCACTTTTTAAAAATAGTGTTTCTTTGGACAAGGAATATTGTTCCACCCATAATATATATATATATATATATATATATATATACACACACACACACACACACAACTAAAAAAAAATTAGTTTCATAGATTTATTTAGTGTACCATGTCAAATATCAAAACTTTAACCATTATCATTTGCTGCATATTTTCATATTTTGTTATCTTAACATTAATCCATGATACTTATTTAATTATGTCACTTTTTCATATAAAAATCTGTTTTAATAAAAATGTAAACAAAACTATAAACAAGACTGTGCATTTTCCACTGAATGGGTCAACATTTAACCACAAATAAATTCTGTTGATTTTATGATAATAGATCCTATGTAAATATCAATCAGCAATATCTAATTCTTTCTCAATATCAACTTGACCATATTGAAAGATAGGAAAATGTTAGCATATAGGTATTTTGAATTTGGCCCAACTCAGTAAAACCCTTGTAACTCAGGCCACATTCAAAAATCCACAAAATTTTACACATATCTTGCCATAAGGTTGTCAAATTTGAAAAATAAAAAAATTAAAAGATACTTTTTAAGAAATTAAAGGTCAAACATTAAGGTCATGATCAAATTATCTTATTTTGACCTCTAAACAAACAAACAAAAAAAAAAAATGAATGGATCATTTGAAATCTATGCAAGTACTTTACAATGGCATGTAATTTAACTTTGTGGATGAAGGAAAATACAAATGCAGAAGGACATGTACCTGTGTTTTATAGACTATGTAAAGGCATTTAACAAATTACACCACAAAAACTTACTTGGCAACCTTGATATATTTGAGAAAGACATTAGAATAATCAAGAACCTATACTGGCAGCAAACCACCTACATACAAGTAAGAAATAATTTCAGCAGATGCACACAGATAGAAAGATGTATAAGACAAGGATTAGCTACTCACTGAATTTACTCAACTATATAGCGATGCAATTCTGCCAGGATTTGTCATTGGCAGTCACAATTTTAATATAAGATATGCATATGATACAGTGCTGTTAGCAGACACAGAAAGGAAACTACAAGACCTCCTACAAAAAGGAGCAAAGGAAAGTGGGAAGAAAGAACTAAACATGAACAACATAAAAAGCAAATGCATGGTCATCAGCAAAAAGAGGAGGCCAAAATACCAATTAGGAGTTAGGAATACTAAATTCAAGCAAGTACAGAAATTTAAATACCTGGGAAATGTTCTAACAGAGGACAGAAACTGCAATACTGAGATCAGAAGGTATATTGGCATGGCCAAGGATAAAAGTTGAATATAGTGTTAAATGATAGGAAAATTTTGTTGGAAACAAAAAAAAGAATAAACTCATGTGATATCTGTCCTTCTATATGGCAGTGAATGCAGTACAATTTCTCCAAATATGAAGAAAAGACTCTAGGCAACAGAAATGTATTTCTACAGAAGGATGCTGAGGATACCATGGACTGAACATACAAGCAACAAGGTTTTGGAGAGAATGGAAATGAAAAGAAACCTATATTCATCAGGAAGAGACAGCTGATGTTTTTGGGACATGTAACAAGAAAGGCTCGGAGAATCTGATACTCACAGGCCAGATAAAGGAAAAGAGACAGGAAAGCAGTGTGTGACATACTTGATGAATGACAGTGGATATCAGAGCAGGGTTTGTGAGAAATAACAGGATAAAATATATTGAGAGCAACAAGGAACAGGAAGATGTGGAGGCCATGATCACCTACATCCTGAAGGGACATGACTAATAAAAATAGAGAACTGTGAAAAAAAACTATTGATATTTGAATTTTTTTGTATATTTTCCAAAATTCACCATTTTGGCAAGTGCTAAATCTCAGGAACCCTTTAACCTAGAGATATAAAAATAGGTACTATTCAATTTGTATCATGAAGCTCTATAAGTGTACCAAATTTGTAATTTTTAGCTTAAAAAGAATCTTTGGAATGTGGATGTATGATTTAAAATTTGCTTAGAGATTATTTTTCACTAACAAAATTTCTAGTGGTTATAACCTATGAAAATTTCATGATTTTCCTATTTTAATATTCTGATGAATCCTAATTTTTAAGTTAATTGAGTAAGCTCAAGAAGAGTTATATGAAAATAAAATATCTAGAGAAATTTCCCCTATTACATCATTAAATACATGAGCTTAACTTCAACAAAATATTTCAATAACAAATATAAAAG
Source organism: Ascarosepion bandense (assembly GCA_037127315.1). NCBI lineage: Eukaryota > Metazoa > Mollusca > Cephalopoda > Sepiida > Sepiidae > Ascarosepion > Ascarosepion bandense. The sequence continues at coordinate 5,072,538 of JBBBDQ010000925.1, forward strand.
CTGGTCATTATCTTAAGAAATAGGTACAAATGAAAAGATCTGAAACAAACTTCCAGCAATTGTTGGATTTATGTCGGGGGGGGGGGGCCTTACAAGCCTTTCTAAGCAAGGATTTTGTTTTGGGAGGAGGGACTTGCCTACTATGTATGTGCTACAGATATCATGAGACTCACACATACAAAAATTACAATAAAATTATCTATTTATTTTTACTATTTTCAGTTATTGCTCACCCATTTTCCCAAACATGGGCAGTGGAATGAGAACAGTCTACTCCCTACAATATATTAAATAAAGGGTTCAATTCAGAACTCTTTATAGATTACCCAGATCAATATATACCTGATGAAGGCCTGAGGGCAAAACAGCTGAAACATTGTGATAACAAAAACAAAGGAGGACAATAGTCCAAATAAAAACTGTAAATAATCATAATTCCTCATCCCAGAAATTCAGACAATTTCTATTTCAGTTAGAATAAAGCACGTGTGTGTGTGTGTATAAGTAACCCAAAATGTACATTTAAACAAGATTTACCAAGCTTAATTTTATAAAGACTCCAAAAATACAAAGCTTATATCTTGAGATAGTAGTTTAGTGGATATAGACACAGATTAATCAAGTTTTACTGTCATCTAATAGCCGGAAGTTCAATCCCTGGATCAAATAGTGAATTAATATACTCTGGTTCAGTAGTAATTGATTTTTTTTTCTTTTTACTTAACTGTGTTATTCAAAGCTAAAATACATTTCAGATCATTATATTTTATTTTTTATATGAATGAATATTGCATTACCAACTTTTTGAGATTAATGATTTTTCCAGATACAAGTCCTACACAGAGTATTTATGTGTAAGTAACTGTAACAAACCCAACTGATATTCAAACTTGGTTCTCCAATTTCTCATTTCAAGCCACTATCCATTACACCATTCATGTATCCACCAAAAGAAACAGTATTACAAAGAAAATCAAGTAAATATCAACAGATAAGATATCAGCCAGCATAATGAACATCTGAAGATGGCCAGAAGGTATTTGGCCGAAAAGTCATGCCTATAACAAAATCTACAATAATCAGGAGAACAAAAGTTCATATCAATCAGCTAAGTAAATGTTAAGTTGGACTAAGCGCACATAAAAAAAATCAATTATTACGCAAACCTATTTTCATCAATGACTAATTACAGATGTATTAAGATACTAGAATATTTCACAAACTACAAACTTCCATTACTAAAACTCACTAAGAAAAAAATAAATGTACACTTCGAAGCTCAAATTTAAAAACTGCTGCTATTATGACAGTTTTATAATTAATTTAATGTGAGACAAGTATAAATATGTATTCTGACTGCAATCACTATGACTTCTACTACTACTACTGCTGCTATGACTGCAATTACTACATACACGGTTGTCATGACAGCAGCTATTTTATTAGAACTGAAGCTCTTACCAAGAAATCAGTGATAGACTATTATTGGCATCGATGCTTCCTTTGTAAGTGAATGGCAAAGGGCAAAAACATGGATTATAGTTTCAAACAAAGAGCATCATAATCAGGAATACGAAAAGGTTAGGTAGATAATTGGATGCAGGAAGGGTGTATCCTTTCCAGAATTATTTATTCAACACTTAATACTGAGGAGATGGAGAAGCAACAAGCTTGTGTCAAAATGGCTTTCATGAAGTGTGTGTATGTAGACAATGCTATAAACTGTTCACAGACGATGAATAAAATATTTAAACTTTTTAAGTCAAGAAAATTTCGAACTAAACACTTTAATATAAGGGAGTAAATTGTTTTCATTCTACTGAGCCATGTCTAGAGATTTTTCATCTAGTTCTTATTTAGTACAGCTCATTTATTGTTTGCCCATTTTTAAGAGTTTCGATTTTTATCACCTATCTCAAGGATTGTATTCGCAAACAAATACTTCAATTCACTAAGCTATTATTTCATTTATAGTGTATAATGTGTGTGTGTATATATATATATATATATATATATATATTATATGGTTATGTCAATTTTACATTGCGACATGGAAATTTCTATGTTTCGAGATCCAGACAACCACACCAACATTGCCTGATGATGAGAATTGATCTCGAAACATAGAAATATCCATGTCGCAATGTAAAATTGACATAACCATATAATTATATTATATTAAGCTGTATAATACTCATTATATTGAGCACTGCTTATAATAAAATAAATTCCAGAGCACTCAAAATATAAAAAAAAAACATTGAGTCTTCTTCACTTGGAATTTATATATATATATATATATATATATATGTGTGTGTGTGTGTGTGTGTGTTATGATAATGTTTAGCACCAAGATTTTTTTCAGCAGTTTTACTGATAAAAAGGTATATAAGTAACAGCACACAATTATGGTGATCAGAGATCAAAGCAACTTAAAGCTTAAAATATTTACATTGTTGTCTTCAACTTAGTCAAATTCGCAACATTTGGCCGTTGTATGCTCTGACCTTCTTCAAATTGTATTTGTTTGAATTTTAAACTGAACCCAGAGTAGTCAACCTGTATGTTGCCTTTTTTGAAGATTGGCTCAATGATGTTTGTGTAGATGTTTTTTTCATGTTTATTTCCTGAAATGGGTTGACATAACCCACTTTCCTGGGTCACTTGGTAAATTCACTGAGAATCTGTTCCATTTCCTCCATTAAGTTAAAATCTTTTTATTTTAAAATTAACATTTAAAAAAAAAAAAAAAAAAAAAATGGTGTTAAAAAAGAAAATAAAAATAAAGACAGCTTTTTTTATGTCCAATCTTTTGTCATAAGAAAAAAAAAAGAAAAATACATAAAAATATGGGATTAGGAGACGAAGTTTAAGCAGAGAAATAATGATTGTATCAAAAAAAGTAGAAAAAGATAAACTAACTGCTACATTTGATGACAAAAGACAGCCTTGATTCAGCAGGGGGAAAAGAAAACAACAATTGTTGGACAGTATATCAAATGTCAATATCAGCTATATTCCATATTTAGCTGTTAAAAAAAAAAAAAAATTCCAATTCATAATAAAAAAGAAAAAAATGATTATGTAGCAAACTGAATGAATTCCAATAGAGTTTGTTACATTGATTTTTACACAAATACTCTTCTTTTCTCTCCTCCAGTAGTTATAGTTTAAATAGCAGAGTAACCTGGGCTCTCCAGCCTTGGTTGACAACCAATCTAGAAGGTGAACTCTGAATTCAAAAATATGTAGTCCTGATAAAGCACATTGAAACAATCATGGTGTTCACAATGACATTATGATCCTGACTATGGCCGATGTATTGTGTAACAGAATATACAGAAAGGTTTTTTTTTTTTTTAATGTTGCTCTTCCATGCCATCAAGTGCAGTAGTCTGAACTAAGCAAAATACAATCAATTGGAAGCTGATTGGAATTTAATGTACCTCTACAAATAGGTCATTACCTGAACAGCAGATATTTTATAAGAAAGAAGAGAAGTACAGAGTAAAACAAGAACATGCAGAGAATTGAAGATAGATGATTAGTTGGTAAGGTGAGAATGAAACAAAAAAAAAAAAAAAAGTAAGATATCTCAAAGAATTTGTGTCTATAAAAAGAACTAATCAGAGTAGGATTGGCCAAGTAAACTACAAAGACTCTTGTCTACAAGTAAATAAATAAAAAATAGTAATGGTGATGGTTGATATAGCAACAGTGGACACTTAATGGTAGAAATTTTATAATCTAAGCCAAAAGGAAAATGTTAAATAAAAAAAATAAAAATTAAAAAAAAATTTTTTTTTTTAAATTAAGATTAAAAAAATATATAAAGACAACTGAACTGCCTCATCAAATATTTGGTAGGAAAAGGTGGGGGGGATTCTACCCAGACAGCTTCTTCCTCAGAACTGTTATGTTTGAAAAGAGATGATGCCTCCTCAATCTTGACTGTTCTACTCAAGGTTCAACCATCACCTATCATACAAACCTTTATAATCTACACCTCTTACTCCTCCCTTGTACTCATTTACTAACCTTCTACACTGAGCGGCTATTGGGCCTTGTGCACACATACACAAAAAGACAAGGAAAAACTATTCTTAGCCAAAGGATTTTGTCTTCTGAGGAAAAGGGAAAGAAGAAAAAAAAAAAAAAAAAAAAAATCAAGATTACACACCTACACATTTACTTTAATATCTTGGCACCTTTGATAATGATAGCATACATGACCTTGTTAATTTCTATACTAATATGCCAATTCTGTCTAATCTCCATCAGGTATAAAGCATGAGGAGGAGAAAGTAGCAGTAATAGTCTTATCATCATAGCAGTAAAATAGTAAGTCTTCCTTAATTTCTTAGCTAAAGCCTTTTCATTAATTTGTAACTATTTTTCTTTTATATATCTATATTTCTGAGATGAGGTATTATAAGTGTTTAGTTGGTTGATTGATCTAGAAGTTACTTAACCCAAAGAGTTGAGAGTTCAATTGCTAGCCACAGCAGAGAGAACAAAAACTTGGAGAGTTGAGTTATCAAGGGGAATTAACTAAAACTGGGATATGCAAAGGCATGTCATGTGGAATTAGAACAATCTACATCCGTGGACTAAACAAGGGGTTTAGTTCAAAATCCCAATATTACTTGAAGAAATGGAAATAAAGAGGATGACAAAATGGTAATAAAAAGAACAGTCCAAATAATATAAATTATAATATTTTTTTAAATTAAATCAAATTCTTCAATATCCACAGCTGAATATCTCTAAACATTTGAAAGTTACATCTATACATTTTAATTACCCTATTTGCCAGCCTATAAAGTACACTGGAAACAAAGTAAAATTAAATACACTTAAATTCATACAGTCCAAGGTAGCAAAGAGGAGAGCTCAGAACAACTGTGATCTGGGGAGTTAGGTGACCAGATGTAAGTGGTGATGTGGTTACAGAAATTGTCTGACAGCTATAAATGGGTTCTGCTTGGGTGGCATGGTGCAGAGTCATGTGGCCAAACATAGGGTCTTATAGAAGCCATCCTCTTGACCCAGGGTAGCACTACCTCTTTAAGGCACTTGATGTAGGCCTCCATGTCAAGTCTGAGGCCCTGTGGAAAAATTAACAAAGGCAGAACATCATCACTAGTGATCACTTCAAAAACCTCCATAATCACAATTAGAATCATTCAACTCATTCTGAATTCTCAGATTGACATCCAAACACACTGAAATGTTCCTATTGGAGTTTCTGATACAAATGCCAAGCAGTACAGAATGCTATTTCCAAATTTCTGGCAGAGTAAATTGCGTCTTGGTGCTCTTTCTCGAAAACAATGCCCAACTGACCATGCTATACTGTGCAGTCGACAAACTCAAAAATATAAAATGCAGACAATGTATTTATCGCACCATAAATATGAGAGAATGAAACTGTGCATGCATATATATTTTTCAAATCTAACAGAATAAGATAAAGAACAATGATCACCGAGAATCACGGGAAAGTTCAATGCCAGCACCTACATAAACATGCTAGGAACAGAGTTGAAGGCATCACTGTGTATGCTATCTTTACCAAAGGCATCAAAGCACTAAACTACATCATCATTATTTAACACCCATTCCCATTCTAGCATGGGTTGGGTAGGGGTTTTCTTGATGGCTCCATAATTGAACCATCATGAAATATTGGAGTGAGTTTTACAGCTGTATGCCCTTACTAACACCAACCAGTTTAGGAGACTGGAAACTTAGTATTTTTATCGAAACACCATCTCTAGGAAGATTACCTACCAAGGTTAGAATGTTCAGCTTACCCTATTCTACAGAGTATTTGTAGAGGTTTTCTTATATATATATATATATATATATAATTTAATTCTCAGACAAATTGCTATTCAAAACTAAAAATTCTTACCCAGCCTAACTTTTTACTCTTAAATGACCCCAGTTTAGGGGTTAACTATTTGGTCATAGCTGGGACCCTAATGGATGCCACCACCCCGGGTCAAGGAAATAACAGCAATTAAGAGGTGGTTCTACGCTCCTCTCAACCACCTAATCAGAGGCCTTGTAACCAGATGTAGTTTACAGTCATACACAGGATTTTATATATATATATATATATATATATATATATATATATATTAGTTTATTCATCAGAATAGTATTTAAATTATTAATTTCTTAAGGAATATTTTATTGAATAATTTTTTTTCTTTTAGCTGAAAATGTTTACAAATTATGCATATATACAGATATTTTTCTTCTGAAAAATCTTGGATTTTCTTTACATTTTATTCTCATTTACCTGGTGCACAGAGTGTTGCACTATCATCTTTATATGCAATGTTCAATCAAGATGAAGGCGATCATGGCTCTCCACATTTTGTTCTTTGTAGTTTATTAATAAAGTTTGTCTTTCTGCTGTTTCTTCTAAACTTTGTTCTGCCATTCATTTACTCAAGCTCAATAAGCATGTTATGCATGATTTCCCTCTTCCCATCCTGCCCTCTATCCTGTGAGTATCATATTTTCCAAGCCCTCATTCCTCAATATGTTCTTCAGAAACCTCAACTGTCTACCTGTATTAGTTTCATTTTTGTTCCCAATTTTCTCCAAAACTGTCATTGCTCACATGTTCAGGCATAGATATCCTCAGCATCCAAATTTCTGTTGCTTAAAGTCTCTTCATCTTTGAGATCATCTAGCATTCACTGCCATACAGGACAGATATCACTTAGCAGATTAGTACTTTCTTCCTTGTTTCTAACAAAATTTTTCTATTTCTTAGTACTCTGCTTAGCTTTTGGAATGCTTCTTTAGTTATCCCTATATGCCTTTGGATTTCATTGTCACACTTTGTTCTCTGTTAAAACACTTACCAGATATTTGAATTTTTGCACTTGTTTAATTTTGGTGTTTCCAATTTGCAAATCAAACTTTGGGCTCATCCATTTTTCTAACAACCATACATTGTCTTCTTACAACTGATCTTTAGTCCTTTCTTCTCCCTTTCCTTCACTACCTTCTGTAGGAGTTCTTGGAGTTTCCTATCTTTATCAGCTATCAGCACTGCATCATCTTATACAGGTATGTCTAAGCAGTTATAGTAACTGAAGAAATTTGTAAATGTCAGGTTCATGTAATTTTCATGTTAGGCTGTTCCCTTTTGCTAACAATCATACATTGTCATCTTACAATTGATCTTTAGTCCTTCTCCCTTTCCTTCATTACCTTCTGTAGGAGCCCTTGTAGCTATCTTTTGGTGTCTGCTATCAACACTGCGTCATCTGCATACCTTGTTAAGATTGTGGCTACCAATAAATCCTGGTAGGACTTCTAGTTCTTTCAGAATCACCTTGCTGTATAAGTTGAATAAGTCTGATGAGAAGACACATCCTTGTCTTACACCTGTTTTTGCATATCTGCTATCATTTAAGTGCCATATGTTATGCACACTTGGGCCATCATTTCTTTTGAGACATGACTCACTAGGCAGAAGAATATCACGCGGTAGGTTGCCATTTTTTTCTACAGTAGACTGGTTGCCAACCAAGCCTAAAGAACCCAATCTGTTCTGCTATTCAACCCATAGCTAGAAGGTAGGATATTTGTGCATGAGTGAATACAATGAATCCAACTAGAATTCGAACTGTTCTGATTTCTCATTTTGAGCCAAATCATTGCACCACTACGCAAATATTTATAAAACTAATGAGTTGAGTGGTTTTTGAGTTCTAAGGTTTTTAAAATCTAAGTCAACAGAAATTTAAGAATGGATTACAGAGCAAAAATATTAAATTGCTTTGAGACTCAAACATTTAAGGAGTTAATTTAATCTGGTGCTGCTAAGTTCTAAGAAACATTATCTGTTTTCAAAATACTGCTTTATGCACCAATTCTGCTTGGTTAAGAAAAAAAAAAAAAAGGACACCATTTTCTTTAGTTCCTTTTTCATGCAGCTTGGTGATGCTGTTGAGTACACAACAGAATAGATCCACTAAAAATTTAAAAATAAATACCCAACATTTTAAAATTTTGTTAGATACTTTCTTTCAAATGTTTCTATTATATGATTTTTTTGTTTTCAGTCAGTAAGTGCCATACATGATACACACTTGGGTGATCATGTCTCAAAAGAGACATGACTGACTGAGTAGAAGATTATCCTGCAGTAGGTTGCCATTACTTTCTGCAGTAAGCTGGTTGCCAACCAAGGCTATAGAACTCAATCTGTCTTATTTAACCATAACTGGAAGGAAGAGGTAGATTAATACCATTTCCAGGGATATTTGTGAGTAAGTAAATACAATGAATTCAAACTCAGCTCTCTGATACCTCAAGCCGATATCCATTGCATCACAAACTCCCACCTATGCTACACCTCCCATGCCTCCTCACAGAGCCGGACTAGAGTCCGGCTCAACAGGGTCTTCTTTCCTCACCAATCGTTGGGTAGTTAATTTTGCAACACATCTTATTTTGTTGAGTAATTTTGTGTCAAATATCCGGGGTGGGGTGGGGGGTTAAGATTAAACTCATTCCTCAATAGTAATGGTCAACCAAACTATTCTTACTAACCACAGTCCAGTGTCAAGACACCTAATAGTATAAGAAACAAAAATCATTACTATGCTTCTTTTCACCATCACCTGATTGACCACTACAAGTCTGTAGAAAAGGTAACTTTTCTGAGATGTCAGAAATTTTCTGACATCTCAGCAGAGCATGGAGATACTTTTCTGACATCTCAGCAGAAGACATCTCCATGCTCCGAAAGGTTTGAGGGCGAGCACATTTTTCATGCAAGTTTGCTCTAGGCAAGGTCTCTCATTTGTCTATACCTCTGACTGTTGTTCTCATTTTTATTGCCATGTTTACAACATTTTGACTGTTGTACATACCAGCCTTCTTCAGGTGTTAGGAATTTTGAACCAAATCCTTTATTTCAATCACTGGGATATATGATTCTTATTCCATGTGATGTAACTTCTGGTAGCTATTTAATTGTCTCCCTTTAACTTGACTCTTAAGTTATTTGTTTATCACTGCTGTAGGCTGGGACTGAACTCACAATTCTTTCAGTCAAGTCAATGGAACTAACCAGATCACGTGTCCTTGAAGATACATGGCCCAGTGAGCTCATATTGGAACACCTACATTGTTTGACAAATGCCAAACCAGTGAAATTCCCAAATCCAGTCCCTATTTAATGGTCACAGATATATGTTCGAACATATAGAATATTAAATCAAAAGGTGTTAAATAATTATGTCATTGTAAATAAAAATAAAACAGACAGTGCACAATGTTTGAGAAGAGAAAACAATCTAAGATTCTCGTGTGTGTGTGTGTGTGTGTGTGTGTGTGCGCGCACTCGAGAGAAAGTGTGAGTTAGTGACAGAGTGAGTGTGCACGCGGGAGTGCAAGAGCATGTGTAAAATTCAACTAATGAAAAATATATCTGAATAAAATGAATATGAACAATATGAATAAAACAAAAGGAAAACATATCTTAGCCAACACGTAACATACTCTGATGGACTTTATCAAGACAAATGTAAAAATTTCATCTTGTGACAAATTGATAAATATTTGTAAAATAAATTTCTTACATTGTCTTGATAAAGTCCATCAGGGAATGAAACATCAGCTAAGTATTTTTTTGTTTTTATTCATGTAAAGAGTGCAATGGTTAAAGAAAAAAAAAAAAAAAAATTAAAAAATTATATCTCATTACGACATTTCGAAGCCATTATGCGCTAATTTCATATTTTGTACCAAAAAATAAAGTAGATAAATTTTATGGGAATACATAATTCAATGTATATAGACATTATATTTAGAAGACCACATGTTTGAGTTGATACTCACGCACAACCAAAAAAAAATTAAATAAAAAAAATTAAATAAAAAAAATATCGATGTCTACTTTTATTACTTTTTAAAAGATTCTAATTTTACATAATTAAACGATGGTTAAAAAAATAAATTTTTTTTTTTTTTTTAAATTCCATGGGGTTTTTTCTCCCCTATGTTCACCACTACAGACATAGAAGCATTGGGCAAAGTCAGCTCTAACATCTCCCTATCAATATAAAAAACAATCTTAGCAAAGCTACAATTATTTGCCAGCTTAATATTTTTGCAGGTATGCTAATAGTTCAGAACAATCTTAACACAAACAAGATTATCAATTTTTGGGTTTTTTGTCATAACTTCATAATTATAGTTCATGCTTTATCATAGATTAGTACTCATTTGTAATTTTATTTAGCATTTGTTTTGTTAATGATTTAGATATCTTCAAGTTGAAGTTTCCATATTGGAAAACCTATTTAAAAACAATGTATTATTCACCAATATTTATATTCAACCAATAGCATAGGCTGGAAGCCATGAAAATAAGCATATTAAAAAAAAAAAAAAAAAAAAAAAAAGAGAGAGAGAGAATTTATGAAGTGACAATGCAGATTATGTTGCTTGAGAGAGTTACTTAAGAAAAAGAAAAAAGTGAAGACATTTCAAGTGAAAAATGTAAAATTGTCTTTCAAAAGATAGTATTTATAAAAAAGGTGTGTGTGTAAAAATACAGGCCTGATTGCTGCAAGCACTTAACATTTTGTATTGTAACACTATGACTGGGTGTGGGCTTTTTATTCCAGTTACTAGATGCTGTGTCTATTCCCTTGGTAAACTCACTGTCAAGAATTCTTGGTAAATGGTACAAAATGTACTATTGCATGCTGCAGACAGGATCAGTCATCCCAGTCACTGGTGCAGCATCATTCTGAACAGAAGATTCCTCCAGCCACATTGTGTTTGAAGAGGTTCTTTAGAGTTGAAATGTGACAAGCCTATCCAACCATAAGTCACAAAACTAAAGTTAACAGATACACAAGATTGATTGAAGTTTGAGAATAATGACAAAGAAAACTGGAATATCTTTAGATTTTAATAAGACAGCTTATTTTAGCTGTTTGTTGTACAAGGTTTTTCAAACTAACAAATTCCTATGGGACAATGGCCTCGTGAATAAAGTGTTGGTTTGTGAATTTGGAAAGTTCAATCTCTGGGCCAGGCAGTGTGTACTTGCACTCAGCAGAAATGATTGAACTAAACAGTACTAAATATAAATAAATAGACCCTATCCCTAAACATGAGCAGCAGAATGAGAATAGTCTACTCATATAGATTAAATAAAGGGTTCAGTTCAGAATTTTCAGATTGATATCCACCCGAGGAATGCTAGAAAACACTGGGATAGTGAAAACAAAGATGAGGACAATAGTCCAAATAGAAATAGTGTAAATAATGATAATTCTTCATTCTAGAAATTAAAAAATTATCAAATTTCATTTCCCAATTTTAATGCAGTCATTTGAACTCCAATTTATTTATTTTTTTTAACAACTAGTATGCATCTGCTTGTTCGTTCATACTCTTTTCCAAAGCTGTATTATAAGCCTGGCTGTTATTTCCTACATAGTTACCACTATGATCTGCTCTTCCTGTACCTCTTATTCCTATTAGAATTTGATTTATTACTTATCTCATATGAGCACACATCACATGCCTCGTCCAAGTTCAGCAAAACTTCATCCGACTGCCCAATGCATGGAAGGGTGTGTGTGTGTGTGTGTGTGTGTGTGTGTGTGTGTGTGTGTGTGTATAAAAACACACACACAATCAGTTGTCATCAATGGCTTTTTAATGATTCAACCTTTATGTTCTCTAAGGTCTGTTTCTTGATCTGGGTTGAGACACTTCGAGTCCCCTCCCCCCCCTCATTAGTTGGTTCATTCTTCTCCTGTTCCATTCGCAGAGGAAACAGTCCCCCACCCCCGGAGAAAGAACTGTTATATGATGAAACCCTCCTGAGAGGATGCTTTCCCAAATCACTCCAACCTTAATCTTATCAAGTGGAGAGCCAGGCATTAACTATCTCAGCTTCCTCCCACCACACTCTTTCAACAAACTCATTTAATAATCCACTATTTTGAGTGGCCCTCCCTTGTATTGTGTGAATAATAGTCAAAAATGAAAATTTTTGAGAATGAGTTTAGAGCTGGGAAAGGTATTAATCCACCTCTACCCTCCAGCTATGGGTCAAATAACAGGACAGATTGAGTTCTATAACCTTGGTTGGCAACCAGTCTACCACAGAGAGTAATGGCAACCTACTGCGAGAAAATCTTCTGTGTAGTCAGTTATGTCTATGGAGATATGATCCCCCACCAAGCATCTATCATGTATAGCACTTAACTAAGCTTCAGTAATGAGAACGCACTCAGAGAGATTTTCAAAAAAGTGACTGAAAAATGTGTAAACCAGAAAATTCCAACAATTTGGTTGTTTGTGGGGAGGAGTATTAAAAAACAACAAAAAAAAACACAACAACAACAAACTGAAAAATCATTCTTATAACATTTAACTATTGTTAACCCTAAGTTGGCAGCTCTTTAAAAATAAGTAAAAAAAAATGAAAAGAAAACAAAGAATAAAACTGACAGATTTCCAGACACACAACTTATAAGAGGAAGTAGTGGCTACAAGTAAAACTATGACATCATAATCAACACCTATTCATACGCCAATGTAATGTGGATTTCCCCCAATCTTTTCTACAAACATTTTCATGGCAACTGCTCTAAAGAGCTCCCCCCCATGCCTCATTCACATGAACTTAAACATGCTATGAGATTGGCATCTAGGTTCCACCCTTTTACCATTAAAACGGTTTAATGTAACCGCTCATTCTACTCTAACAGTTGTTCTCGCACTACCCACCTGTAAAATTCCCTTTCATTCACTTGCTTCCCTGATAGCCACTCCAAAGATTTAAATGTGACATCATTTGCCATCTTCTATTTTCTTGAATCTCGATCTTTGATCTTTTCTTCAATACCCCCTGTACACACATACACACAGACTATTCTCTGACTGTAACCCCATGCTCACTAGTGACAGTCCCACCTTGCTTGGGGTGAAATAATTAAAATTAATAATTTTATATCAGTAGATATGAATAATAGCAATTACAGTGCATACATTTAACATCAGGAAGAGCTGGTTCACCTACTCTCTCAGTAACATATACACAAACACACAGAGGGTGTCCATAAAGTTTGTGTGCACTTTAAAAAATTTATAACTATTTGTATTTGCGATAGAAATAATTTGTAAAAAGAATTAGAAAGTAAATCTATATTTTTTTAAGGTTTTATTGAAATTTTATTTAAGTTTCCACATGTCCTCCATCATTAGCAATACAAAGTGTAATATGATTTTGCAGTTCACATTTTTTTTTTTATTTTACTTATCTAAAAATTGTTGCCAATTTTGTGGTAAAGAATTATTTAATAACTATATTTAAAACTAGGTACATTAAACTTTAATATTTTTTTTTACAAATTTCTATTACAAATACAAATAAAGTTATAAATTTTTCAAAGTGCACACAGACTTTATAGGCACCACCTGTGTGTGTGTGCATTACACACATTATTTTGGTTTATTTAGATAATTTTAGTCACCTAAATCATGAGAAACTAGAATAGCAACTGGAGTTGTTGAGTGCTGACATTGTCAAGTGCTTTTTGCTCTCTTTGGATAGTCTAGATATTGAACAGTTTAATTTAGTGCATAGGTGGGTGTTTGCCTTTTGGGATATTTTTCTGGACTAAGGTATGAGGTCTTTAGAAAAGTTGTTTGATCCCACGAAAATTGTTGGGTTTTTAGTATGTGTATATATAAAGGGTGACTGAAAAGTAACTTCCCATTTTAAATTAGTTATGATTTATTTAATAACTATAATTTTTATAAGAAATGGATATGAAAGGTAAGTTTTTAGAATGAGATTCTGTTTAAAATTCAATATGGACACCAGATTTTGCTACCAGCTTCTCAAGCCACTAAGGAATTGTATCAAATGATTTCACTGGGAAATCTTGTGATATCAAAAGGTAACTTCTCATATTCGCCCTTCAAGTCCTTGATTTGGTATGGTAAATTTTCTTCTTTCACCAAACCCAAAGAAAAAAGTCACAGGGTGTTAAGTCAGGATTCCTGGCTAGTCATTCATTTATAAAATAGGGAGTTGTTTTTCAATCACCAGATATCTCCCACTAAAGGTGCAGTGATAAAACTTCTGGCAAAAAGTGATCAATAGACGACTAGAGCTATAATATTCAATGAGTTAAGAAATTTTCAAGTGACTTATCTGGTTAGCCAACTCAAGAACCTCATCATAAATCTGATTGAACTTATCAGATCCAATATGTATACTTGTTATATCCCGGGAGGGGATAAATAGAGAAAGATTAGTGCAAGAAATAACCTAACACTGAGGATATATAAATACAGATTTATTATACTTCAGTACAATAAACCAAATACATGTACACCAACAAAGAGTTAACAAGAATAACAATCAAGAAAGCAATGTCTCTGTAAAGGACGAATGTGTCCGTCTTGAGAAGAAGGCTTCTGTCTAGTGACATCTAACTCTCGTCTAAGGCCGATGACTCTCGACTAAAGTCGATGTCTCTCGTATAATGACGAAGATTCCTGTATAATCAGGATCACTCTGTAGTTCGTCTAGTCCTGGTGTTTTATGACCCGGGCCATACCCATTCCTGGGTAGGACAGGATATTTCACTACAACAATACTTTAACAGATGAAGTGGAAACATATGTGGGGAAATAGTCAATGCCAAGAAAAAAAAATAGTGTAGAAAGAGAACTTATTAAATCTAATTTAATAATAAAATTACAAGTGAAAAATGAAATTTACAAAAATTTTATGATTTTTTTTCAGGCTAAAATAGTATCTGCCAAAAATTACTCAATAGATAACTAAAGCTTTAATATTCAATAAATCAAGAAAAGTTCAAGTGGCTTATCTGGCTAGCTAACTCAAGAGTCTCCCATTAAGACACTTCTCAGGGCCAGTCGTTCAATAAATCATAATACATTACTCAAATCCCTGGCCTAACTAATAAAACAACTTTTAGGTAAAATTTGTATTTATTCATCAACATACTCTCCTACCATAATACACTGATTCCAACAATTCTCAAACAATGCAATGTTTTTTTTGTAGAACAATTTGTCTTTGGCTACAAAATATGCCTCAGTTTCCGATATCACTTATTCATTGGAACCAAATATCTTTCCCTGGAGCATTCTTTTGAGGTCTGCAAACAGCCAGTAGTTGCTGGGGGCCAGATCTGGAGAATATGCGGAAGCAGTTCGAAAGTGCAATTCGTGTGGTTTTGCCATCATTGCAATCGACACAGTACATTTTCTTGGCAGGAAAAAAAAAAAACAAAAAAACTTTCTTCATTTATGGCCATTTTTTGGTGATTTCTTCCTTCAAATGCACCAATAATGCTATATAATATCTGGTATTGATGGTTCTTCCTTTCTCAAAGTATTCAATGAACAAAATACCTTGTGCATCCTAAAATACAGAAGCCAAAACTTTGCCTGCCGATGTTTGCATTTTTGGTCGCTATGGATGGCTTTCACCTGCTGCTGTCCACTCAGCTGACTACCAATTTGACTCGAGAGTAAAGTGGTGGATCCATGTTTCATTCATTGTCACATATTTACGCAAAAACTCCTTGTTGCACTGAAACAGTTGCAAACAATGCTCTAAATCATCGCCACATTGTTGCTTTTGGTTGACTGAACAAATGCAGCACCCACTTTGAACGCAGCTTTCTCAATGACAAATGTTCATGCAAAATGGTGAATACACTGCCTTCTGATATGTTAAACTCCTCTGTTATCTCACGAAACTTCAATTTATGATCGGCCAAAATGAGTGTGGATTTTTTTTGGTGTTTTCCAGGGCAACTGCCAATTTTGGGTGACCTGAGCATTCAGCATCATTTGAGTTCTGTTTAACAGTAGTGAGTCATTTAAAGCCAAAACAGAGGGGGTTTTAGTTTTTTTTTTTTTTTTTTTTTAATATTATAGTGAAAAGTCAATTTAGATTTTGATGTAAAAGTGTTTTTGCTTTTTTTTTTTTTTATAGAAAACTCAAAATGTTTTCTGGTTTTATATTTTTGAAAAGATCCTTCAAATTGCTTGTTTGGCAATGTTTTGACTGAGTTTGTCTGAAACTGTTACAGTTTAAGAGAATGTGTTTAACTGTAAGAGGTCATTGCACATTAAGCATATTGGAATGTCTTCCCATTTTAAGAGTGGGTGATGTGGGTGTGACCAATGCAAAATCTGGAAAGACTCACTTCTTCTGTAACCTGCCGGTGTCAGGGATATGGTGGAGCTTATGTATTTGTTTGTCCCATCATTTTTGCCATTTGACATGTATGAATTTGTTAATTGGTTTTAGATCAGTGTATGGGATTTTTGTTTTGGATATGTCTGTCAAGGGCACTTTTTTACAGCAGCTTTGTCTGCCCCTTTCATTACTGTATATACCAATATGACTTTGTATACATCTGAGGATGATACTATTATTTTTGAAAAGAGTGTTCATTTTGTTTAGGAGTTTTGTGATGAGAGGGTTTGATGTATCTTTCTTCTGCAGTGCTAAGAGGACTGATTTGGAATCAGAGTAGATAATAAATCTGAAAGATTTGTGGTTAGCAATAATGTTCATTGCTAGGTCAATAGCTATGACTTCTGCACTATAGATTGATGATTCATTTGGGAGACGTTTTAGTGATTCTTGATTTTGAAAGATAATAGTACAACCAACTTTCTCCATTTGGACCCATCTGTGTAGGTGTGGTGATAGTCTGAAGTATTTTGGATGTCAATGAATTTCTCTTGGAAAGTGATTGGGTGTGTTTTGGTTTTAGATAATTTGGTTAGTTCAAGTTTTACAATGGGTTGATTTATGGTCCATGATGCTGTTTTTGGAAGGATGGTTTAATGGATTATTTTTGGGTCAATTTTGATTTCATTGAGCAAGTTTTCGATTCTTAGATTAAGAGGTTTGATGGCCTTTGCTTTATTTTCAAATAGGTTTTGGCATCTTATTTTTATGATGCAGTTATTGGCAGGGTTTGGAGGGCGTAAGATGAGTTTGATGTAGTACTGGAGTGCAAGTTTTTGTCTTAAAGAAGGGTTCATTAGCTTCTATGTACAAAGCTTTCTACTGGAGAGGTAGTGAAGGCTCCTATGACAATACGAAGTCCCTGGTGGTAAATGGTTTCAAGTTCTCATAGGTAGGATTTTCTAGCTGCTCCATATAGAAAGCAGGCATAATCAAGCTTTGATTGTATAAGGAATCTGTATAGTTTCATTAGCGGCTTTTATGTCAGTACCTCAGTTTGTGTTGGATGGTTTGATTGCATTTGGTTCTCAGATGTTTGATGTGAGGGATAAAAGATAGTTTTAAATAAAAAAATAATGCCTAGGAATTTGTGTTGATGGGTTATGGGTATTTCAGTATCTTAATATTAAGGCAAGGTGGTTGTGCATTTTGTGGATTTGGCAGAAATGCATGCATTTGGTTTTGTTATTTGAGATTTTGAATCCATTTTCCATCTTGATATCTTGATATATTGTTAAAGTCTTGTTGATATATTGTTAAAGTTTTCTTTCTACGGTAGTCATATTTTTGGAGCTGTAGTAAATTAGGAAGTCATTGACAGAGTGATCCATTAATTTCTGGGGAAACAGTTATTTTATTGACTTTAATTATAAATAGGATCACTGCTCGGAACGAGAAATCCAAGGGCCGAGTTCAAATTCTAGCTGAATTCATTGCATTCACTTACGCGCAAATACCCTTGGGAAAGGTATTAATCCGTCTATTCTTTCCAGTTATGGGTTAAATAACAGGACAGATTGGGTTCTATAGCCTTGGTCGGCAACCAGTCTACCGCAGAAAGCAATGGCAACCTACTGTGGGATAATCTTCTGCCCAGTCAATTATGTCTCTTTCAAGACATGATCACCTAAGTGTGTATCACATGTGGCATTTAACTGACTGATAGGATACTACCCTGAGGAACACCTATTTCTTGTGATCTTAGATCAGAGAATGTATTGTTTACTTGTGTCTGGAAAGTTCGGTCCTGTAAAAATTGTTTTATAAAGATTTGGAGTCTGCCTCATAGAGCCAAGATCTTTGAGTATGCCATATGGCCATGCTGTGTCACAGGCTTCTTAAAGATTAAAAAAAAAAAAAAAAAAAAAAAGATTGCAACCAGATGTTGCTTTCTAATAAACGCTTTCAATATAGACTAGTTTATAGCTCTGAGAGGAGATGGTTTGATTCAAGGAACCATGCCAGTCTTAGACTCATCATTCTTTCGAGGGTTTTGCAACAACAGCTGATCAAAGCAATTGGTCTATAACTGGTATGGTTTGTGGGATCTTTTTGTTTTTTGAGGATAGGGATGGTTGTGGCTTGCTTCCATAAGGTAGGGATGTTGCCAGAGATCTAGATATTGTTGTGTATATTTAGGAGATATTCCAGGGATATTGTTGGGAGTTCTTTGAGGAAGATGTAGTGGGTTTCACCTGGGCTAGTAGCCAAGTTATTGGATTTGGATATTGAGTTTTGGAGTTCGGTTAGGATGAAATGTTCATTATAGCTTTCAGTATTGTCAGAGGTGAATTTTATTATGTTCTTTTCTTCTTTGGATCCAGTTTGATTAAATTTATTGGAGTAGTTTTTGGTTGGTTGATGTTTGATCAAAATTTTATGTGATTAGGTTGGCTATATACGTTTCCTTGTGGCAATTGTTTCCTTGAGTGAGGTGATTTATTTGAGTGTTGAAGTTTTTATTTGACATTTTCTTTATAAAGTTCCAAATCATTTTGAGGTTAGTATTGCAATTTATTTTTGAGATAAAGTTTCTCCAAGAGGATCTTTTGGCTTCTTTAATGGTATGTGGAGTTTTAGCTCTTTGTTGTTTGTATTTGATTAGATTTTCTGATGAAGGGTTCATTTTGAATTTCCTGAGATTCTGTTCAACATCCTCTTATGTCTGTACTCTTCTGTGAACCATGGTTTGTTGTGTTTTTGAGATATTGTGGTTTTGGGGATAGTTTTGATGGCTATAGTAATGAGGGTGTTGGTAAAATATGTTATGGGTTCTTCCTGATTTGTATCTATTTCTGGGATCAGTGTAGTAAGATATAGTTCTTTGTAAGATTGCCAATTTGCTTTTTTTAAATTGGCATCATGGAGGTTTTGAAATTGTGGTCCCAAATTTTTTATTATTGGGCGTTTCATTATTATTGGTAGTGATCACTGCTGCAAGGATCTTCGTATACTCACCAGTTATATTCTAGAAAAATTGATGGATCACTGAGTTAGATCTATGGCAGAGAATGTGCCTGAAGATGGATCAAGGCAAGTTGGAGATTTCTAATTGTGCAAGCACAGATTGTTGTTACTGATAATTTTTTTTGAGAGTATGGCCTCTTTTGTTCATTATTTTACCAGTAAGGGCCAAAGTAGAGTGTTGCAAGTCATGTAACCACTTAGGTAACCAGGTCACAGACTGCTCAGCCACCAGGATCTCCTTAGCAGCACGGGTTGCCACCCATGGTGGCTTCATTGGGTGGGTGAGGGTTGTCTTACCCTTCTACAGAGGTGCCCTCAGCATATTCTACTGCCCTGGCCAATAGGGCAAGTGTTCAGTTGAGTCAGATTTTGATCAATTTTTTTTCTTCACTCCCTCAGAAAACTGAATTTGTTTTCTAGTTTTGTATATTACTGGTAATAATTTTTTTCCCTTCAAAAACGTGGATTTTTTCTATAAGTTTATTTTTCTGTATATAATTTTTTAAAAAAAAGTCTATTTTTATACTTTTATAACATTTTGACCTCAGTTTGGGAGTTAACTATTTACCCATAGCTGTGACCTTAACAGGTGCTATTACTCCAGGTCAGGGTTGACCTGGGAACAACAGCAATTAAGAGGTATTCCCAAGCTCCCCACAACCTCCAAATCAGAGGCCTTGCTGCCTGATGCAATTTACTATCATACCCAGGACCAAGCATCATTTGTGTCTGTACGACTGTGTTTAAAGTCAGCATACCACCTCTTAACTGTTGTTTCTGACAAAGCAGAGTCCGAATAACACTTAAGTCATTGCTTCACTTGAACAGTATTCCCCCTCACCCATCAGAAAGCAATGCTTTATCAACACATGAAATTCAGGTTTTTTAATTGTTTTGAAAATTTGCAGCAGTAGCTTCGCTTAAGTAACTTATTTGTAAACTAATAATCCGATTGGGCCCAAATTTTGTCACATGCCATTTGAAGGTTAGTACTTCATAAAAGTCATATGGATATTTTTTTTTATTAGTGGTACCATCTATATTGAGTGATGTATACACAGCCTCTATAAGCTAATATTAGAAATGGTAATTCTGACTACCACTTTCAGGCATAGGGGATTAGGTAGAAAGTAAAATCCTTAAGTTATATTTTTAAGCATAAAAATATGAATGAGTTCATGATCACCTTAGTCTGACAAGTGATTAAAGAGAAGGTATTTATACTCATGTTTACACTTGGAAATTGTGATTTCAAATTCAACAGTGTCTTACCAGAGAAATTAAATAATTTTTTTTTCCAGCCATAATCAACTCCATTTCAATACAGTTATACAAGCAAATTTTTTTCTTAATATTTTTCTTTCCACTTCTGTTATATTCCTTCCCTAGTCTTTTAACTTTCACAAATGTATTTATATATTACTAAAAATGGTGTTTACAACAGCAGTCAGACTTAATTTACATAATTTTTAAAAGCATATTTTAATTATTTCATCTGTATCTTTTCTAATTCAAATTTAAAAAATTGACACCTATAAGCAATGTTTGTGTCAAAGCTTTTTTTCTTTTTTAATTCATCTTTGTACAGAAAGAATATATATTCAAAAATTAATGACCAAGTTTATTCTGTGGGGATTAAAATAAACATACCTTCATTTTTCTTATCAAATGCTGGTGGTTTTAGTTCATCTTGGTTCAGATCTGTTCCATACTTTAATTTTATGGTACTTTGCTCTGTAAAGACAAAACATAAGTTTATATAATGTTACAGTTGGGAGAGGGAAAGAAAGGTGGGAGAGGGAAAGAAAGGTGGGAGAGGGAAAGAAAGGTGGGAGAGGGAAAGAAAGGTGGGAGAGGGAAAGAAAGGTGGGAGAGGGAAAGAAAGGTGGGAGAGGGAAAGAAAGGTGGGAGAGGGAAAGAAAGGTGGGAGAGGGAAAGAAAGGTGGGAGAGGGAAAGAAAGGTGGGAGAGGGAAAGAAAGGTGGGAGAGGGAAAGAAAGGTGGGAGAGGGAAAGAAAGGTGGGAGAGGGAAAGAAAGGTGGGAGAGGGAAAGAAAGGTGGGAGAGGGAAAGAAAGGTGGGAGAGGGAAAGAAAGGTGGGAGAGGGAAAGAAAGGTGGGAGAGGGAAAGAAAGGTGGGAGAGGGAAAGAAAGGTGGGAGAGGGAAAGAAAGGTGGGAGAGGGAAAGAAAGGTGGGAGAGGGAAAGAAAGGTGGGAGAGGGAAAGAAAGGTGGGAGAGGGAAAGAAAGGTGGGAGAGGGAAAGAAAGGTGGGAGAGGGAAAGAAAGGTGGGAGAGGGAAAGAAAGGTGGGAGAGGGAAAGAAAGGTGGGAGAGGGAAAGAAAGGTCTCCAATTTCTCATTCCAAGCTGATATCCACTACAATGCATATCCCTTTGTCTATAGTAATAAAAAAAAGAAAAGAAAATATTTCTGGTTGCAGTGCCTATTATACAACTTCAAAAATTATTTTGTCACCAAACTAAAAAAAAAAAATTTTTTTTTTTAAAAACAAAACCTGTTATCAATTAAAAAAAAAAAATTTCAAAAGAGGTAAAAACTATAAATTCTTTAAATTTATAATTTAAGCATAAATATACATTTGAATCAATACTGCTGCATTTTTTTTTCAAGAAAAAAAGTAAATTATAACCAGTTTTAAAATTACAAATATCTCAAGGGAGATAATTCACATGTTGAAGTCACCTGTTATCATTATAAAAGTCCACAAATTTTCTTTATTATAAATTATGAAACATATACTCTAAGTCAGTTGCCCAAATTTTTTTGAGAAGAGACAACTGAAAAAGTTCATAGAATTCGAAGATACATTAAATAAATATATCAAAGAGAATATAATTTCCAATGATTTAATGTAAAAATTGTCAAAATGTTTGTAGCAGTGTTGTTGATTAGAGTTCATTGTACTGAACATGAAGAACATTTTGAATATGCTAAATAGTTTGTTCATCACAAAAAGTTGTTCTTTTGATATGACAATACTTAAAATTTTTTAAAGTACTTTCATTTATTTTTGTTCAATAAAAGTTAATATAAAAAAAGTTATTTTTGCGACAATGTATGTCAGTGGTTCCCAAACTTTCTCTCTGAGCCATATTTTCTGAATTAAAATTTGCTCGCACCTCAAATTTTATGCGATTAAAAGTACATTTAAAAATAAAGAGAGAAATGAAGATAACTGCAGAGTCAGTCAAAACATTATCATTGATAACACTCTTCCCCAATTTGCAGACCCTAGTTACTACATTCTTAATACTTGATATAATACAAAAATGACATTATGATAAAATCTGTCAATAATTATTGATAACTATTTACACTGGGACTCATGCATGCAATTTCAAGTAATCCATAATATTTAAAGTTTTGAAATAATTTATTTTTGGCACAGAAATTTTTTAAAACTATTTCTAAATCTTTGTCTTAATTGTTCTGCCTCACCTGCTATTCTCTTCCATGGCACTGAGAACCACTACTGTATATACAAGAATTAGATTATTTTCATTAGTTTTATGAATAAATAGAATATTATTCCACAAATCATTTAGATTTGTCTATCTCCAAAAAGATACTCATTCAAATAATTCACCAAATAACTTAATATGCTACACATAAAAAAATGTCAAATACAATTTTAAATATCACCAAATTCAAAGCACTCCAATTTAGTGTTTCCCAATCCAAGCTATAACAGCCATGTACTTCCTGGCATTGCTGACTGATGTCATCACTCATCCTTCTCTGTCCTTGAAATCTAACAGTGTTTTAGCATGATGTATTATTCATGTCATAGCCAGGAAGTCCATTGTACATTTGACAACAGCAATGAAGGCTAGCAGCTTTAGCTGTCATAGGTAACACAGCCCTTACCATTACAATAGGGAATATTGTTCTGCCCATTATACTGGCAAAGTTCTTTTTAAGCTAATAATTAGTTCAAATTAGTAATTTTTATATATATATAGGTATCACACAACTAGAGTTCAGATCAAATAGTAGTCTATAATTATGGTGATATATTTTGTTATTTACACATTACTAATATACGAGCATCTGAAAATATGACAAAACAAGTTTTAAATTTAGAGAAGGTAGCAAGCAAAAGCATTTGATAAATTATGTCACAAAGAACTGTTAAACTGCTAGGTAAGCATTTATTTGGGAAGTATATTAAGAACAATGAATTCAACTGGAATTCAAACTCTGCACTTGGAATGAGAGATCATAGAGCCAAGTTCAAATTCTAGTTAACTTGTTGATTTCGCATATGTGCAAATACTCTTGAGAAAGGTATTAATCCATCTCTTCTCCCTCCAGCTATAGATTAAATAGAACAAATTAGGTTCTATAGCCTTAGTTGGCAACCAGTCTACTGCAGAAAATGATAGTAACCGAATGTGGGGAAAATCTTCTGTCCAGTCAGTCATGTCTTTTTCAAAACAATCCAGAACTTATACTGGAAGCAAACAGCCTACGTAGAAAATGAATTCAGTAAATACACCAAAATGTGTCTTCTCACTAGGCTTATTCAACCTTTACAGTGAGGCAATTCTTAAAAAATTAAAAGTCCGACCATGATTCATTATTAGCAGACAATCTTAAGATATGCAGATGATAATTTTAATAGCAGATACAGAAAGTAAACTACAGGAGCTTTGACAGAAGGTAGTAAAAGAAGGTGAGAAGAAAAGGAATAAGTTTCAAGACTGAATGCACGATTGTCAACAACCCAAGATACAAACTACGAACTGAAGATGCCAAAATCAAGCAAAGTAGAAAAATTTAAAGATCTAGTAAGTGTTTTTAACAAAAGATGGAAAATACATCAAAATCTGAAGGTGCACTAAAATAGTAAAAGATGCCTTCCAAAACATATTGGGCCATATCATGTCAAATCAACAAGAGTCTAACCATCACAGATTTTTTTTCTTTTTCAAATTTGGTACACTTAGAGGGTTTCATCATACAAATTGAATGCTACAGATTTTAAATCTAGGACAAAGTGTTCCCAAGATATGCTTTGACTCTTGCCAAAAAAGGTGAATTTTGAAAAATAGGCACAAAGTCTAAATATCAATATCTCAGTTTTTTGGGGCTATTTTTTGTCCCACCCCCACTCACAAAGATAAATCATATACCATTTTAAAGCACTTGCATAGATCTAAAAGGTGAGCCATTTATTTTTTTAAATAAGATAATTTGACCGTGAATTTAACATTTGACCTTTAATTTCTCAAAAAGTGTATTTTAATTTTTTTTTTTTTTTTATAAATTTGACAACAAATTTGTCTACCTTATATCAAGATATGTACAAAATTTGGGGATGGACTTTCAACTGTGGCCTGAGTTATAAGAGTTTTACTAATTTGGGCCAAATTCAAAAATGCTATTTGCCACTATATACTAACATTTTCATATCTCCCAATATGGTCAATTTGTATAGCTTTAGAAAGCTCTTTTAATGCTGAAAAATATTCACACAAGAACTACGATCATAGAACCAACAGAATTTATGTTATTTGTAGTTAAATATTGACCAATTTGGTGAAAAATAAACCAGCTTGTTTTGGGTATAGTTTACATTTTTTATTATACAACAAATTTGAAAAAGAGACAAAATATTTAAACAAGTGTCATGAATTAATGTTAAAATATGAAAATATGCAACAAATTTTTTTCATTGTATATATAACATCAATTGAAAACCCAACTGTTAAAGTCTACATCAGATCTACAAAGAATACTTTTAAGCAACGCTGGTATATGCACTTAACATCCTTTAAAAACAACATGTATCGAAACCCAACATCCCTTTCTGCATATTTTTGGAAATTAAAGGACACAAATAAGACACCCAAAGTAAAATGGAAAATCCTGGATAAAAACTAGAATCTAACTTTTAATGACATCTGTCCTTTATGCCTGAGTGAAAAGCTGTACATTCTAAGGTACCCTAACAATGGTGAACTACTGAACCATAGGGATGAATTAACAGTGTTATGTAAACATCGAAAATATTTTTCATCAAAATTTAATTAATCAAAAGGTGCCAGTTATAACTCTTGCTCTATTAAAAAAAAAAAAAAAAAAAAAAAAAAAAAATCAACTTACAGTTAAAATTCTTTACCTATTTGAAGTGGCCTCACTAGATACCTTACTCAGATAAAATAATCCTCTCCAAAAGTTAATATCCATGTTTCATCCACAAAATAAAAAAAATGAATATTATATTAAAATAAAATAAAATAAGCCCATACAATACTAAAAGGTCACTATTTCATCCACTCATAGATAGTAGTGAAATAAAAATTGCCTACCCATTTAACAAATCTAAGGTCCCACAATATGATTTACCCAGACAAAACTAAAAAGTGACATGTCCAGAACTAAGTCACCTCGCCCCCTTCTCCTAACCCAAATCTGTATCTCTATGGTTACAAACTGCAGACAGACCAACTTAGACATACTAAATCCACCCCACCCCCATCACATACATATCACATTCCCAAAAATAAATCGTTTCCACTATTTATTTTCAGTTCCACACATCACCCAAAGAGGAGCGGTTATGCTTTGAAACTTGAAAATTTTTGTGTTGTGATACCATGCTTTTATAAACCATTGTAACAATACTATATATGTAAAATACTCTCATTAAAATTGAGCACTCTGAAGAGAAGAATCCTTAAAACAGTTACCAATTCTGTGATTTAAGCATTACTCTTCAGAAATGAATTGAGTTCTTTCAGTGACTGGCGTGTGTATACACCATTTATATATAACACGCTAAAATTTCCACTCTCTTATTTCATGCTAAATCAGTCGAGTTTCAATCCTGGCCAGAAGCAAGTGGATGTTTAGCCACACTGATGAGCTGTGATACAGTGAAACAGGCTTGTATGTGGATGACATAGATATAAGAAAAATTAAGACAGACACGTTATTCCATGGTGAATGAAGTATAGGCCTATTTCAGGCGAACCATCGTCAGCTTCCAGCTTTATTTAACGAAGGATTTTACACAAATGAAATTCACAAGAACCTAAAAAACAACGAATAAAAAATCACGGTTGCTCCCTTAAAAGAAAAAATTAAGAAAAATACATCTGATGTATCTTTCTTAATTTTTTTTTTTCTTTTAAGGGAGCGACGTTATTTTTATTCGTTTTTTTTTTTTTTTTAGGTTTTTGTGAATCTCATTCATGTAAAATCCTTCGTTAAATAAAGATGGAAGCTGATGATGGTTCGCTTGAAATAGGCCTATAATTCCGATTCACCATGGAATAACGTGTCTGTCTTAATTTTTCTTATATTTGCTCTGTATGTATTTATATGCATATATGTTTAGAGCTCTTAGAGAGTTATCCTACCACTGTATGTACAGGATACTCGTTTGGATTCTTCTATACCCACACTGCATGCTGATATATATATATATATGTGTGTGTGTGTGTGTGTGTGTGTACATGATTGATAGTAACAAGCAAACTCATTGTTTCTACAGCAGGATGATTGTCTAATATCAAAAATCATTATTATTTTAACTTTTGCAAAGTCAAAAGATATGCTGGTTACAAAAGTAATAAAAAATTTTTTTTTATTAAAAGTGTGTGTGTGGGGGGGGGGGGGACTCTCAACATCAGCTGAATACCAGCCACAACCTTGTAGCATTTTTGTAGATACTTAAAATAAATTGCAACTTCTTAATGAGTCACTGTCAATAATTGGTTAATCACCAATTAACAGTTAAAAACTTCAAAACCAAACCAGTTAATGGAGGGGATGTAGAAAAAAAATTAAGAGAGCAGTATTAAAGAAACTTATTTTGACTAAATTTGTCAAGAATCTACCAGTTTAAAAGAGAAACTATCTGATAAATGTGAAATTATTACACAAGTCTTCAGCTTGTGAAAAGAGGTCCCCAAAATACAAATTTTGACAATACTTTCAAAAAAGCTGGAATATCCAAAGAATTCAAATGAAATTTTGTGCCACAGTATACATGGCAAGATAAGCCCAAAAACTTATAAATGAACAAAGAATATTAACTCTACCAAATACACAAAAATGTAGACTCCCAGAAGAAACAATTGTCGAAATTGTGCTGTTTTATAAGAGTGAAGAAGTCAGCAGAGTGATGCCTGAAAAAAAAAAAAAAAAAAAAAAAAAGACTAAAGTAGAAGAGTTCAGGAAAAATAAGTAACTTATACTCTGTAACCTGAAGAAGGCATACCAATGATTTAAAATCGAAAAATCCAAACAGAATTGGTTTTTCAACATTTGCTAAGTTCAGATCAAAAGAAAATATCCTAGCAGGTGGTGATGGAATACACTGTTCCTGTGTCTGCACAATACATCAAAATATGAATGTGATTATAGTGAAGGCCTATCTTGGTACATTAACTCAAGATGTGCAATATCATTTAACAGATTACCACCAGTGCATAGATGTTATATGCAATGCCGCAACATCTACCTGCTACTTAGGTGTCTGCTAAACTTGCACAAATTTGATGACGGATTATATATATATATATATATATATATATGTGTGTGTGTGTGCATGTGATTACTTTATCTACAAACACTGGTTATTGACTGACAGAACCACACTGCAAACTGTATCACAACATACAGATAAATTTATTAAAACTTTAAATTATTTTCATTGTCACTTTTTCATATAAAAAATCTATTTGCATAACAAAAATGTAAACAAAACCAAAAATAAGGTGGTTTATTTTCCACTGAATTGGTTCACATTTAGCCACAAATTCTGTTGATTTTATGATCTTAGTTCTTATGTGAATATTAATCAACATTCAAAGAGCTTTCTAAAGATATACAAATTGACCATATTGGGAAATTTGAAAATGTTAGCATGTAGTTGTAAAAACAAAAACTTTTTGAGAAATTAAAAGTAAAATGTTAAGGTCAATGTCAAATCTTATTTGACCTTTCGACAAACTTAAATAGATCATCTTCAAAATTTATTCAAGTACTTTAAATGGCATATAATTTAGTTTAGTAGGTGAAAAAAAACGATACACAAGCTATTTTCCAAAATTCAACTTTTTGGCAAGGTGAAGTGAGTCTTGAGAACCCTTTGACTTGGAGATGTAAAATAGGTACCATTCAATTTGTATGCTGAAGCCCTATAAGCATATCAAATTTGAAAAAATCCATTCCAGTGATGGTCAGACCCTTGTTGAATTGACACAGAATGACTATTAAGAAACAGGAAAATGTTATTAGAAACAAAGAAAAGAGTACTAGGCTGTTATGCAATATCAGTCCTCCTATATGACAGTGAATTCTAAACAATCTTCTCAAAGATGATGAAAACTGAGGTTGCAGAAGGATGCTGAAAATATCATGAACTGAACACGTGACCAACGACAAAGTTTCAGAGAAAAGGGAAACAAAAAGGACACTTAGAATCAAAAAGTGACTATTTAAATTTCTAGGGCACATAATGAGGAAAGAAGGCTTAGAAAATGTGATAATTACAGGACATATTGAAGGCAAGAGAGACAGGAAAGCAATGAATAATCTACCTAATGAGTTTGTGTAAATGGTTGGCAGAAGAGAGGTTAGGTGAGATAGCAAAAAACAAAGTTTTTCTTAGAGCTACAAAGGATGGAAATTTGTGGAGAACCATGATCTCCCATGTTCTGAAGGAATGCAGTACACAGAAGAAATATAAACATCTTATATATCCCAGTACTAAATCTTTAGCTTTTCAAGAGCCCAAGGGCTGTAAGATAGTCATGAGTAATGGTAAACATTTCTATAGTAAACCATACAATCATTTGCTTAAGTTAAATAAAGACTTATATTACAGTTTATTAGTATCATGATAATATAGTAAATGAAGTGACTAAAAACAGACCATAAAATTACAAGCAGATTTTATTTTTAAATAAACCATTGTTCTATCACCAATGTGGATACAATACACAAAGTGTGCTGCAGCATTATTCATATCCGGTGCTAAACAGATATACACAGAATGGTACAATCGTTACAATAACAGACAAGATAGAATTTACAACACATGGGGGGGGGGGGGGTTTAGATTGCAATAGTTGCCAAAGTAATCAGTCCGAATATTATTCGAATGACACTAATATTATACCTCAAATGCTACTATTCTTTACTTAAGTAGCCATTCCATCACAGATTGCTGCAGGGGTATCAGCCACTCTACAATAACCATTCAGTTTGACATTTTCACAGAATTAAAAGTTCCAAAACAAATGGTATAAGCTAACAACAAAGGCACATCTGTCTAGGAGGAGCACCTAGATAATTGATGCAACAGTTTGTTATTGGTACTCTTTTGAATCAAATACAAGTACCATCTAGAATAGTCATGCTTGTGAAATTTATTCAATGAACATTCCTTCGGGAATTTTTATATACTCAAGTATAATGCGAGTTTTCATGATCATCTTTTCTTAAACAATAGTAGTTGCACTGAAAGATAATTTTTTTTTTTTTGAAGAGGTTAAAAAAAAAAATCATGTATTTATGTTGCCAAGTTGCACTATACACAAACAATTTTTTCTTTCTGAAGGGGTTAAAATTCATGCCCCAAAGTTTAGAAGTTGCACTATATATGAAATTAGCTTATACACAAGTATATACAATAAGTTTAAATACAGAACAAAATAACTGTACTAAAGAAAAAAAAGATTTGGCAAATAAGTATCATATTAAATAAAAACTGTGCTGGTGACAAACACTAATAGGAATAATTGTACCAGAACCTTCAACACACAAGAGTAAGTCAAGTTTTGGTGTGAAATGCAAAGTGATGATCAGATAACTTTCAGGAAGAAATAAAGAAAAAAAGTTTTGTTTTTAACATTTTCAGATGAAAGATTGCAGACTTGTGACTTTCTTTAAATTTATATATAAAATATATATTTTAATTTTTATATATAATTAGATCACCTATAAATTGTTTGAGTTTTGTTTAAAGGATTATCAACCTCGGTGGGTTATTTAATGTCAAAAAAGGTGGGGTTTTAAGGTATTTTTTTTAATGTTTGGTTATAGTGAGAAGGTTGATTTAGTCAAATTTTAATGAAAATTGTTTTTGTTCTTTTTTTATTTTAGAAAACTGAAAATGTCTTCTAGTTTTGTATTCAAAAATGTTTTACTGAAAATTTTTTTTCCTTCAAAAATTATTATGGCAATAATACTGCCACAGCCAACAGGGCGAGTGTTCAGTTGAGTCAGATTTTGATTAATTTTTTTCTTCACTCCCTCAGAAAACTGAATTTGTCTTCTAGTTTCGTATTCAAAAATATATTACTGGTTATATTTTTTTTTCCTTCAAAAATGTGTTATGGTAAGAATTTTTTCTTCAGAAATGTCTTGTTGGTGAAGTTTTTTTTTTCCTTTAAAAATATATATTTTTCTATTAAAGTATATATATATATATATATATATATATAAGTATTTTTATACTTTCATAGTGTTTTGACCCCAGTTTGGGGGTTAACTATTAGCCCATAGTTGGGACTAACAGGTGCTACCACTCCGGGTCAGGGTGAACCTGAGAACAACAGCAATTAAGAGGTGGTTCCATGCTCCTCACAACCTCCCAAAGCAGAGGCCCTGCTGCCAGATGTAGTTTACCATAAATTGGTTGGCTTTCTTTTAAAAGTAGTTCATTATACAAAATGATGCAGTCACAATATTAATTTTATTAAGTACATATTTTAATTTGTGTTTAAAGATGGCAAAAGAAGGTTTATTATTCCACTAATCTTCATAGTTAATCACATTGCATGAAAATTTTAAGTAATAGCTTAAAACTTCAAAATAAGTACATTTTTATTATGTTTCTTTCTTGCATTTCAAAATACCTAATGTCAGCAAGTCAGCACAAATATTATCAAGTCATGTGACAGGAAACCTCTTCATCTTTCAAGTAGTTATTTATAAAAATTGTATAAATATATATATATCCTATTATGCATATTTATTTACTAATGTATGATTATTTTTCACACATAATAGTTGAAATATAATATGTAAGTGTTTGTTAATATATACAGATCAATATAAGAACGTGAATTGAAAATAAATACTGAATTTTCTTACAAATGCTGTAAAAAACAGAAAAAAAAAGCCTTTCCTAAAAAATCCCGTGTTTAATTTATTGAAATTTGGCACTGCACTCAGGAGTTTAAGATACAATGTGCTCCTAAACTGGTTGGAATATTGTTTAAGCTGTATCTCAGAAACACACATACATGAGATTAGAGATTTAGTATTATATAGATTATTTCAATTAATTTGTCTATATACAATTAATATTTAAAAAATAAATAGAAATACACAATGAACAATGTAAAATTCAATTTGCTGGTATTATGATTAGGAGGCATCTACCAAAGTTTGAAATAGAGATCATAAATGACCATTTTAAACTTTAATAGAGAGTCTAGAATCCCTATTGGACAGATTGAAATCAGTGGAGGCTCCCCTCCAAGAATCTTTACAAGCTATAAATCTTGTAAACAAGCAAGTACAATGTACACTTTTAGCACAGGTAAGCAATATAAACAAATATATATCAATAAAGTAACCAGTGTTGCAGATAAATCATTGTCAGAACATATGAGAATCACAGAACAAAAATGAATCTTATTTCTGAATGCAGTTATGTTGGAAAAGGAACAAGTCTGCATAAAAAGTATATATACCAATTGGTGTCCCCTTCATTCCTTTTATTTGGGGAGGTGGACAAAGTTTACATTCTAGTAACTGCATTTATCCTTCTAAAGTATCATGTTCTTTCAGCACGTGAAAGTTATGACTCTCCACAACTTTCATTTCTTTGGTATCTAGAACAGCACATCACTATGTATAGTGAAGTGTTTTTTTTGTTGTTATTTTTGACTCCTTCAGTTAGGAACTCAGCAGTGTTATTTATGATTGGCAAATTTTGTTGAAACACTGGTCCTCATACAATCACCAAAGTTAAACAATGTCAAGCCTAGTCAATACTTAGATGGGTAACCATTTGGAAATATCAGGTGGTTTAATGGATAACTCAAAATTAAAAATTTAAGAGCAGAGTTCTAATTCCAGTTAGGTTTGTTATATTCACATTTACAACTACCCTTGGGAAAGGTATGAATCCACCTCTTTTCCCTACAACTATGACTTAGTAAAAAATCATTAAAAAAAATTTTTTTTTTACAATCTGAAAATACTTTCTTGCTTTAAACAACCTGGAAAAGATTGATAAGCCATAGAAAGTAATTCAATCATACCTAACAAGCCCAGTCTACCCTGATGTTAACCAATAATGAGTATTGGAAATTAATACCTTCCCCAAGAGCATAAGTGGATACAGATTTTATCAAATAAAATTTTAACACTGATTACTGATACCATTTTTCCATACTTAACCATTAATCCATCTTGTGTTTACATTTGATGTAAATTAACTTGTAATGTAATAAGTGCTATTTTGTGCCACTTTGTTTAACAGGGTATTAAAAAGATACTCAGATATTAATTTCATTATTAATTAGTATGGTGACTGGATATTGATCCTGTAAAAATGCTTTTGATATAAAGCCTTTGTTTGGATAGTATTATTTGATCAGGCTTAAGTGCCAATATGTCACATCTCATTATTGAGGATAGGGAAAAAGTAAATGCCAATCAAGTTGACTGAAGAATACAAATGAGGATTTCTCATTAGCACAGATACAAAGAAAGGTCATTTTTCTTTCTCAGGATCTTGGCTAACATCTACTAATGTATCTATTCTTATGTCAGGAAAATACATTACAACTTTAAAAAAAACAGACATCTTTTAAAGTTAATGAAATCTTAGAATCAACAAGAAATCATCTATTCCAAAACATATATAACCACAAATAATTAGATCTTATTAAAAGGTACAATTCAACCTTGCTTGATCAATAAAGGTTCCGTGTGACCATATTGGTTAAAGTATGCCAAATCTACTGACGGCTCTCTGTATTCAGGGAGATAGACTAAACTATCGCCCGGTACACACTCCACCCACGTCTATTGAACGGGTGAAGAGGCTCATGCCTTGTTTCCTGTTTAAGATGTGGTTTCCGGCTTTCTCTTTTCCAATCTTTTACTCTTTTTTTTTTTTCCCAATTGGAGTAGATTTGGACTAAACTATCGCCCAGTTCACACTCCACCCACATCTATTGAATGGGTGAAGAGGCTCATGCCTTGTTTCCTGTTTAAGATGTGGTTTCCGGCTTTCTCTTTTCCAATCTTTTACTCTTTTCCTCTTTTTTTTTTCCCCCAATTGGAGTAGATTTGGACTAAACTATCGCCTCCCAGTTCACACTCCACCCACATCTATTGAATGGGTGAAGAGGCTCATCCCTTGTTTCCTGTTTAGGATGTGGTTTCCGGCTTTCTCTTTTCCAATCTTTTACTCTTTTTTTTTTTTCCCAATTGGAGTAGATTTGGACTAAACTATCGCCCAGTTCACACTCCACCCACATCTATTGAATGGGTGAAGAGGCTCATGCCTTGTTTCCTGTTTAAGATGTGGTTTCCGGCTTTCTCTTTTCCAATCTTTTACTCTTTTCCTCTTTTTTTTTTTCCCCCAATTGGAGTAGATTTGGACTAAACTATCGCCCAGTTCACACTCCACCCACATCTATTGAATGGGTGAAGAGGCTCATCCCTTGTTTCCTGTTTAGGATGTGGTTTCCGGCTTTCTCTTTTCCAATCTTTTCACTTTTACGTAGCCCCCTGCACATCAGTGGCGTTACCGCCTTGCTTGGGGTGATATGATTTAAAAAAAAAAAAATACAAGTTTGAACCCTGCTGGAGAGCGCATGTGTTTCTTTAATAGGATTTCTCAAATATTTAGCTCAGTAAATGGAAATAAAGATGCTATTTAATAAAAAAAATTGAACATCTACTAAAAATAATGTTTCAAGTGATGAAGTCTTTCGAATGATTAAATAAAAAGTCAATTGCCTCTTTTTTTTATATATGTTCGAACATTTTTTCATTATTTTTATAAAAACTCTTATTTGAGCAGATACTGTTTGTGGTTTGTTTGCTTTTTTTTTTTTTTAATTAAACAGGTTATTTAAATCTATCTACTGGCCTGAATATTCAAGAAATGTTATGAAAATATGCATCCTCTGAATCTGCAACCCCTATAGACAAGAGAAGCTGTCAATTGATCTTACATGTCTTAATCACTCAACCATGAATGATTTTATAGGGAGACAAGTTTGAATTAAGCCATATATATTTATTCTACTGGCCTAATTTTTTATGAGAAGTTTTCATTACAAAAATGTGTCATTCGGCAGGATTCAAACCTGCAATGCCTAACAACAGAGGGGAAGCCATCAAATGATCCGATGATTCTTAGACCACTCAACTATGAATGATTTCAGTCTAAATGAAGCCAAATCAAGCTGTATATACACAAGGTATATAAGGCTTGCTAGTACAGCCATTAATTGCTTCCAGAAAGTTCTGTCTACCCAATTTCATGCACAAGGCTTGGGCCAACCTGTGGTATGGTTTTCAGGCACTTTCCAAGTGCCTATATACTAGGATTGTTTTCCCTAAATCAATAACCTTAAAAATTAAACTGACATGAGAAATAATCATTTACATTAATTATAGTTGAACTAATATTCTTATCTTTGCTGTTTTAGCCATTCTACTCTCGGAGCTTCAAGTGTATGTTAATCCAAGAATTTATCAGCATAGTAATAGAGAGTTCAATCCCTGGGACAGGTAGTACAAATACAGTGAAAAAAGGACTAATAATAACAACAGTACAGAAAAGAATAAAATTAAGGTATCAGAGAACAATCTACCTTCACAGATTAAGTAATGGGTTCAGTTTAAAATTCCTTGAAGAATGCCTGAATCAACAGACACCTCAAGAAGACTAGAGGGTAAAACAGCTGAAATGTTGTGATAACGAAGATGACAATCTGATGATAAATAATAAAACATTCCAGTCTAGATGAAAGAACGACTTTAACTGATAAGAGTAAATTATAGAAAGAATAAACAAGATTAGACATTCCATTATATTTTGGAAAATACATGTTTGATGCTTTCGCACACATTGCTAGGTTTTTAGCCGTGGTTCATTAGGGATTTCAGGTCTTTCAACATCATACCCCCACCCACTGTCTACTCAGGCAATACTGATCGGGTATAGTCTTGTATGCCATCTATCAGCTATAGCTTTCCTCACCCTTGGCAATTTATAGTCCTTATTTCTGTCGCCTTATATTCTATAATGTTGGGTTGTCTAGAAAGTTCATGCCAATTTTTAGGTTTTCATGTCTAACATTAAATTTATTGGCATATATGCTTACATTTCTGATTAGAGCACAATTTAAACTACCTCTTGAGAAAGGAAGTTGACAATTATTTAATTCTTGTCAATTTTGCATCCCTATGAAAATGGAAGATTATAAAGATGCAAAAATGCCTTGCAAGCTATAAAAGATATGTGCTGTATATGATGAAGGTACTTTAGTTGACAGAACTGTATAGAAGTAGTTTGGAAATTTTAGAGTTGGTGATTGTAGCTTTATTGATAAAGAATGCTCAGGTTGATCCATCTGCTACAGATGACGACCAAATTAAGACATTGAAGGAGAAAAACCCACATTACACAATATGGGTTTTGGCAGAAACACTAGTTTTATGAAAATCATTTTTTTTTTGGTTGGTGGTTTAACATGAGTGGAAAGAAGATAGGAGTGGAATCATTGTGTGTGCATATCAGGAAGGGAGAAACGAAATTGTTTTGTATCACTTCAAGCCGAGCACTTCTTTATATTCTTTACCAGGTTGAAACCATTTCTGTATTTATTTCCCTTTTTATGTAAGAGCATAGATTGCTGGTGAACCTTAAGTTATCCATGATTGAACTAAAAAGTTAGATATTACAGACAAAAAAAAAATTTTAAAAAGCATTTGGCATATAATACAGTAACGTTTTTCGTCAGGAAATGGTTTTATTCAAGTTCTCAAAGATTAAAACTTTTTCTTTGTACAACAATAAGACAATAACCATGATGAAATAGTGAAAATTTTAACATTTCTTTTTGAATTCTAAAAAAAAAAGTTTTCTATAAAGCTTAAGAGAAAAAAACTACTACATTCTGCCTTGTAGTATGGATACATAAAGTTCTACACAATTAGTCTAACAAAGGGGTTATCAACTAGGTTGGAATTCCCTCTGTAGAGAAGGGGGTCTTTATTTACAGAATTTTGTCTACAGAATTATTGAATACTTCAGAATTTCTTTGAACTTTTTGTTTATTGAAGTATGCTTCAGTTTAATAGTTATGAATTAAAACCAATCACTGTACATGTATTCAAGTTTAAAAATTCTTCAGTATTTTTCACTGCTATCATATTTGTAAAACTCCTCTATAAAAATAATCCATGAAAATGTATGAATATGGAAAATAAGGAATATTTTCAAAAATATATGCATATTATTTGGAATGCACCTTTCCAGTGGGACAATTTTGGAAAGGTGGGGAATAACATTTTGACATATGTTGAAATGCAGGCATTGGAGGAAAAAAGTGTGCAAAAAGATTTAATTATATTCAAAGAAATCTTAGAAATCTTATTTAAGATAGAACATAGCATTTTTAAAGTGATTTTTTTTTTTAATCACTTATCTTGCTAAAATATAGTGTTAATTCTTACTGGCATCCTTACAATTGTTAGTCAGATTTCAATGTGTAAAGAAAATAGTAAAGTTCATAAAAGAAAAAAAATATACAATTTTATCATTGTTAAGATAATGTACAACTACACATTATCCTATTTAAATGCACCTGCCAATGTATATGATAAAAACATTTGAAGACAATCAAATATAGATCCACTGAAAATGCGTGGGTTGTGTAATAATTATTAGCACAAAGTCGAAATAAGTAGAGTTCAAATTCCCGCTGAGTCTGTCATATTCACTTTCATACGAATGTCATTGGGAAAGGCATGAATTCATTTCTCCACTTACAGCCACAGAGTTAAATAACAGGGTGACTCTTGGGACTTGGGTGGCAGCTAGTCTAGGAAGACATCTGAATTCCAAACTGTGAAGAAGGCAACAGAAAACTACTTCACTATCTTTTCCAAGAAATTATACAAAGTTACAGATAAAAAAAAAAAAAAAAAAAAAAAAAAAAAATGGAATCTATAGAGTCATGACATTTTAAAAGTATATGTTTCTTTTCATGCAAAATTACAAAAGCACCTCGTATTTTGATCACTAAGCAACGCCTGTTTATATTTCTGAAACGAGGTATTGTAACCATTTACACTTGTTCAGAAGGTTGTCCTAATCTTTATTGTCACATTCATAACATTTTGGTCATTGTACACTCCGGCCTTCTTAAGTTGAAATTTTGAACCGACACCTTTATTTCATCCCTTGGGATAGATTGTTCATGTTCCACATGTCATGCCTTTTCTGGATAT
The DNA here is from genome assembly GCA_037127315.1 of Ascarosepion bandense. Classification (NCBI taxonomy): domain Eukaryota; kingdom Metazoa; phylum Mollusca; class Cephalopoda; order Sepiida; family Sepiidae; genus Ascarosepion; species Ascarosepion bandense. The sequence goes on from JBBBDQ010000925.1 coordinate 5,110,345, forward strand.
CTCAGTTTCAGTTAACTCCCTTTAGTAACTCTCCAAGTTTTTGTTCACCTCTGCTGGAGCCAGGTATTGCACTCACAATCCAATAGATCAAGTTACTGGATTACTTCAACACTTATTCACTGGGATAAGAACTAGAACAATAACTCAGTGGATAAAATAAAGGATTCAGTACAAAGTTCCAACACATATCCCCTGAGTTTAAGTTTTGTTTAATGGCATATCAACCTCTGTTGGTTATTTAATGCCAAAAAGATGGGGTTTTAGGGTATTTTTTTAATGTTCGGTTATAGTGAAAAGATTTAGTCAGATTTTTATGAAAAAAAAAAAATTTATTTTAATTTTAGAAAACTGAAAATGTCTTTTAGTTTTGTATTAAAAAATGTATTGCTAGTAATAAATTCTTTCCCTAAAAAAAAAATTATGGTAATAATTTTTCCTTTAAAAATGCATATTTTTCTATAAAAGTATTTTTATGCATGTATTTCTATAAAAGTTTATTTCTATACCATCATATTGTTTTGACCCCAGTTTGGGGATAAACTATTTGTCCATAGCTGGGACCCTAACAGGTGCTACCACTTCGGCTCAAGATAGACCTGTGAACAACAGCTATTAAAAGGGTAGTTCTATGCTCCTCACAACCTCCCTATCAGAGGCCTTGCTGCCAGATGCAGTTTACCGTCATATCCAGGACAACATACCACCTGAAGAAGGCCGGAGTGCCAAACAGCCAAAACATCATAAATACAATAAAGATGAGGAAAACAGTCCGAACAATGTAAATAGTCACCGCATAACACTTTCAGATGATTTAACAGAATGCAATTATAAAATTACATGTTTCCTAAAATATTACTGCACAATATATTAAAAGGATATAAATAACTGGTAGAAAGTAAATTATATTTGCCAATAAATCATTTGATCTATGATCCAAATCAGCTAAAATTCTGCACTACTGATATGAATTCAAATTTAAGCCTATATTCACAAAAATGGCTGGCTTCTGCTAATCTCCAAATAAGGTAACTTTACTACCATCAGTCATGTTCAGAGAATCTAAAATGTACTAATGTGACCCATTTTTTTATGCTCAAAATGTTGGCTCATGCACCAGTAAATACAGTTGGTGATCAAGCAATAATATTCAAAATTGCTGAGTTTTAGAAACTTGACACTGACCAGCACAAAATTCTTAAGTCAATCTTGTGCTTTTTTTTATCAATATCAGCTGAAAATTAATATAGAGAAATACACACACAGAGTGATGACTAATTGTTGCTATCAGTACAATATAGTACTGGGTCAAGAGTGGCTGCTGAAAGACTATATCTGGAAACAGGACACTGCACAATGCCACACAAGCATGAGTACTCAGTCATGGCTGCCAGACAATTTCTAAAAACCCCATCACCCCTTTACATCTGACCACCTAACTGCAACCTTCTTGATTGTGTTTGGAGCACAGTTGAGTGAAGAACCAAGAAAACTCCTTGTGACACAAAAGATGAACTGAATGCAAGAATTGTGGCATCATTCACCAACTTAAACAGGGTGACAGTCCAGAAAAGTTGCAAGAAATTCTGAAGTCATCTGGTGGGTGTGGCTGAAGTCAATAGCGATTTTATTGAATATATTTATTCTTCAGTATAATTTTGGTCAAGATATCTATAAAAATGAGATGTCAGTGTTATTTTCATTTTTGCACAATTTAGACAATTTATCCATTGCACCAGGTAAGTGCATATAAGTTAACATTGAAGTCAACACTCAAAGACAATGTTTCCTGATAAAAACAATTGTCAGGACATGCGATTCATGCTTTTTGTCCATTATATATACAGGTCAGTGATGCATTGTTGGTAGTCTATCGTATTATTATGACAGTTATTTTGGTGGGTGGTAACAGTTGTTTCTAGAATTATTCTAGTGGCTATTGAGTGGGAATAAATATGGATCTAAATGGAGTTTTTTTTGTGTTATTAATATTTTTATTTATTATTTTATTGTTGGCTGTTACTACATTTTGTTAAGTTGTTTGTTATTTACTTATTTGTTTGGATTAAACAGTATATTGAAACACCAATGAACAAAGTTTTTTTTTTTTTTTTTTTTAATCATATCACCCCAAGCAAGGCGATAACGCCACTGATGCGCAGGGGGCTACGTAAGGGTAAAAAGAATGGAAAAGAGAAAGCCGGAAACCGCATCCTAAACAGGAAACAAGGGATGAGCCTCTTCACCTGTTCAATAGATGTGGGTGGAGTGTGAACCGGGCGATAGTTTAGTCTCTGGACAGGTGACCAATTGTGAATACCAGGTTCTGTAAGTTTGGACATGTCAGTAAGGTAATGGATAACAATTCAGAATTAGAGATCAGAGAGCCAAGTTCCAATTCCAGTCAGGTTCATTATACTCAATTCCATGCAAATACACTTGAGGAAAGGTATGAATTCACCTCTTCTGGATTAGACTGGTATCAGTAAATGATTATTCTCTCCCAAAAATACAATCTGAAAAGGTTTGATAAGTCATTAAAAACAGATCAATCAGTAACCCTAAATTCTAAATATTAAAAATTATTTTGGCAACTGACCAATATGTTTCCTTTCTGAGTCTATCTTTCCATTTCTTATCTCTTTTTCTATTCCTTTCTTGACCTAATCTAATATTAAATGCTAATGCAGTTCTAACCAGTCATCTTATCTGTCAACAATTTTATATTTTGAGTTTATTCCCTAGTAAAGAAAGTTTTAAATCGCAACTCCAGAAGAGGAGGAGGGAGGGGCGATTTTTTTTTATTTTTTCACTTTTTGCACAAATACCCTTGAGAAAGGTACAAATCAGTTTCTTCTCCCAAATATTGAGCTCTTAACCATGATTGGCAACCAGTCTAGAAGATAACTCTGAATATATAGGAGGCACTAAAATCATTATACTGTCTTTTACAAACTTTTGAATGAAGCCTGTATTTCTAACCTACTTCTTTATGAATCATTAAATATAGGTAGGGTAAAAAAATGCTAAGTTCTTTTCATGACAAAAGAAATTACGTTTATCTTATGAAATGTTTCAGTTCGGAAAAGGGTGAGATCAGACAAGCACAAAAACATGAGAGAGGCTTCAAAATCAATAACCTCTAGCTCTTATCTTGCATGCTTAAGGTCAAATGAATTCAGAATGAAGATATTGAATAGAGAGGTAGAATTCATGAAAAAGGATGAAAGCCAAAGGGATGTATGTAAAAGGTCATTTCTTTTAGTTGCTTATATATACATAAATTATAGGAAAGGTAAAATGTTTCAAAGAATAATAACTAGTCTTATATTATAACAGGAATTAACCTGCTGAAATAAATAATAAGAGTTTTTGAAAATAGAGTAGAAGAATAAAATTTCATATTGAGAATTAAAATCCAGATTTTTTTTTTTCTTTTTAATCTTGAGAATTAAAAATAAGAAATATTTTAAAGTGGTTGGAAAACATGCTAAGACATTAGCATTTAAAAAAAAAAAAAAAAAAAAAAAAGAAAAGTCTTTTCTGTCATAAATGATCTAGTAAGACAAGCTCACTAACCATTAAACTATGTCCAAGTACTGAAATCTGAGGAAAAACCTTAACAGATGTTCATGAGTTTTTATTTAATTAGAATGCAAGGACATATGGATAAACAAAAATAATAAAAAACTTAAGGTGTTAAGCAAATATAAAGAAGCTTTATATTTCAAAAGAGTAAAGGGAATAAAATAAATGATAAAAATGATAACAGAATCATACTAAAAAGAGGTATTGCAATATTGCATTTACAGTTACTGAACAAGGCAAAGAAACAAGAGGAGAAACAACAAAATGTAAAGCAATAACAAAGAACACCAAGGAAAGAAGCTAAAACAAAAGAATAAAAAAAATATAGAGGATCCAGTGCAAGTAAATGAGCAGGTGAACAAAGCAAGGGTAGGAGGAAGAGAAATGATTGTCTATCGACAGACCATAAAAATAGATTGCATTGATTGTCTACCGGCACCAATCTTGTTTTCCTTCTGTCGTTTTATAATCACAGCATCATCACCAACATAAAACTTTTTTTATACTTTTTTTTTTTTAGATGAACATTATGATTTACATCAGCAACACACTGTATTGTTATTCAAGAAAAATAAAAAAATAAAAATTGGAAGTGATTGATACATAACGTTTCTTCAGAGAAAAACTGAATAAAAGAAAGAGTGACAGCAATGGTGGAAAGAGAAAAGGGTGGCAGCAGCGGGAGAGGAAAAAGAAAGAGGTGGTGGTAGCAGAGGAAAGAGAAAAGAAGAGGGGCGGTGGTGGAAAGAGAAAATTTCATTGAAGTTGATCAGATAAGAGAAAAATTAAATAACTACAGAAAATTCACAAGCAGATGCTTTGTTGAATTATCCATAACTTTCTTAGAAGTAATCTAACGTGCAAATATATATATATATATATATATATATATATATATATATATACATACACACAAAGGCCTTCAAAAACACACAAGTGATAAACCCCAAAATAGCAAATACAGGATTAAGATAATAATGGCACAAAAAAATTTTAAGTCATTTTTAAAATTCAAAGTCTATAGAAAAAGCAAAATTCTCTAAACCCTGACCCAATATTGTTATCCTAAATTATCCCAACAAGTGCAAAATCATCAAGCAAAATGTTCCTACCTTGTTTGAGTTTCTGGAACTTATTTTCAAACATATACAAGCTTGGTCAGTGTATGCTTGGTATGTACAAAATCCGCTTATCTTTGTAGTAACAACCGCTATCGTTGCTCTTGTTAAGCAAAGAATTCTCAGAAAAAGAAAGCTTATAATTGGCTTGACGAGAGATGCAAATAACGATTTCAATGGTTACAGCATCAAATCGATAAGTAAATGTCAACTGTAGATATTTTTTGCTAGCAGACAACTTGAAATTCAACTCTAGCATGCTGCTCAATTTTCAAGCATTGAATTCTGCTCACCCCCACCTTGATTTGTTAGAGAAAAAAAAAAATTCCAAGTGCTGCGTAGTTTATAAGTTTGTTTCAAATAGCTACCAGAAAACTGCTTAAGGTCAGATAATTTCATTTTTCCTTTCATTTCTGCTTCCACCACCCTACATACTTATTTTTTGTTATCAGAATGATTTGACACCATACTGTAATCAGATTGTTCACAATCATTTTAATTATGTAAATTAAATATCTATTACTAAATTTTAAAGTATTAATAATTCCTTATATGTGAAGTGACCTCAAAATCAAGGGTGATGAAGAATCAGTGGATATCCACATTGAGTAGCTATTACCAGTGCAGAAAGCAGTATCAGTGAGCAAAGTTCAAATTCTGGATGTTACTTTTCTACAAATGTCCTCAGGATTGGGAGAGGTGGGGTAGAGATATGAACCCATCTCTTCTTTCTACCCTTGAACCTTACTTCAACTTTAGGTTATATACCTGATTAGGTTTTCTCACCTTGGTCGATAGCCAGTCAAGAACAACAAAATTCAAAACTGGCACTAGTAACTACCTTGTAAAACTGACTTACTACTCGGAATGATAGCAGCATCAACAAAGTTTGGATGCAGCCACTATAGTCATACAGAATTTACAGGTTCAAAAACAGTAACAAAATGTCAAAATATCCTGAAAAGTGTTTAATTTGAAAACTGATACAAGTTTGAAACAATAAGATTCGTGTTAAAAGATGAAATAATGCTGAGCATTCTCTTGTTCAACATTTGAAACAGACAAAGAATAACAAAAAGAGTTTTAGAAATAAATAAAAAATAAAAAGCAAACTGAGCATTAGACTTTTATAATAAAAGCAGACTTCCTTTTCTTGTAATTTTTAACACCTACACAAAATGTAATGTTAGCCTGCCAGTCCTACATTCAATTATACCATGTTCAATTCCAATTGAGTGTCTGAGAGAATGGAGTTGGCAGGGGGAAGAGACAGAGAGAGAAACACACACACAGACAATGCAAGAACAAGTGTTCAAAATAAATTGTTCCTCACCCCCACCATTAATAGCATTTAGAAGTAATACTTGTCCAGAAAACAGTGCAGACCAATAAATACATAAAAAAGATTAAGAAACTTTGTAAAAATTTGTAAGTAAAACAAGGATGAACAGTTTCTCTATGTGTTATGTCACTTCAGGATGTGAGCAATCATGGCTCTCCACAACTTCCTTTGTCTTTTTTTTTTTCTATCTACTAATCTATTCTGTCAACTATTTACAAAAGCTTGTTAACTAGTTTATAAGCAATGCTTTCCACTGTCCCTCTTGCCTTCAATATGCCCTATGAGTATCAATTTTTTCCAAACTTTTCCTTAATATGTGTACTAGAAATTTCTTTACAAGTGTCTTTTTGTTTCTATTTTCTCTAAAACTGTCACGACTGACATGTTCAATCCATAATATTCTCTGTGTCCTTCTGTAAAATCACATTTCTGTTGCTTCAAGTCTCTTCTGTGAGAAGAATGAATATAATTCACTGGCATATACGATTGATATTACATAGCAGTTCAGGACTATTTTCTTGTTTCTTAACACTTTTCTTAGCTTTTGAAAAGCATCTTTCATCATCCCAATGTTACTTTGGATTTCAGTATTGTGCCATTTTCTGTCCTTCCACACACACACACATTTGTTATATGCTTACAAAATGGACAGAACAAGAAATCTGAGAGCAGTGTTTGAATTTTTTCTTTTTTAATCATTTCACCTCAAGCAAGGCAGGAATGCCACAAGGGGGTTACAGTAAGAGGAAGAAAAAAAGAAAAAAATATAAAAATAACAGTACAGGCAAAGTTAAAAAAAAAAAAAAAAAAAATGGCTTAAAAATAGGAAGAATTTGAAGAGATAGAAGATGGCAATTGACATTGCATCTAAACTTTGGAGATTACTTGCTTCCCTGATAGCTACAAAGAGAAGGGAGTTCCACAGGTGGAAAGTGTGAGAAAAGAAACTGTTAGAGTAAAAGAGACGGTTACATTTAACTAATTAAACAGTGAAAAGGTGGGACCTAGATGCCAATCTAGTAGCGCACCTAAATTCATATGGTCAAGGCACCAGAGAAAAAAGAAAAAAGCTTGTTGAACAGTTGTCATTTGTAGAAAAGACAGAGAAACCACATCATGTAACTGCGAGAAAGTAACTGAAGTTAAGATGATTCCAGTCATTAAATTTGACTAATGCCCTTAAAGATATTGAACTGTCTGCCTCCTCTGTCTGTGAGTTAAATAGTAGGGAAGACTAGATTCTTAAGCCTTGGTTAGTAGTATAAGAGAAGAAAAACTGAATTCAAAAGCTAGGGAGGGTCATTTGGAGAGTGTGTAGTATTATGTTCATTAGTGCTCCATATTTAGTTTTTCTACGAAGTGTAGCTGATTCTGCACTAGCCTTTACCACTAATCAAACCATGTGCAAGTAACATGTTCAGTTCTATAAACTGTGCTGCTGGAGGCCCATACGTCAAAGACTTAAAAACAACAGGATTTCAGTTGCAGCATATTTAATAGGTCCACTACATTTGTGAAGGTTATATCAATATATGCAGTTTATCAAGTTTGACTGATTGTGGCACATAGCCAAATAAAAGTGAAATTGAGTAAGAAAATCTACTATACTTTTATCCCACCTCCTTGCCAAACATTTTTGGATTGTGTCCAAAAGAGAATTTTAGAAGCCAGGTGATACCCACCCAACTGAAGGGTGGAACTATTTTCCTCATTTAATTTTACTGAATAATATTTTAATAATAAATGTCAATGCTTCTCATTTTGATATGAAAAAAAGCACAAATTAATTTACATCTAATTTACATAACACAGCATGTCAAGCCCTAGACACTTAGGTATAAAATATCTGGTTCAAAGCAACCAAGTGTTTTATTATTCACAACTATTTTCCTGTGAGTACCTCAATGACATTTCATATTTCAAAATCTTGATTTGGATATTACCATATACACTTATGTATAAGCCAGATTAATGCATAGTGCAACCTCTGAATTTTCTTTTGTATGAATTTTAAACCCCCCACCCTGGGAAAATTACCTGCAAATAGTGCAGCCAATCACTGAAAATGCATGACAATCTCTATATAAAAGAGTACTATTTTTATGGCATTAAAAAAAAAAAAAAAAAAAAATGTACTATATTGAGTATATAGTATATAGATTTCCAACATCTTCCATTCTAAACCTTCAATTTCAGCCTTAAGCATGGAATTGGGAAGCAGTGTCATATCAACCATTTGAGTAGGGCTTATATTATATATATATATATATATATATATATATATATATACATACACACACACATTAAATTTTCCCTTCTGATTTCATGCACCTATGACTTAGGTGGTAGCGACTCCAACTGACATCAAAACAGTCGAGTTTCGATCCCGGCCAGAAGTGGATGTGTAACCACAATGATACACATATACACACATCTACTTCATCTTATGTTCCCACTTTTTTCCATGTTTGGTTCAGTCCAGGCGATTTAGTTCAGATAAGTTTCCTGCTGTGATTATCCTCCACCTTCTTAGCTACTCCAGCAGGTTTTATTTTTGTTTCATTCCATATATATATATATATATATATATGAAAATACTCATCTTGTCACTAGTCCAAATTTTTCAAAAACTACATCTTTTCAAGAGACTAAATAGTAAAATTGATTAAATGCTTAGAAATTATATTTACCTTAAGTGACATGATACAAACTTATTTTGGTTATATATATATATATATATATATATATATATATATATATATATATATATGGGATATTATTTTTGCTAAATTAGCATATGTTAGGTATTAATGCCACTGTGTGTGTTTTTATATATAACTCAAATGAACTCTCCCATCCTTTTCAATATATGAAGGTCCAGCAGTTCAGTTTGTAGAACTGAACAGCCATACTACTCTTGCATGTCATTTGATTGTGGTGAAGACTTGTGCAGAAACGACCAGTTTTTGGAGGAACTGAATGCATACTGTGCTACAAGGTCTCTAAACAACCCTCCCCAGCTTTTGAATTTAGAGTTGTCCTCTCTAGACTGGTTGCCAACCAAAACTAAAGAGCTCAGTCTACCCTACTATTTAACTCATAGCAAGTGGAGAGATGGATACATACTTAATATATATAATAAATTGCAAATATTATATCTGCAATTTATTTAATCTGACATACCTAAAATAATTTGCTGCACACACACACACGCATCATCCACAGGCAGTCTGGTTTCGGTGTATCACGGCTCATTAGTACAATTAGATATCAGATTGCTTTTGTGCAGGATTGAAACCCAACCAAATTGACATCAGTCAGCAATTATACCTAAACTATGGGTGCTCAGTGAAGAGATATATAATGCTAATATTGCAAAATTCAACGTTAGTGGAACTGAGACTTTCCTGATGCAGTAACGAATTTGCTGGGCTGGTTAAGTTGCAAGGACAAATGACAACAGAATTCCTAAGATCCTCATGTATAGCCAGCTTGACAGTGGACAAAAGACTGTTGAATGGCCATGGATCAGATATAAAGACAAGCTAGCTAAAGAGTAACCTCTCAGCTGTCAATGTGCCTCCTAACTTCAAGCAGGTTGCTCTGGATAGAAATAACTAGAAATATTTGTGCCAGAGTAGTATCAGAAATTTTGAAATCAGTCCTTAACAACAGCGAAAAGTGTCAGTAAATATTCCTGTTGATATTTCCCAAGATCCTCACTGTCGCACCATATGGGAACTTATGCAGGTCACTAGTGGGACTGAAATGTCACATAAACAAAAACTCAAAGCTGTCAGATCCTCATATGTCAAAATAACAAAAGAGTCCACACACACACATTATATATATATATATACACACAAATTTCTTTAAAAAAAGACTAATAAAATATTATGGCTAAGGTTTTTATGCAATTTTTCATACGTTATGATTTTTTTTCTTTTCAGAACATCTAAGTCTTGTTTGATGCATAACTAATGTTACATTGGCAATACCCAGCCCATTTAACTCTTGATTATTGCACATCCACTGTACCATTTGCATGTCAGTTCAAGCAATTCTGCTAATATCGGCTTCTTTAAGTGGCCAGGTTTCACTACCATATAACATTTCTAATGCAAGCTGCATATAGCTTTACTTTCATCCTTTGCAAAAATACTCGAGATGTTAGAAGAGGCAAAAGTTCCAATTTTTTTTCAACCTGATCTTACACGGGATATTGGACTTGTTTCTGCACCTCCACTTAACATGTCACCAAGATAATTCATCTTGTGTTTCCACTTTTTTTTTTTTTCAGGTTTGGTTCAGTCCAGGCGATTTAGTTCAGATAAGTTTCCTGCTGTGATTATCCACCACCTTGTTAGCTACTCCAGCAAAAACTTATTAACAACCTCATACTCTACATCATCAAGCTCAGACTGTCTTCATTTGCCTTTACAACAAACTCCATATAGGTGCTTTCCTGAGGTGAAAGTCAGACCTCAGTTTACATCACTAATCATCACCTTAGTCTTAGCCAAATTCACTCTAAGCCCCTTTTACTTTCCATACTATTTTTCCATACAACATACCTAGCATCATAATAGCTTCTACCACCTGTGAGAAATTAATTACTATTTTCAGCTACAAGGCCAGCAACTCCCAGTACATTGTTTCTTCAGTGCAATTTCTGAAAAGAGATTTTTTTTCTTAATGGTTTTCCATTTTACACAGTTGAATGACAACATTTTCAAGTGCATACCTTTGTGGCGCAATGGATATCGGCTCGGAACGAGAAATCGGGGAACCGAGTTCAAATTCCAGTTGAATTCCTTGCATTCACTTACGCGCAAATACCCTTGGGAAAGGTATTAATCCGTCTCTTCCCTCCAGTTATGGGTTAAATAATAGGACAGATTGGGTTCTATAGCCTTGGTCGGCAACCAGTCTACCGCAGAAAGCAATGGCAACCTACTGCGGGATAATCTTCTGCCCAGTCAGTCATGTCTCTTTCGAGACATGATCACCCAAGCGTGTATCGCGCATGGCACTTAACTGACTGACCTTTCCTTGATAGTAACAATATACCTGCTGGTACATTGCTACTATTAAGCTACAATTTCCCTGAGTGCTAGAGCTGGAGAATGCTTATCACTCTTTGTGCAGCAATTTAGGTTTTTGCTTGATTACTCAATATAAGCAGCCTAACTATTGCTATCAACTATATCTAAATAGCTGAAGTCATTTTAAAGTAAATGATATGACCCTTCTGAATGTAGGTAATCAATTCAAAAGTTGACTTTTTTTTACTCAAATTTTAATACTTCTAAAACTGCTTTTACTTAATCATTATAGAGAACCTTTTCTGCCTGCTAACCTCAAAGAGAGCAACTCTTTGCACCTTCTTTGATTCACATTTTCCACTGACATGAAGTGAAATGATCTTATTGAATAAATTGCTAAGCCTACAACTAAGAAAGATGGTTCATTGTATCATGCCAAACAAATTTTTCTCTTACATTTATAAATCTACCATTCATCCATGCACTGAATATTGTTGCCATATCTGGTCTGGTGTTTTTATTATATCTCTCTTGAGATTCTTGATAAAATCCATAAAGGGTTTGAAAAAAATAATCAGTCCTGACCTGGCATGTCAGCTTCAGTCACTTTTTTACCAATCTGAGATGGATTCTCTTTATCTTTGCTTCAGGCGCTCCTGCCGTTCATCTCAGTGTTCTCGACAGGCTCCAAAGGAGAATCAGTAATGTGATAGGTACTGTACTGACTTGGCGGCTCGACTACAGCCACTTCCCCATTGACGAAATGTGGCCTCCCTTTGTTCTATAAATACTTTCATGGCTTCTGCTCCAATGAACTTAAGTCACTGATGCCTCAACAGGTGTTTACTCGTGCAACCAGATTTGCAACTGGATCCCACCCATTCACAATTAGGTTAGCCAAATGCAGATGACAATTCTACTCCTGTAGCTTCTTTTCTTGCACTTCCCGCCTGTGGAACTCGCTCCCATATTCTTGCTTTCCTGATGGCTACAACCTCCAGGAATTTAAATGCAAAGTCAATACTCATCTATTAACCACTTGACTAGTTCTTTCCCCACCCCGTATATCCTTTCCTTTCTCTCCACCTTTGAAACTGTCATCACACCTGCATTCTCATCTTTCTATTGCTCTTTTCTAACTGGTTCATCTTCCTCTTCACTCTCTTCTAATTAATCTTTTTACACTTATGTAGCCCCCTGCATATCAGTAGCATTACCGCCTTGCTCGGGGTGATACGATTAAAAAAAAAAAAAAAAAAATTAGCTTTCCTCCTTAGTGCCTCAACTGCACAAATTTAAGCATGGTACTAAATTGGATGTGCGCAGTAATGTAATGGATATCAGCTCAAAAACAAAAAATATCGGAGTCAAGTTTGAATTCCAGTTGAATTTGTTGCATTCACTTAAATGAAAAAACATTAAGAAAAGGTATTAATCCATCAATAGCAAGACAGATTGAGTTGTATAGTCTTAGCTGGCAGCCAGCCTACCACAGAAAGTAATGGCAACCAACTGCAGGAAAATCCTCTGCCAATTCAGTCCTGTCTCTTTCAAAACATGATCACCCAAGTGTGTATCACGTATGGCACTTAACTGACTGACCAGTTTGACAACTAAATCTATCCTGCAATCTGGTCATATCAACATTTATTACAAAAAAATTAAGCTATTTTATTTATTTATTTTTTTTTTATTTTAAAAGTACTGGCAGCTAGGTTTCATCATTTTACTGTTGAAATTGATTGATGTAACACTAAGTTCTATGCTAACAATTTCTCATTTTTTGTTTGTGGAACTCTTTCAGCTTCTTACTTTCTAATCAACTTCCATCTTCAAAAATTTAAATGTAATGTCAATTGTAACCTTAAGTCTTTTTGAAGCCTGTTCTTTTATCATTTTCTCTCCTTAATTTTTTTTTTTTTCAGATTCTTTAACTCTCTTGTGGTTCTGTTGCCATGCTTGGGGATTTAAAAATAAAAAGTCACTTCTATACTTAAATTGTTGTGTTATAACCATTGAGTAAGCAGATTTTATTGGCAATAACCCTTTGATGAAAAACTCATATCCTTGGAAATTTGTCTTTCTATAACAATTAGGTACATAAAAACCTATGATCTAAAATTCTCTTCAGTGAAACCTTAACTTTCACATAAAAATTGCAGAGATTTAATCAAAGATATTTCATTGAATAATCTAGTAATTTTTTTCATTGAAAGTTTATGAAATCTTTACAAACTTAATGTCTGAATACACCAGCAACTTGTACAAGCAAAACCTGTGTTATACAATTTGTCTCAATTTTCAGATTAGCATTAAGCAATGAAAATTATCCATCAGAATTATTACAATGAGTTCCCATCTTTTGAGAAGGTCCTAAGGTTGATAAAAATAAGCATTTTCCATTTCTTTCACAATTATATAACTAACCTATTTTTTCAAAAACTAGGTTCAGTCAACATCGTGTGCCCAGATTTTATTTTTAATTATTTTTCATCTTAGCCACTTTTTCAAAAAAGTATGCAAATTTCAATGCTTCTGTTAGGATCAGCATTTTCATAAAAATCTTTGGTGATTTCAACAAAATTTAAATCTTTTTTCAAGTTTTTTCATAAAGATTTCTTTAAACTTATTGGCTGATTTTATCCATGTCCATTCACTTCTGTTAGTCAATGAAGTTAACTATTTGTTTGAAATAATTTTAGAAATTCATGTTTGCTATTTTCATATTTATATTCACACACAGTCAGTCAGTTAAGTGGCATGCGTGATACAAGCTTGGGCGATCATGTCTCTTTCGAGACATGACTGACTGGGCAGACTAGCCATTACTTTCTGCGGTAGACTAGTTGCCATCCAAGGCTTTAGAAACCAATCTGTCCTATTATTTAACCCATAATCGGAGGTAAGAGACGGATTAATACCTTTCCCAAGAGTATTTGCTCGTAAGCGAATGCAAGGAATTTAACTAGAATTCGAACTCGGATCTCCGATTTCTCGTTCCGAGTCTATATTCACTTCTGTTAGTCAATGAAGTTAACTATTTGCTTGAAATAATTTTAGAAATTCATGTTTGCTATTTTCATATTTATATTCACACAAAATACAAACTGACATTGATTTTTTTTTTCAGCTATTTAAGATATCTTTTTTCTTGAATGAACATATTGAAAGATTATAGTCAGTAGCGAATGTTTTTCAGTTGAAATTCAAGTTAACTTTGCTAAAATTAGCAGTTACAGCTCTCTGCCAAACTGATGTAAACATTGTACGCACCACTATTTTTTACCACATCCCAAACTTTTTTTGTTTTTCTTTTTGATCAGGGTTTATTCATCTAATGCTTACAGCACCTAATGTTCCTAAGTGGTTGTCTATCTAAAAATGGTGATTAAACAGGCACTGGTACTTTCAATATGATTTATACTGTAAACGAAGAAAAAGATACCCTTATTAGCATTTACTGAATTCACTTGGAAAATTCAAGAGAAACAAATACACTATCACTTCACAATGTTTCTTACTCCAGGAACCTGAGTTTTGTTGAGGAGAGGAATATTGTTTATGAGCCAATGTCAAATGACATCAAAACCAAAGATGTTAAACATAACTACATAACTGTACAATTCAGTAAAAGAAAGAAAAGCCAATGTATCTTATCTATGATTTTGGTAATCAAAATAGGACCTTCATATAAAATTAAATCGATCCACATTACAAAATGGCAAAAGGGCAGCCTAAGGAAAATCACTTAAGCCAATTAACACTCGGCACAAACAGATAAGTGAGATGGTAAATAGACCTTTGGAATTATTGTAGTAGCTTTTTGAATCTCAAACAGCTGATAATAAAATGATAATATTATATTGAACATGATTTACAAATTTTTTAATGAAAATATTATCCAAATTATAAGATAGTAAATAAATCTTTATGAAAAGTTTAATATTGATAAATATTGATAAAAATAAGCATTTTCCATTTCTTTCACAATTATATAACTAACCTATTTTTTTCAAAAACTAGGTTCAGTCAACATCGTGTGCCCAGATTTTATTTTTAATTATTTTTCATCTTAGCCACTTTTTCAAAAAAGTATGCAAATTTCAATGCTTCTGTTAGGATCAGCATTTTCATAAAAATCCTTCGTGATTTCAACAAAATTTAAATCTTTTTTTAATAATGTTGCATTGTACATGGTTCACATATTTTTTATAAATCTTATAAATAAACACTGCCAAGGGAGGCAAAAATGTATACAGTAGTAACAGCATCAAGGGAATAACTTCTTTTAACAGTTTGTTGGTGGACACAAAGGTTAAACATTGCTGAATAATTTATTTTTGAAAAGATTATTTTGTTGGAAAACTTAATAGAATCCCCCTCCCAGAAACTGCAGCCTTCCTGGTTTGTTTGTTTTTTTTTTATGTCAAGAAATATAAAAAATATATGTAGTCACTGACAACAGCAAATGCAAAGCATTGACAAACTGATCATTTTATCAATCTTTTGGCAAATTTTATTGAACTGGACCATTTGAGATTGTGAAATAAAGAACATATCTTCTGCAAATGATTTGTTCTGAACCTTCAATGCAAATTAGTTGATAAATCTGATATTCTATAACATCTGCAAAAAGATAATTGGAAAATAACAGAATTTGTCATTACTGTCCTAAGTGTTAAAGTTATATTTTAGTCAGTATTTTTCATGACTAAGTGTACAAAAGGAATGGCTTCCATTTTGGTTTTTGTTTTCATGCAAGATAGACTAAGACAAAAATGGATTGTTTACATCACAGTACATTTAAATTATGATAATTTTAAAAAAATTTTATGATATAACACAATTAGTAATAAAAGATAAAATTCTATTTTTCTGTATAATATAACATTTAATGCAGTTCATGAACTTGACAATTTTTTAGAATATCTTCTTTGCAAGGTCAAATTTTGAATAGGCATACTATTAAATATTATGCCAAAGGTTCTAGCCATAATCAACTTGTTTTAAATATTGTTTATCACAGAAAAGCTTGCTTTTAATATTTATTTACTCATGATATACTCATATGATCAATTTAAAGGTTTTTTGATATGTAGATTTATTGCTTTTTTTCTTTTGGAAAAAGAAAATGGGCTTTTAAAATTTTTGCAGTATACCTACAATCCAATTGCAGCACAATTGCTTTCTTTATAAAAAAAACACATAGTAAATGGAGAAAAGCAGGAAATTAAGAGATGAACAAAAAAAAAAAAAATGATCAAAGAGAATTTATGATTAAAGAAAAAAAACAAAAAAAAAACACACACACAAAGAAAACAACTCACCTCTCTGATTTCAAAGCATATTCCAACATTTTAATCCTCCTTACTAAATCCTGCTTCAGGTTTTCTTGTCCCTTTCGCTCACCTTGCAAAAATGCTATCCGTGCCTGTAAAAAGAAAATGAAAAACTTAGCACAGAAACTTTTTCTTTTACAAATTACAAAAATAAATTCAACATTTCAGAAACACTTATAACAACAATCAATTTTATTCTTAATCACAATCATTGTAACATCAGAATTGCCTTAGTCAAACTTTGGCGGAATTGATTATTCATTAGTTTACTATCAATAATTAAATGGGACGGGAATCGGAATGGGGGCTACTACAGAAAAATCAAACACAAGAAAATGTAAAGAAAAGTAATGAAGTTTAACCAAATTGTAAATTAAATGCTTAAGCAATTGTCATTAAACACTGTTGTTGATAAAAAGAACAGCCACTGTAAACTAAATTATTTTTTAAGTTTAAAAGATTACTTAATGTTTTATTTTTAATTCACTAAAGTTATTCATGAACTACTTTTGTTTATTTCTATTTCTTAGAAAGGCTATTTCATTTTTGAAAGGTATTATACATTATTTCAGTCAGCAAAGTGCTATATGCAATATAGACTGGCGTAGTCACATCTTG
This sequence comes from Ascarosepion bandense, assembly GCA_037127315.1. NCBI lineage: Eukaryota > Metazoa > Mollusca > Cephalopoda > Sepiida > Sepiidae > Ascarosepion > Ascarosepion bandense. The sequence goes on from JBBBDQ010000925.1 coordinate 5,127,392, forward strand.
ATTCATGACTGACAAGTCATTAGATTTTCCAGCAGTAGGTTGTCATTTCTTTTTTCTGTACTTGGGCACATAAGAGAATGTAATAAAGTAGACTGGAATTTGAACACAGTTCCAAAATATCAGAGAAGCAAGTTTGAATTTATTATTTACAAAGCTGAATTTGTTTGCCAACACATCCATGATGAGAGTTTACGTTATAATAGCTGTTACGTTTGCATATACATTTCTTATTGCGCAAAAGGGCACACAAAAAGCCGGGCGCAAAAGGGCACACAAAAAGCAGGGCAAAAAACGTTTTCTCCAATTCAATAGTAATTTATTGTTAGAGGGTAAAAGAGCCCTTCAAAATATTGAAGGCCAATTGTATAGAGAACCATTTTTTATTTTACATTTGCACAAGAGATTTGTTATCTTTGCACAATTTACAGTATGAAAACTAAGATTAAACCATACTTATATATCTAAGAAAAACCGTCATTTAAACATAAAATCTTAAAATCCTAGTTTGAATTCTATATATTTAACCTTTCACACTCTGCATGGAAGTGACTTCATTTTCAAAGAAAATGTTTGTACAGCTACTGCATGCAACTCTGATCATCAGACAACAGGATTGTTGAATTTTATTCTAGTATTGTCATATCCTACTATGGCAACAGGAAAATGACAAACTGAAAATTAAAAGTAATGCTACTTCAGTTATCTGTCCACTTATACCCAATGAATGAAATACTTAATATTGCAAAGAGCTAAAAGTTTAAATCCTTCCTGCAAAAACAAGAGTTTCATCTCAGACATCCTCTTTGAGATATAGGCTAAGCCTCTCAGTGTTTGGGTTTGTTTTTTGTTAGGAAGCATTTGCTCTGAAACTCAATTGTTTGATCATGTTAACACACACAAAATAAATTTTTATATTATATATATATATATATGAAAAACTACTAAAAAGTTGTAAGTTAAAAATGTATATATACATACACTGTGTGTGAGTGTTCTTTCAATATTGAAACAATGTACAATTTTGTAGTAGTTTGTAGCTTTTCACATTTTCTAACGTAATAATTGATAATATTCATTGCTCTATTTTTATACTGAGCACTGTTTTAAATTAATGTTTTGGGTGTTGCAATTATTTTCTTTGTTTTTATTCATTTGGAGATTATATACATTTATATAAAACCTCAACTGATAATGAAAATTGAAAACTATCCTGGTTTAAAGTTTAGAAATCATAGTAAGCCTCGCCGTAGACAACTAAAATTTAAATGCAATGTTATCTTCTGTCTTAATTTCTGTTCTTTTATTCTCCTTAATTGCAAGTTTTTTTGATTTGTTTATTTTTTCCACATATTATCTCACTCAGTAGCCACTTGCATCTTAGTGGCTTTATTGCTTAGGATGAGACGATTAAAAAAAAAAAAATCCATTAAAACCCAGACATGACAAATTTTCAAAACTATCTGTAGACAAATTTCCTATTTCAGAACTGTATACAAGAAAATCAACAGTGAAGAGCAGTAAATCTCTAGCACAAAATTGCTTATATGAACAGTCTTATGCTTAAGTGATGAGATACCAGGCAATTGTAAGGCTAAATTAGAAAATCTTAAGCCATCAAATGATATAATTGACACACAAAAAAAAAAAATTTAGAACAATAAGAGAAATATAATTATGAATAGGACTTGCTTGGTGGTCAAGTTTCCTCACATTTCAAATCAAGCTCCAAGGTAAGAAAAACTTTTAAAAAGAATGATACAAAATCCTATCTCTTGGCTAGATTGACTTTAGTAAATAACTATAAAGATTGTTGTTAAAAGTCTAAATGAAGTCAAAGTAATGTGAATGAAAACCTGAAATAAGAGTGATTATCATCCTCTCCATTATAATAAAGACCAGTGTGTGTGTGTGTGTGTGTATATATATATATATATATATATATCCCTCCTGTCATGCTCATCAAGTGAAGTGACAGAGACAATAGCAAGGCAGCGCTGGCATAGTTCATTCTCTTTACTAGTTATAAAAGCTCTTGGCCTGCATTTTGCTCTTTAACAGTGCCTTATTTTATTTTATTGTAATAATTATCATAGAGTAGTGAAGAATATATATAATTTTTCTCAAATATTTTATTTTTGATGGCAGGGTACACTTACATATAATAAGAGAAATTAGTGGATACTAATGTTTGTGGAGATTCCTCAGTTTCTTTTTTAAACAGCGCAAATTATGCCTACCGTCATGCGCATATGAAATGGAAAAAATGTCAGACCTAGCATGCAGAAAAGTACATTTTCTTTAAGCCTTTCAAACACTGGTTAATAGATATAATTAATATTAAAAAAACATTTTAACTAATATGGTTATCTACAAAACAATATTTGGAGTGATTAGGGTGTGACGGGTAAATTGTTGCCATTTTATATTTTAATTTTGAGTATGCACATTGTTTTTAATTGTTGACTGCACAGTATGGTAGGGTTAGTTGAGCACTGTGGAGACAAAGCACTATAATACAATTCACTCCACCAGAATTTTATAAATGGCATGCTGTATTGTGCTGGAAGCTCCGATACAAACATTGCAGAGTTTTGGGGTGTTGATGTAAAGACCATGCAGAGGATTTGAAAAGAGTCGGTTATGCCTCCATTCATTTACCGACAGGGCCTCAGATTCAATACAGAGACCTACATCATGTCGTAAGGAGGTAGTGCTTCCCTGGGTCAAAAGGGTGGCTGCTAGAAGACCCTATGTCTGGCAACAGGCCTCTGCACCATACCACACATCCAGGAGAACAAAATCATGACTGTCAAACAATGACTGATATGACTGTCAGAGCAAGAGACCAACAAAATTCGTTGTAAAAACAAGATGAACAAGGCAAGGATTATGATAGCATTCACCAAATTAAACAAGGAGACTTAAACATGCAGATTGACCAGAAGAACTGCAGGAGATTCTGAAGTCGTCTGGAGGCCATGGTTCAAGCCAATGTCAATTTTATTAGATAAATTTATTCTTTAGTATTTCAAGATATTTTTGTGTAATTATGGTAAATATATCTGTTCAAATAAAATGTCAGTGTTATTTGATTGTGTTATTGAGACTCCATCCATTGCACTGTGTGTGTGTGTGTATATATATATATATATATATATATATATATGGTAGAATATTCATTATTGAATATTAATATTGAAGCTTAGAAGAAAACCAATAAATAATTATCCAAATGTTGGAGAATTTTTGTCTATTTTCTACTGAAATTAAAGCAAAAATATGACATTTAGAACGGCTCATGATTAAACATAATAGACATTCATTGTCTCTTACATTTAATAGAATATGTTTAGATATATATATATATATAATTCAAACATTGAGGTGAATAATTTTTCTCCTCTCTATTGTCAAATTCATAGTTTTGAATACTAACTCATCCTCTTTTCTGTCTCTTCCTGGCTATAAAGTACTTATACTAAATCTAATAAGAAATGTACGCACAAATGTGACAACTTATGAGGAATACTTTCATCAGGGATGTGTTGGCAATACATGATCTTATTACTTTGAAAGAAATCATTTAAATTAAACATTAAGATGAATTATTCTCCTCACCAAACTTTCATTCTAACTTTTATGCCCACTTGGCAAATTAAGTTCATCACTAATTTTTTTTATACATTTATGTGCATGCCCAATTGACTAATAACTGTGCAAAAAACTGAAAACAGTTAAAAGTTCAAATTTCAGCTTTTCAAAAAAAAAAAAAAAAAAAAAAAAAAAAAAAAAAGCATAAAATCCATCTTTTCTTCACCACTGGCTAACAGAGCAGAATGGGCTCTCAAGTTTTGCTTGGTAACTCAAAGTATGATAACTTCAAAATCATAGAAAAAGTAATAGTAAATGACTTTACTATGTCAGCCAAGAAGAATCCTGGCAAATACATCCTGAAGAGACAATACTTAAGGAGGTGGAAAGTACAAGATTATGCAGCGACATTATCAGTTACTGAAGAAGTATTTACCAGTGGGTACATAGATGTGTGCATCATTTGTTTACTTGGGTGTAGGTGTTAAAAGTCTGCACATATAGGCATCATGTTCTATGTCTGTACCTGTGTGTACACAGCTGCACCAATTTTTAGAAGCCGGATGTTCAAGTCAAATCTGTTCGCTAAGGTTCAGCACAGAAAGCAAACACTGATACTACTAATAATCCCAACTAACCATGGTTTTTACTCTTCCCTGCTGACAGGATGTCTACATAGCTTTTTTTTCTTAAGATCAACATTGAACCCATTGACTGCATTAAGATAATATTACTTTGAGCAATATAACATTTAATAAAGTATATGAAAGCTCATGGATTTATTTATTTTAGATGTTGACAGGACTACAGCTAAATTTAGCATAAACATATTAGATTAATAGCATGTTAGGTCATGTGATCAAGGTGTTATAGGAACTATTTCAGGTAAATAACAGAAATGGGTTAGTGTTTTCTGTTAAGAAACAGGAACAACTTCATTTTTAATTTTGTTTGTTTCATAAAGTGCTTTTGAAGATGCTGCAAAATCTTGTTTTCTGTAAAACAGAACTTATAATAAATAAATAATGGTTGGTTTATTCAAAGGATTTTTGCTCTAACCTGCTTGACAGGGTTTTGGTTAAGGACTCAAATACAAGGTTAAGGAGTAACAGGTTCATTACACAGCTATGTTTAAAAACAAATTTAACAATGCATAAAAACTAGATCAAAATCTTATGTAATTTGATATTTTGGTAAGGAAAGAAAAAGATTTCTCTCACCACCCAGTTACTTCAAACTGAAATCTAAGTGTGTGTGTGTGTGTGTGTGTGTGTATATATGTGTATATATATATATATATATATACACACACACACACACACACACCTGTATGTGGGTATGTGGGCAGAATTCCACACTACATAATGACTAATGTATCATACTTTCAGTGATTATCAAACGATAAGATTATCCTCATTTCATATATACACATGCATAATTTATTACCATGTCATTTTTAATGGGTACATGTATTTGAGTTTATATCCCTGGGTTTTTTTTAACCAGACTAAATCAAAAAATCATACAAAAGAAAGATATGCCACTTGACAGGAATCAAAACTGTATCCTTTTTTCAACATAGAACTCATGTAGCTGAAGTGTGTGTGTGTGTGTGTGTGTGTTAATTTTTGGTCATAATTAAATTAGACCATTACACAAAATTAGACCATTACATTAAAAAGTGTTCAATACAATTATGTTGTAGAACTTTTGAATATTTTTAATTTGAAAATGAGTTATTTGCAACCTAGGTTTCTACCTTTCGGCATCTTCAGACGATTTACACTAACTGATTTTACTGTTTTTCAAAGACTCACATTACAGGGATTTCCAAATCAGAAGTTGTTTAAGATTCTTAGAACAGAATATTTTAAAAAATAACAACACACACTTGCGAAGCTAACATTGCTCTATATTTATCACTAAAAATAACTTGGAAAATCAGTTTTCATTTTTTTTTTTTCTTTACCCAATTTAAAACTTATTGTGAATGTGATAGTTTGGCTGCTTTCATGCTTTTAGTTAATGTTTTTAACATTCACAACACACTCAAATATTGTTTTTTTTCTGACTAATCCACTTTCCTTTATGCTTGCTTATCCTTTTCAGATTTCACAAGAGCATTTTTTGTGTGCTTAAATTGTCAATGTTAATTCTTTTTTTATTGTGTTTTCATGTTTTTTTTTGCAACTATAGTTTCTTAATCATTTCATCCCAAACAAGGCCACAAAGCCACTAAGCTGCAAGGTATATTGTGAGTATTAGAGAATGAAGAAAAATACTATTAAAGAAAGAACGATAAAAGAACAAGAATTAAAACAATATAACAACTGACATTGCATTTAAATTTTTGAAAGTTGACTGGGAGGCGATAAGCAGAAAGATTTCCAAAAGTAAGAAATGCGATAGAAGAAACTGTCAGCTTAGAACTTATGGTTACATCTAGTCATTTCAACTGCAAAATAATGAGACCTTGTTGTCCATATAGTCAGTCAGTTAAGTGCCATACATGGAACACGCTTGGGCGATCATGTCTCGAAAGAGACATGACGGACTGGGCAGAAGATTATCCCACAGTAGGTTGCCATTGCTTTCTGCGGTAGACTGGTTGCCAGCCAAGGCTATAGAACCCAATCTGTCCTGTTATTTAACCCATAACTGGAAGGAAGAGACAGATTAATACCTTTCCCCAAGGATATTTGCACGTAGGTAAATGCAATGAATTCAACTGGAATTTGAACTCGGCTCCCCGATTTCTCGTTCCGGGCCGTTATCCACTGCACCACAATGCACATATAGTACTGTGATAAATTCATAATGTTTAAGTATCATAGAAGAAAGTAATATTTTGCAAATACAAAAATGTGGCACAAAGCCAAAAGAAAAATGGGAAGGTTGGTCTTCAATCTGTCTTATTTTAAACTTAGTTAGTCATGATTAATGACCCAAACATACCACAGTATTCCTTACACCAAATCAGATTCTTACTTACCATTCATACTACAGGCACCATGATACCTCAAAGTTTCTATGAAGTCCTAATTAGTCCCCATATGTACAATTTGTCAGGTTGGAAGACAACATTAAAAAAATTAAATTTCTTTAAAATGAAACCCTAACAATATTTACAAAGATTACAGTAAAGGAAAGCTCATCAGAACAATTACTATGAAAGTATTTACAGAAAAGGTACAGGTAAGCCACGTTACGATTGTGGGTAAGAGACTGATAACAAGATTGTATGTCAGGATCAATAATTTTTTCATGTTCTAGTGCCCACATCCCTCAATATCTTTGGACACTGTTTTGTTTTTTTTTTAAACATTTATGTATCTGAAATTTTAAAAAGTATATATCAATATCTATGTTGCTATCTATATCTACAGACATGATAAATAATCTTCAGGTTGCTTTAAAAAAAAAATAAAAATAAAAATAAAAATAAAAATCAGAACCAAATTAAAGCATCATATAGTTATAGAATAGATTGTACTGCAGGAAATATGATTTTATGGCCGCATGCTAAAGTCCACCATGAGGAGTGCCCTCAACTAAGCATCATCAGTGAAGGAGATCCCTTATTGAAATTAACCAAAGTCAGGACAACCTATGGAAGCAACCTTTGGCAGTTTCTTTTCTGGCTATCACACCAAGAAGGTACTTTTTCTTTCCAACCACACAATGATGTTTACCCTGTACAAAGCCCAAGTGCCACTCGAGGTAGGGGTTACGCAGCAAGCGACACAGTTTATGCAGATATGTGAGGAAGGTAACAGTTAACCTTAGATTGAACAGGTTAACATTGTAGTAATCAGGGAAGTAGCCTTCTGAAAGATCCACAAAACAATAGTTTGTGGGAAGAAGCTACTCAAGTGGAATTTACATCTGATCAATGGAATACAAAGGAAGTAAGGTTCACTACAATGTGTAAGACATGCAGAACCTTATCCATGAAGATTAGAACTGGTAGAATTAAGGAATGTAATTAGTTTGGACACTTTCCATAGAAATAGCACAAGAGCAGCAATAGGATTGCGACATATCTGTGGAAAAGGGACTGTCTGGTAGAAAATAATTTGTCCATCACAGCTCCAGGGCGAGGAAAGTGGGGGGCTGAGCAGTTCCTACCCATATATGACAGCAGTACTGCAAATTTTAAAACACAGTTTTTACTAAAAGGGGGTGCTGTGAAAATAATAATTCCTATTTTTGTTATGTTGGCAGTAGAGATTTAAATATCCTGTCAATAACAAGTTGTTTTTACCCAGTTATAGATAGCAGATGAGTGACATCAAAGTACATGCTAAGCTGAAGCAGGTCATTGAACTCTTCTATAAAGAAGAAAAAAAAAAGTACCAACTGACATTTGACATTTGCTGAACATTTATAGATATCAAACAACAGATGATAGCACACTTCTTGGAATGGGTAAGACATTTCAGCAGTAGCAATGTATGACAAATCACATTCCCTGTACCCCAGCCAAAGTTCTTCTGCATTAGTGAAAAGACAAACAATGCTAGTTTTTCGTAACATTATTCTGAAGGGAACTTTTAATATCTTGCTATTAGCGAGTTATAACATTTCAATATTCTTGTGGAAAGTCAATGTACTAAATGAATTCTTCGAATAATACACAATGCTTTTGGAATAATTCTATCGAGTAATTCACTCAAACAATCTATTCAATAATGTACAACACCAGAATGATGCACAACACAGAAAACAGACTTCTGTTTGAGTGCTTCATATACTAAATATTCATGGTCACAAGATCCCAGTAGCACAGTGTTTAACCATACGTGCCAGTATCGACACTTTCTTCTTACATAACATCAACAGAATTGGCTATGTAGTAAAATAGTGTTTCGAAAACTTGCTCTATCCTATGGTGTTATTTGATCCCTGTACAAGTTCCGTAGTTCTCCATAGAAATAAATGTTGGCATTACTTTTTGAGCACCTCATACATGCAAGTATGAGGTACAAAGATGCAAGATTATAATAGTTTAGCTAAATAAAATTTCTTTGTGTGAAAGAGTACTTAGTAGATATATATATAATTATTAGTAGATATATATAATTAAACTACTGCTTCTTTATATTCACCTACTGTTAATCCTCAGGAGGATCAAAAAGCTTAGATCATCGTGCCCCCGAAACAATTTTTTTTTAAAAATAGTCAAAAATGTTTTTTCTCCTGGACACCACCATTATTTTAACTACCTTCAATTCAATTGTAACAGAATGCATTTTTAAAAAAAAAAAAAAAAAAAAAAGCCTAATTGCCAATTGATTCAAACTTTATTAATGGCAAATAAAAATTTCCTTATAGCTGGCTCACATTTTTATAATATAGTAAAAGTTTATAAAATTTATGAATAAAAAAATCATTTTCATATTTATTCATTTATGAATTGGTAAAATGATAAATATTGCATTAGTTTTAATTATATTCATTTTTAGAATGTGAATATAAAATTATTCTTGTAATATAAGTAGCATTTAATATTTTTGTAAATTCTCAATAACAAAAAAAAAAATATGTACAAATTTCATTATGTGTTACAGTTTTATTACTAATCATTACTTTTTAAAAACAAAAAAGATTGCCAATGAGTGAAAATAGTTAAAATAATAGTGGTGTCAAAGGAAGAAAAAAGAAACTTTGACACTTCAGGTTTTTTTTTGCAAGTATAAAGTTCCAAGTTTGCCAGAGTATCTTTGTTCAATTTACAAAACCTGAGAATTCTAATACAGATAAAAAAATTTTTTAAATAAAAATTTCTGCTCAATGTTATTTCTACAATAACTTTTTTTTTTTTTTTAAATCATTTCACCCCAAGCAAGGCAGAAATGCCACTGATGAGCTGGGGGCTACATAACTGTAAAAAGATTAATTAGAAAAGAGTGAGGAGTACAAACTAGTTAGAAAGGAGCAATAGAAAGATGAGAATGCAGGTGCAATGACAGATACATAGGTGGAGAGAAAGGGAAGGATTTACGGGGGGTGGGGCGAGAGCTAGAGCCCAGTGGTTAATAGATGAGTATTGACATTGCATTTAAATTTCTGGAGGTTGTAGCCATCAGGAAAGTAAGAATATGGGAGCGAGTTCCACAGGCAGGAAGTGCAAGAGAAGAAGCTGCAAGAGTAGAATTGTCGTCTGCATTTGGCTAACCTAACTGTGAATGGGTGGGACCCAGTTGCCAATCTGGTTGGCACGAGTAAACACCTGTTGAGGAGGCACCAGTGACTTAAGTTTGTCCGAGCAGAAGCCATGAAAGTATTTATAGAACAGACAAAGGGAGGCCCCATTTCGACAGTGGGGAAGTGGCTGCAGTCAAGCTGCCAGATCAGTACCTATCACATTACAGACTCTCCTTTGGAGCCTGTCGAGAACACTGAGGAGAACGGCAGGAGCGCCTGACCATAAATGGCAGCAGTACTCCATGCACGGATGGATGGTTGACTTGTATATATGCAGGATGGATTCAGGCGGAAAAAACATCCTGGATCAGCATTGTGACCCAACCTTCTTAGCAGTAGATTTAGCCATGGAATCAATATAGTGGTTCCATTTGAGGTCTGAGGAGAGGGTAAGGCCGAGGAGGCATAGTGTGTTGCTCTCAGAGAATCACTTGGTCCATGCTTATGGGAGGCAGGAGAGGTTGCCTGTGATGGTTGACAGACAACAGCTTGGTCTTAGACGCATTGAAGTTGACAAGCCACTTCTTGCCACAATTCACCACAGAGTGTAGATCCCGCTCAAGGTCAGCAGCAAGATTATGTCTGTCCACCACGACAGGTTTCTTACTGGTGCAGGAGTATATTGTGGTGTCATCTGCGTAGATGCCTACTTGGGAACTGATCTCATCTGGGAGGTCGTTGATGAAAATAAGGAAGAGCATCGGGCCCAGGATAGAGCCCTGTGAGACACCAGCATTCGTGCTGTAGGAGGAAGAGGCATGCCCATTCAAAACGACCTTCATTTTGCAGTTATTTAAAAAAGATTGGATTAGGTCAAGCAGGCGACCGGTAATACCGTAACCCCATAGCTTGCATAGGAGGCCAGAGTGCCAAACCCTGTCAAAAGCCTTGGAGATGTCCAGAGCAACCGCGCGAGCCTCGTCAGACTCATCAAGGGCCTGGAGCATGTACTCCATTATGGTTGTTAGCAAGTCGGTCATGGACCTGGCAAAGCAGAAGCCATATTGCCTGTCAGAAAAGAATTTGTGGGCAGTAAAATGTTGGACTATTTCAGCATTGATTATGGCCTCGAATACTTTCCCGAATATCGGTAGAAGACTGATAGGACGATAGTTGTATTGGTCCGAGGGTTCACCACAATTCTTAAATACAAGAACGACTGAGGAGAACTTCCAGCATGCAGGAAAGCAGGAAGGCAGTAGCTAAACAGTTTAGAGAGGACAGGAGAAAGTTCAGGAGCACACTTCTTAAAGACAATCACCAGGATTCCATCGTCTCCACTCACCTTGTGGGGGTCGAGTTTTGAGACTTCTACCAGATTATTTACACAGATAAATAACTGAGACAATATCACATGAGTAATACAATAAGTGGTACATCACTAGTGATTTTTATTTAACTTGAGCAATTTTTAAAGAAAATTATGTCCAAATGTCAACAATGATACTTTGACTTCAAAAAAGACAAATGAGCAAAAAGAACATTCTTAATTGAAAAATGCAAGTTAAATGTGGTTTTAAGCAAATTCTACAAAGACTTAACTGTTTAGCATTCAACATGATCAAAACTGGCCCCATAAATATCAGTTCCTAATGTTTGAACAACCATAACCTGCTCCATGAATACTGACATAATATATGACAACGTCGTCACAAATTAGGCAAGAAGCCACACAAATGAAGAAACATTGACCACGTGTTACTTCCAGTATCTCTTCTTTGTTGAAAATACAAGTTTTACAATTTCCCTTTCTTGGAACGCACTCATTTTATGTGAATGCATAGGTCTTTCTCTCTCTCTCTCTATATATATATATATATATATAAACCAGTAAAATAGTAACTGGTTGAACCAGCAGAGGGTAGATTGGGAAAAAAATGCACAATCAAATGAACTGAATATGCAGAGCTAAAAACACGCACCATTTACTTGCTACCCAGGTTTCAGCCATACTGATCTCTTCAGGCAAAGTAGCATGTGGTGTGTTTGGTTCTTTGACACACACACACACACACACATATATATATATCTCCAAATGAATAAGAATGAAGAAAATAATTACAATATTCACAACATTAATTTAAAAGTGCTCAATATAAAAATAGAGCAAAGAATATTATTTATTACTTTAGAATATGTACAAACCAATACAAAATTGTACACTATGTTTTGACATTGAAAGAACAATGTCTCATCAGGTAGTTAATAATGATTTTAATAAACCTTTTATTTTGAAGAAAAAAAAATTTCCATTTATTTTTGGAATTTTTTTGTATGAGGCAAAAAGATTAAGTGGAGGGAGAAAAGATCAGAAAATAAGATGAGAAATCAAGAAAAGGGAAAGATACAGAAGAAATAAAACGTTTATTACCATCATTAACTACCTGATGAGACATCGTTCTTTCAATGTCAAAACAAAATGTGCAGTTTTGTAATAGCTTATAGTTTGTACATGTTCTAAATAAAATAATATGTGTGTGTGTGTGTGTCATGAATGCTAATTTTTGTTCTTGAATGTTCTTATCCTTAAAAGGTAAAAAGAAAAGAGTTCAACATAAATAAAATTACGTGTTTGCATGATGGCATAAGTCCCTAAATACTGTCAGTTAAAACCCTCATTCCAATAGTCAACCTATCTACCCTAAAATAGTGTTAGAGAAAGAAAAAAAGAAAAGTGGAACCCCACACACATATTATATATATATATATATATATATATACACAGACACACACACAACTGACAAGGCTATTCAATAACAGTTTAATCACATATAGGGACCCAGAAAAAAAATCTAATATTTTTGTATATATATATATATATATATAATAGAAAAAACAACTTAGATTATAACCAGGATATAAGAGATATTTTCTCTGGTCCCAAATTAGAGCCTGTGGTAATGTATATAAAATAGACCAAACCCGGATATAAGAGAACTTTTATCTGGTCCTGACAACTCTCTTATATCCAAGTTACACTGATAAAATTGTCATATTCCTTCCAAACAAAGATGATCTTGGCTCTCAATTGTTTGTTTGTTTTTAAAATTCGACAACTGTTAGAGAGAAAGGATGGATTAGTACCTTTCTTAAGTGCGGGAAAAGATAAAAACAAAAATAAAAAATAAAACTAAGCCAGAATTCAAACTCTGGCTCACCAATTCCAGTGGATACTATTATTATTGGAGAGACATATTTGATTAGACACTGCTTATTTTAAATGTTATTTTATTTTATCTACTGGCCAGCCAAGTCATGAAAGTGTGCTTTCCAGCAGGATATGAATAATGTATTAAAAATAAAATCCATTAATTCTTTATGAATGGCTTTGTTTACATTAAAGATACAAAACCAAGCAGGTACAACTTTCAAGAAAATCTCAACTAGTAAAATGTGGTTTAAAAAGAAAATAGAATCTTGCTTGGTTATGATGCTCTTCATAACTGAACAGGCAAATCACTTTGGATAAAACATCAGTTTTTCCTGCAAAGTGAGTACAGGTTCAAATCCTGTCAGAGGGCATATTTTCTTTAGTTTTCTCAAATGTAAACACTGGTTGACAAAATTATATATATATATATATACATACACATATATATATATATATATATATATATATATACACACACACACATGCATGCATATGCACACAAATTATATATTAGCTAATAAAAACAATGATGCAAGCTTTGAAGTCAATAATTGTAATAATGGCAGCTATAATAAACCAGCCTGCCAACTGCTTTTGTTGAAATTCATTTCATTGTATTTTTCCTTCAAGCTAGCCACATCAGTCTCTCAAGTCCCAATATGATTACTAATAGGAAGGAAATCCCGAAAACCCCTCCCCACTTGTCTTGTAACCATTTCCCTAGCAGTTTCAGACACAACACATGAAGGAGGATGAAAAAAGGACGGTGACAGAGATTTCTGTTCTATGACTCATCTTTGCAACCCAGTTTTGTTCCATTGTGCTTCAGCTGCTTCCTAGAAGCTTCTTCAGGCTGTGGAATTTTCATTGCTTTCACTCCCACTCACCCACTCTTTGCTCATATTTGTGTCAAATTCCATTTGTTTGCATCCCTTGTAGCATTACCTGTCCATATCGAGTACTTTAATTCAGTCAATATTTCAGTTTAAAACAAAACTAGTGTCATACTATTTCTACAAATTTGATGAAATTACTTGGTTTAATACCAATACAGGAGTTATTTTTCTTACCCACATAGAAAATAAATACATGGCAGTTAAGAAGCTAGTAGTTACACAGAACAGTATTTAGCATATAAATGAGTTCTAGTCAATACTTAAATTATATTTGGCAAGAATTAACACATAGTATTAAGAAGCCATGTAATTTTTAGTGGGTACAGTTATCATTTGCTTTATAGTAATGTTCACCCTGTACAAGGCCCCAAAACTACTCAAGTTAGGTTACTGAGTAAGTGGCACAATTTATGCAGATGTACTAACATAACAGTTACCTCTAGACTTGAACAGGTTGAGATTGTAGTTATCATGGAAGCATCCTCTTGGAAGTCAGTTCCACAAAGTGGCAGTTTGTGGGAAGAAGCTGCTCATGGAACTTACATCTCGACAATGGAATATGAAGGAGATGAGGGTGGTTCACTACAATGTGCATGAGAGTGATTTTAACTGTGAAGGTTAGAACTGATGTAACTAAGGATTGAAGTTAATCTGAACCCTTTCCATAGAAATAGTGAGAGCAGCAAGAGGTACAGCCACAATGACAAAGAAATGCTTTGGGACAATCAAGAGAGGAAAAATGAAGACTGAGTAGCTCCTGTCCATTTCCAGCCCTATCTGACTTGTAAAGATAGATGAGAGCAGAGGGGTCAGTTATTTACCGGGATGGTACAGGAAGCCAAGCATTTTCCAGTATGTTTGTAGTAAAAAGAAAAAATGCTGGATAAAAAAAAATAATTAAAAACTGCACACACTGTGATTCTTGTACTGAAGTCATTATTGCCCTCTTAGATTTTAAATGTAGCTCAGTTAAAAAAAAAAAAAAAAAATATATATATATATATATATATATATATATATATTCAATACTGAACCCTGGAAAAGGCTGCAAGAGTAGGTGAAAATATTGTAATTTCCAAAATCACCTTCATATTTTCATTAGAAAAAAAAAAAGAAAAAAAAAATTATATATATATATATATATATATATATATATATATACACACACACACAGTGATTGAAAAGTAACTCCATATTTTTTTTATATATATGGACTTTCCTGTCTTGTAAAAATTTTTAGTTAGGTAGAATCTATTATACATAAAATAGGAGTTACTTTTCAATCACCGTGTGTGTGTGTGTGTGTGTGTTCAGAAAATTGAGAATTTAAAATGTGAAAATCTTAGTAACTACATGTCCCAGGCAAACAAAATTAAATAAACTCAATGTTAGACAATAAAATAGTTAGCAAAATTCAAATATCTTCAAAAGGGATGTCAATTTTATAACCAATTTCATGAAGCATGAAAAATGTTCAATGGGTGCAACATCTGTGACACAATACATGCCAAGCCGGTAGTCCAGCTCCTGCCAAACATGCTGTAGTTTGTCTTGCATAACATTCTCTAATCCCTCAGTGATTCTCTGCTTAAATTTTTCTAAGCTTGTAAGAAGAGGGGGGGATAGAGACCTGCTCTTTCACATAGCCCCATAGGAAAAAAAATTACCAGATGACAAGTCAAGTGAACATGGTGGCCATTTCCACAGCACATTGTCATTATCACTGGCACACCTGATCCATCTTACTGGCAGATTTTGATCGAGATAAGTTCACATAGTTAACTTAATTTTTAAACATTATTAAAATTAGAAATCACTGGAACAAGAATTGATTATGTTATTATTAGATTACAAAATTGTGTTTTGGTGAACACCATATATATATATATATATATATATATATACATACACAAGTTTCGTTAAAAATGACAGACAAGGTGCTGTTGATACTCATTGATAATACAAATATTCACATGAAAAAAAAAAGTCTAAAAATAATGGAAGCATCATCAATAAAAAAAAAAAAAAAAAAGCCAACACTCAACAATATCAACTATGAACACGGCTAAAACGTGCTGACAGTATTTGTAAAATAAAGCATTCCTATAGCTCTAGATTTTTTTTTTTTTTTAATCATGTCACCCCAAGCAAGGCGGTAATGCCACTGATGTGCAGGGGGCTACATAAGAGTAAAAAGATTAGATTAGGGAAGAAAAAGACAAACCAGTTAGAAAGGAGCAAGAGAAGGATGAGAATACAGGTGTGATGACAGTTGCAAAGGTGGAGAGAAAGGAAAGGATATACAGGGTGGTGAAGAAAGAACTAGAGTCAAGTGGTTAAGAGAGATGAGTATTGACATTGCATTTAAATTCCTGGAGGTTGTAGCCATCAGGAAAACAATATGGAAGTGAGTTCCACAGGCAGGAAGTGCGAGAAAAGAAGCTGCAGGAGTAGAATTGTCGTCTGCATTTGGTTGATCTAACTCTGAATGGATGAGACCCAGTTGCCAGTCTGGTTGCACTAGTAAACACCTGTTGCAGAGGCACCAGTGACTTAGGTTTGTTGGAGCAGAAGCCATGAAAGTATTTATAGAACAGACAAAGGGAAGCCACATCCCATTGGTGGGGAAGTGGCTGGAGTCGAGCCGCCAAGTCGGTACCTATCACATTACTGATTCTCCTTTGGAGCCTGTCAAGAACACTGAGATAAACAGCAGGAGTGCCTGACCATATATGGCAGCAGTACTCCATGCACAGACAAATGGTTGATTTGTATATATGCAGGATAGATTCAGGCGGAAAAAAACATCCTGGCCCAACATAGTGACCTAACCTTCCTAGCAGTGGATTTAGCTATCGACTCAATGTAGTGGTTCCACTTGAGATCGGAAGAGAGGGTAAGGCCAAAGAGGCACAGTGTATTGCTCTCAGGGAGACTCACTTGGTCCATGCTTATGGGAGACAGGAGAGGTTGCCTGTGATGATTGACAGACAGCAGCTTGGTCTTAAGATGCATTGAAATTTTTTACCCCAATTCACCACAAAATGTAGATCCCTCTGAAGATCAGCAGCGAGATTATGTTTGTCCACCACACCGGATTTCTTACTGATGCGGGAGTAAATTGTGGTGTCATCTGCGTAGATGCCTACTTGGCACTTGATGTCGTCTGGGAGATCATTTATGAAAATAAGGAAGAGTGTTGAGCCTAGGCTAGAGTCCTGAGGATATATATATATATATATATATATATATATATATATATAAAACAATCCATATATTCAGTAAAAAGTAAAATAAAATTCACAATTGATAATGGCTAAAAGTATCAAAAATGCTTGGATAAATATAGCATTTGACAACTTTTATATAATTCATGTACTGGAAAGAATAAAAAGATCACAAGAAAAATTAGATTAAAAATCCACAGCCTGTTTTCTGCCATTTTTAACAAAACTTGTATAAGAGAGATTGCTGTCTAAATACATTTTGTGTGTGTGTGTGTGTGTGTGTGTGTGTGTGTGTGTGTGTGTGTGTATATATATATATACACGAGGTCATTGGTGAAAAGTTCTCCATAAAGCCCACTTCTTAAAATCAATATTTTGAGGTTTTCAATTGAAATATTGACATAACTTTTCACTAGCCTATGTTATGATTTTTAGAACTATAGGGAAATATAAAATATAGCAAATTAATTCCAAATGTACATATTTGATCCCAATTCATATCTAAAATAACACATCACTCAATAAGTCAAGTACCTGACATATAGATGGCACCACTAATAAAATCCATGATTTTTATGAAGTACTAACCTCCAAATAGCTTGTGACAAAATTTGGGCCTACTGAGATTATTAGTTTACAAATTAGTTATTTAAGTGAATCTACTGTTGCAAATTTTCAAAACTATAGAAAAAAAAATCTGAATTTTATGTGTTGATAAAGCATTGCTTTCTGATGGAAAAAAAAAAAAACAAAAAAAAAACACTGTTCAAGCAAAGCAATGGCTTGATAAGTTATTCGGACTCTGCTACGTAAAAATCAATGGTTAAGAGGTGGAATGCTGACTTTAAACATGGTCGTACAGACACAAATGATGCTGAATGCGCAGGTCGCCCATAATCGGCAGTTGTCCTGGAAAGCACGAAAAAATCCACAAACTTGTTTTAGCTGATCTTAAATTGAAATTGTATGAGATAGTAGAGAAGTTCAATATATCAGAAGACAGTGTATTCACCATTTTGCACAGATGTTTTTCAATGAGAAAGCTGTGTTCAAAGTGGGTGTCACATTTGCTCACAGTCGATCAAAAACAATGTGTCAACAATTCAGAACACTGTTTGCAACTGTTTCAACAAAACCAGGAGTTTTTGCATAAGTATATCCACCACTTCACTTTGGAGTCAAATCAGCAGTTAGCTGAGTGGACAGCAGCAAGTGAAAGCCGTCCAAAGCAACCAAAGATACAAACATCAGAAGGAAAAATTTTGGCCTCTGTATTTTGGGATGCACAAGGTATTTTGTTCATCGATTACTTTCAGAAAGGAAGAACCCTCAATAGCAAATATTATATGGCATTATTGGTGTATTTGAAGGAAGAAATCATCAAAAAATGGCATGAAGACAAAGTGATCTTTCACCAAGACAACACATCGTGTCACAAGTCGATCACAACGATGGCATAACTCCATGAATTGCATGTCAAATTGCATCCCTATCCACCCCATTCTCCAGATCTGGCCCCCAGCGACTACTGGCAGTTTACAGACCTCAAAAGAATGCCCCAGAGAAAGAGATTTAGCTCCAATGAAGATGTGATATCAGAAACTTAGGTGTATTTTGAGGCCAAAGACAAATCATTCTACAAGTATCAAATTATTAGAGAAGCTTTGGAATCAGTATATTACCCTAGAAGGAGGCTATGTTGATGAATAAAGTCGAATTTTGCCTAAAAGTTGTTTCATTAGTTGGATCTGGTATTTATTGATGGATGTGTTAAGAAAAAATAATTTGAATTATGTAATTCAATGGTCAATATCTTCTTGTCTATCATTTCTGTAACTATTCAACTTTATTTTTAATGCCTAAACAAATAGTCAAAATTAGAACTTTTTCTAAATATCTTATTTCTTAAACATACATATTAAATTACATTCAGTCAGTCAGTTAAGTGCCATACGTGATACACGTTTGGGCGATCATGTCTCGAAAGAGACATGACTGACTGGGCAGAAGATTATCCCGTAGTAGGTTGCTATTACTTTCTGTGGTAGACTGGTTGCCGACCAAGGTTATAGAACCCAATCTGTCCTGCTATTTAACCCATAAGAGACGGATTAATACCTTTCCCAAGGGTATTTGCACGTAAGTAAATACAATGGATTCAACTGGAATACGAACTCTACTCCCCAGTTTCTCATTCCAAGCCGATATCCACTGTACCACAACGACTTAGCCTAAAGTATGCGTTTCCCAAATTTCAAAATTTTGATAAAGTAACATTTTTATTTCTGTTTACAAATACTTGTAAAATAAATCCTTACATTTGTCTCAAAGTACCTCAGAGGATGAAATACATTAAGCTAAGTTTTTCTTTTGCTGCTTTTACAGATATATTTTTCAGTTACATCTGAATTTTTACACACACAGTCAGCATAATGACTAGCATGCTCCCGGCAGTCATCAGAATGTTAATTTTTATATTTACAATCTACCCTTAATATCAAGTAACCTTCTTCCTAAAATATTGCTAATCTTTAATAAATATTCATTACTTTTAGTAAGGTATCATCTATATTGCATAAACATTCAACATTTTGGTATAGACTGTATGCTTAAAATTCTTAGTACCCAGCTTATGTCCTAAAATCTTCCCCCTCAAATAAGCGCTGAACACTTGCTATATTGAAAAAGTACTTCTATGTGCTGGTGTCTTAGGCAATCGTAGGCAATCATGGCCTTCTACATATCCCCCATCCTTTGTAGCTTTTAACACCCTTTCTCTTGTTACCCCTCCCAAACCCTGCTCATGCCTATCAAGTCTATCACACATTGCTTTCCTCTGTGAGTATCAGATTCTCCAAGCCCTCTTCCCTCATTACATGTCCTAAAAAACTTCAGCTGTTTCTTTCTCATGTTAAGCATCAGTTTCCTTTGTTTCCATCCTCTCTAAAACCTTGTCGTTGCTCACATGTTTGATCCCTGGTATCTTCAGTATCCTTCTGTATTAATTTACATCTCAGAAACTAGGCAAATATCAAACCTATGACTGAATTCACATCTGCAAAAGAACCAGATAATTCATCTTGAGATTTAGTTCATTCAATACCAGTGTGTGGATTATATATAGTCTATTGTTCTGTATATTTTTTTTTATATCTAAACTTATTTATAAATGGAACTTTTTGTGTGTGTGTCTCCGTTATCTATAGTCTCCGAAACGGCTGAACCGACTTTCTTGAAAGTTTACGCAGTTGTACTATAAGTGCCTGCGAGTGTTCTTAGCTAGGTTTTGTATCGAGGTACCTCCGATAAATATCAAAAATCAATAATTAAAAAAAAAAAAAAAAAAAAAAGAAAAAAAAAAAAATCGAGTTATAGAAGGAGTTGTCCGATTTTAATCAAATTTGATAAACTCATAGACAAAGACATAAGAAACGATATTCAGAAGTTTCATGGTTGCAGTTCTTACAATAGTGCAGAAAATCGATTATATAT
The DNA here is from genome assembly GCA_037127315.1 of Ascarosepion bandense. NCBI lineage: Eukaryota > Metazoa > Mollusca > Cephalopoda > Sepiida > Sepiidae > Ascarosepion > Ascarosepion bandense. The sequence continues at coordinate 5,147,956 of JBBBDQ010000925.1, forward strand.
ATATATATATATATGTTTGTGTGTATGTTTATATGCCTGTATTTTTTCAGCCCTTTTATTTTAGTTTTTGCTTCGGGTTTGGCTCTAAGTAGAGTATAATTGTAGTTCTTAGTCTCAGCCAGGATACCATTTACTCAGGACTTATTTAGCCTTCAAAATTCAGTTTACGACGAAAAAATTTGATATCGATACCAGGAAATCAAAATTTGACTTACATCCACTCATTTTTCTTTCAGTCTACGGTTTCGCTTTAATTGGAAACAACTATTGCTTTTTAGTCTTTCGTGCCAATGTCCAAAGAGTCTGAGCTCCAGGACCATGGATTAGTTTTAAAGCTTTCATTACACCCGAGCAACACCGGGCTATACTGCTAGTGCTTTTAATAATCCAGTGATGTTCTTAGGAATTAATATAGATAATATATATTTAAAACCAATTGAAAAATGTGGTAGTAATAATATATCTGTCTTTATTTCTAAGATGAGTTATTGTTAACTACTTATACTATTTACATTGTTTGGACTATTGTCCTCATCTTTGTTGTCATATTCACAAGGTTTCAGCCATTGTACACAATGGAATTTTTTAACCAAATTCTTAACTGTTTACATGCCATGTCTTTTCTGGATATTTGTTTCAGTTATTTCTCTTTAGGAACTTAACTCCCCAACTTTTTGTTCACCACTACTGTGACCAGGTATTGAACTCCCAATTCTTTGGGTCAAGTCACTGGGTTACTTCAACCAAAGCTTTTATCCACTGTGCCAGGTGTCCTTGGACAAAAGGTTCAGCTTGAAATTCCAACTAATATCACCTGAAGAAGAGCAGAATGTACAATAGCTGAAACATCTATGAAACAGATTGAACTATATAAATAGTATAAGTAATAATATATTAACTATTGTTATTAGTAATAAAATACAAAAAGTTAATATACTCTAAACTCTCAAAATTATACCAATAATCATATTAATGAGAAAGTCACAGATCTGTAAATATTAGCACTCTAAAGCTATGGATTTAAAAGTACAGAAAAAGGTCACATATCTCCTCCTACACTTGTCAAGTGAACAATGCATTAAGAGTCAGAGGAACTCTTAAGATGCAAGTGAAATCACAATGCGGTCGTGAATAACTGGAGCAAAGTCATTTATTGATTTTCATTAATAGGTTGTTTTTTGTTTTTTTAACTCTTTAAAAACATTCCCCAATTGCAAATGATGAAAACGATTTTTTTTTTCTTTTATGTGCCATGTTCTTTCAAAGTATATACAACCATGGCTCTTCACAATTTTCTATCCTTTGTAACTCTTAGCAATGTTCGTTTTCAACTTATTTTTTTCTTAAGATATAAGAGATTGATGTATGAAAAATTATTGATTCAGTCTTTACAGCTTATTTAAAGCCAGAAGATATTTTTAGATTGTAAGAAATGTTTTTGGCAATAATGATTTACTGATATAAGCTTTATTAACTAACCCATAGCTGGGAGAGAAGAGATGGATCCATACTTTTCCCCCAAGGGTATTTGTGCATAAGCGTATATAACGAACTGGAATTGCAACTTGGCTGTCTAATTTCTAATTCAGAGCCATTATCCATTACACCAACCATACATCCAAGCTTACAGCACCTGGCATTCCCAAGCAGTCACCTATCTAGGTACTAACCAGGCTCTAACTTGCTTAACTTCTGAGATTGTACGGAAACTGGTATTTCAATATGATGTGGCTCTAAACCCAATAGAAAGACAATTACAAATTATCAGAGCAACTGACTAATGGTTATTTGCTTTACAATAGGAAATAATGTGTGCATGACTTTCTGTATCTATAAAAGTTTAACCTTTAGCACTGTGCATTATTCAATAAATATTTCTATTTCCACTCTATATGGCAGACCCTAAACTGCAGTAGCTTAGTTCTTTTTTTTTTAGTCAGTCATTTTCTTGTCTTAGCAGGATCAGACAACACAACTGTGGAATTCAAACACGTTGGTTAGTAAATCATCTGTAGTGACAAACTTTTTGCTCAGTAAAGAAACACCAACTCATTATGTGGTACCCAAACATTGTAGCAATTTGAGTACCCAAGCTTCATTAAGTGCTTATGGTGGATTTCAATACATTTTGTGTTTCTGCCAATTCCCAAGTGGTGTATAGCTGGTTATTCTCAATCAATGCCTTGATTTGGTCATCATCTGTAGTGGATATGGGAGGCGGGAGTGGTGTTTACCTGAGCATTTTTCATCAATAAGGCTACAATCACCAACTCTAAATTTCTGTACAATTCTGTCAGCTAAAGCACCTTCACTGTACACAGCACATATCTAAAATGCACCTTATAATCTTCCATCTTCATAGTGATGCAAAATTGATATAAATTAAGTAAATTTAAACTTGCTTTCTCAAGAGTTCAAAGTGTGCTCTGATTGGAAATGTAAATGTGTGTGTGTATATATATAATTTTTCAACAAGTTATTTCGCTACCTTGGTTTCCACCATGAGTGGTTTCTTCAGGTGATTTTTAATAGTTATTAAAAATCGCCTGAAGAAACCACTCATGGTGGAAACCAAGGTAGCGAAATAACTCGTTGAAAAATGAAAAATATTCAAAAGTTCTACAATATAATTGTATAGAACACTTTAATACAAATGTGTACTGGTCTAACCCTATCAGGACAAAAAACTAAGTATTAAACTATATATATATATATATATATATCAATAAATTTGATGTGTTCCTACATGTTGGAACATGAACTTTCCAGACAAAATATATATAACTTTACAGATTACAGCACACTATGTCTATATTTATAAATGCTACCATCTCCAATACAGAGTATACTACACACACAAAAATCAGAAAATCAATTAAGTATAAAAGAGAGGACAATAAAACTTTTGGATAGATAAAATTTTCAAAACAGGTGCTAGGAGTTTCAAACCAAACCTTTTTATTTCAATCACTGGGGTATATCATTCTCATTCAATGAGAAATGCCACTTCTGGTAGCTTTAATTTAACTCTAAGTTAATATTCACCACTGCTGTAGCTTGGTATTGAACTCCCAACTCTTTGTGTAAAGTCACTGGAATTAACCAAATGTCTATATCCACGAGGACATATGTCTTTCAGGACATCCGTGTATGAATTTCTGTAACTTATATACCTAATGTCTCAGTAACCATTTTTTTTTTTTTTAAACCAGAGCTCATATTGCAATCTTTGATGCTAATGATTTTTTTCTAGCACTCCATATTACTGGTTCCCATATTGCATTCATTTCTATGCTTGGCTGGCTTTTTTTGCAGCCTAGCTTATGTGCTGATTCCTTAAGTTTACCTAGTTTTCAACTTTCTTCATCCATATGCGGTCAGCTATGCCTGATTTTTCTATCCCCCCTTTGTGTTACAGTCTTGCAATGTTCCTGCAGCCTTGCTTTAAGGGAGCGGCCTGTTTCTCCTTTATATTTCTTTCCACACTACATGGAATAGCATACACACACTCCTTAGACCTTCAATAGAGAACATGACTTACTCGAGAGAAGTATCTGCAAAGTGTAAAACCATTTTGAAGGTTGTCCTGATGTTATATAAGCCACAGATCTTTTGTATTTTCTTCGATAAACCCTTCACACTGGGTAGGCAAACCGAGGTTGTTTTCTGAGAGTTGTTATCCTCATGCACCCTATCTTGCATATTCGTTAGAGCTGTTGTCGAGTACCCTGGGTAGTTGTTACATTGTAGGTTACTGCTTATACTATTTTCTGTTCAGGTCTATGTGTTGCGATTTATGACTTTAGCTCTATGTTGCAGGCAGCACACTTTTTTTTTTTTTACATTTTATGGGTGGTGTGAGTTGAGGTATTGTCCAATAAATGTTGGTTTGCTGTATATGGATGTCTTGAATCCCCTCTTTGTTCAAGATATTAGTACATCCAGGAAACTATCGCCAGGTTCATACTCCACCCACGTCTATTGAACAGGTGAAGAGGCTCATCCCTTGTTCCCTGTTTAGGATGTGGTTTCCGGCTTTCTCTTTTCCAATCTTTTCACTCTTACATAGCCCCCTGCGCATCAGCAGCGTTACTGCCGTGCTTGGGGTGATATGATTAAAAAACAAAAAATGCTAGTTGTTTGTTATTCTCTTTTTTTTTATTGTGAATTGTATCAATGATCTTATTGAATTAACATAGTCCAGTAGGCATCTGGACTTCTACTTGGTATAGTCAGAGTATAAAGGTGTCAACATATCTCATCCAAAGTTAAGTTAAAGGGAGATAACTAAATGGCTACGAGAAGTAGCATCATATACGGAATGAGAATGATATACCCCAGTGATCAAAATAAAGGGCTGGTTTCAAAATTTCTAGCACCGGAAGAAAGCCAAAGCATACAACAGCTAAAATGTCAAACATGCCAATAAAGATGGGGAAAGTAGTCCAAACAATGTAAATACTACCTCATCTCAGAAGTATAGACAACAAAATACAGGATACAGCTGAAATACCTCCCACATAAGACATTATTGACAACTGTGTCTTCATCTATTTTGTGTTTTACCATTATTCGAGAGATGTTTGTGGGAGGAAGTTCTGCTACACATCATACTATTTTCCACAGTTACCATCATTGACTATGTATGTTCAGAGATAACTGTGCAAGGACGCTTGGAATGTAGTTTGGTATACATTGTTATCACTACAGAAATACTACACATTGCCTGATTGTGCTCACATTCACTATTTGGTCTCTAAGTGTCAATGAATCTCAATGTGCAATATTTTTCAGTATGAAAGAATTTGAAGACATCACTGTCACACGCATACCATTGTTCAAAATCATTATGCCAGATTTTTCTCTAAAGAATCAATCTACATCCATACCACTGACATCAACTTCTAATGTTGTGGCCTAAAATTAAGTAGTAAGCATTACTTTCAGAGCAATCCATGTGCATGTACACACACACACACACAGTGTTACTGAAGGGTTATGGAAACAAAGAACTGACAACCACAAAACGTCTTTCATGAGCCGGCAATACACCATTGGCACAGAGCTTTTCATACATTTATGAGAATTGAAAGATAAAAGGAAGGAAAATTCCTCAGGTGAAATAGAGAATCTTAAAGAAAATTAGATCAAAAAGCTGCAGATTATGCCTGGAAGAAAAATTATGAATCTTAGAATTCTTCCAAAATTACAGACTATCAAAGAAACCTGAATTACTTTCCAAATTTAGACACAGGAACAAATGCTTATATCCATCCACTGATTAAATGTTTACAGACTTTTCCATTTCTGTCTGAATTTCTGGGAAGTGAAGTTAATATTTACATTCAAACTATTATCAACAACAAAGATGAAGGTAACAGGCCAAATGTAAATTGTATAAATAAGGACTTCTCCAAATTTGTATTGAGGTTCAGGAGGTTTAGGGTTAGCACAAATAAAACAGTTGTGCTTGTATTTTCTTTGTAATTGATTTTATTAATATATATTTCATTAACCACTGCTTGTTTGATAGCTATAACAGAAATAGATATGTTTGCCCTTGGCCTGCACAATCACAAGATTTAACTCCATTAGATTTCTTTTTATGAGGATATGTGAAAAGTAATATTTATTCATCTAAATTTCTATCTTTAGAGGAATTGCAAGCTAGGATAATTATTACTGGAAATCAGCAGCAAAATGTTTTCCAAGAACTACAGAATCGTATTACACTTTCTATGCATAATGGTGATGGAACATGTTGAAAATTAAGATTGTAACTAAAATGATAGAAACAATCTGTAAAAAGGACAAAGCTAAAAGAATTTCAAATTGCACACCAACTTTATGAACGCCTTGTATTTAGTTTAAATTTTCAGTATCCCTCTCCTTTGTGCAAAACTTTCACTTTATTCTGATGAAGTCCCAAAGGACGAAACATGTTACATAAACTTATTCCACTGCCTTAGATTTCTCTAAAGCAATAAGTTCTGTAATAATTATAAATTAGTGGACCATGAAGCAACTATCTAAATTTTTGTATTTCAGTAGAACAAGCTATTTTACTTTTAGTAGTTTAAGTAGTACTTCTGAGGTTCAAAAATTAATAGTTATACAAATAAGATAAAAAGTATACACAAGAAATTTCTGCAGTTAAAGCAGAATTTGCCTTGCAGAATCAGATTTGTAAAAATCTAATCTGAAAGGCGTGGTACCAAAATCTTCACGAAAAAATACAAAAAATTCAAGAGGTTGCAGGATTTTATATAAAATAAGTAAATATTGCTAAAATATTTTTTGTTGCTTGAATTTAAGTCAGAATATAAGTAATCATGTCACAAATATTAAAAACGAACAGCAGCTAATCTGTTTTATATGCAATATTTTAAATATTAGTAACATGTTCATAACAATTTTACGAAAACATTTTATTTACAATTGATTCAATTTTATCAGTTTTGACTAATTCAGTTTAAATTTTTTAACATAAAAATCATGTGATAACATGCTGAGCTGTCCACCTTTCTCCTACATATGTTGTGATTATATACCAGAGCCTGGGTCTTCACAAATGGTTTCTCGGTATGCTTATGTGACAAGTCTTGGGGGTTTTTAATCTGGTGGAGCCTGTCCCTCTCCAGGTTAGATCACAACCTTCTAACGAGGTGGCTTGCCTTGGCCGTGAACACATGGGTATACATCTAAGTAGTTTAAAAATGATCTTGAATTCTTAAAGTGTGTATATTTTTTTTTATGTGCATTATCTCCACAGAATATCATGACTCTTCACAACTTCCTATCCCTTGTAGCACTAAGTAAAGTCTGTCTCCTTACTATCTCTCCCTGTTCACATGGTTAAGAACTACTGAAAAGCATTGAAGTATTTTGAGTTATGCTTACATGTCTTTGAATTATATAATACATTACTTTATTGCCAAACAATTTTATAAATGTATTTGTTGATATAATCAACTTAGTAACTGTAGAAAAACAAAAGAAAGGTTTTGCCCACATCATGGTAACTATGAATAACGTTCTATCCATATTTCATCTGTTTTTTTTTTTGTTTTTTTTAAATATCAGTTTCATTTTGAAATCTGAATGCCTCTTGATTTACCTCAATTTTTGTTTTTCTTATTCTCTAATCCAGACATTTTTTTGCTAGAAAATTTTTTTTTGTTTCTTTTTAATCTATAACAAACACCTTAAAATTTGTTTTAAAATAAAATTTAGGAAAATCTAATCAGTTTACTAAGATGACCAGCATTCTTTTTATTCAACATAAATAGGTGTTACTAATGTTAAGCAATGTTAACATTATTTAACAAGAGATAGAAAATGAAAGAATAAAAAAATTGATTTTGGGAGGCATAGGTATACTGGTATACACAAAACACAAGTACATCAAAAGAGTCCATAACAGAGACAGGGCGAATTACCTCTTTTTCAAGGGTGGATCTGGTTATTTCAACCATCGATATGGAGGGTTCATTATTTGGAGTAACGTCATAGAAAGAAATCAATAAGCTTTTATTATGTTAGACTTGACAAACAACATTCCATAATTCTCTAGCAATGAATGGAATGTTGCTTAACTTGATATTCAAAAAATTATCATAATAAAGGGCAAAGCGATAGTGTTTTCAAGGTTTTATAAGTACAATGCAAAATTACTTAACATTGTATTTTGACAGCAAAAACAAAAAAAAAAAATAGTTACACATAATAGCCTTATCAGCAAGACTTGCCAACTTTATTTTATTTGTGAACATTAACAATCCCCATTTCTAATATAAAAATTAAATACTAAAATCTGCTCAAACATTCAGGAATAAAAACAAGTAAATGAATAAAAGTAAAAAAAGTCAAGACAATTTTTCAAATATTAACATATTGCTATTTGATAAGTAATCCCACACTGCAAGAAAAAATAGCTGTAAAAAATGTCTACAAGTAAATCGAGAGGGGGGTGGGGAAAACGGCCGCCGAGAGAGGGGGAGGGGAAAACGGCCGCCGAGAGAGAGAGGGGGGGGAAACGGCCGCCGAGAGAGAGAGGGGGGGGAAACGGCCGCCGAGAGAGAGAGGGGGGGGAACGGCCTGCCGAGAGAGAGAGGGGGGAAACGGCCGCCGAGAGAGAGAGGGGGGGGAAACGGCCACCGAGAGAGAGGGAGGGGGGAAACGGCCACCGAGAGAGAGAGAGGGGGAAGGGGGAAAAATGGCCGCCGAGAGAGAGAGAGAGGGGGGAAACGGCCACCGAGAGAGAGGGGGGAAACGGCCGCCGAGAGAGAGGGGGGAAACGGCCGCCGAGAGAGAGAAGAGAGGGGGGAAAACGGCCGCCGAGAGAGAGAGAGGGGGGGGGGAGGGGGGGAAACCGGCCGGCCGAGAGAGAGAGGGGGGGAAACGGCCGCCGAGAGAGAGAGAGAGAGAGAGGGGGGGGGGAAAACGGCCGCCGAGAGAGAGAGAGAGAGAGAGAGAGAGGGGGAAAACGGCCGCCGAGAGAGAGAGAGAGAGAGAGAGAGGGGGAAAACGGCCGCCGAGAGAGGGGGGGGGGAAACGGAGAGAGAGAGAGAGGGGGGAACGGCCGCCGAGAGAGAGGGGGGGAACGGCCGCCGAGAGAGAGGGGGGGAACGGCCGCCGAGAGAGAGAGGGGGGGAACGGCCGCCGAGAGAGAGAGGGGGGGAACGGCCGTCGAGAGGGGGCGCCGAGAGGGGAGAGAGCAGGGGAATGCTCATCGAGGGAGTAACAAATTTTATAGACAATTCAAATGCAGTTATCACTAAAATATAACAGATTATGCTACCATATCTTTCATCTAAATTGTCAGAATTTGTCATCACTAGCTAATTAGGAAAATAAATTAAAGCTTTGATATTTGTTTAATAACACTGCTAAGTGCAATAACAGCTGCTAGACTTGAGGAACCTATTTCTCTAAACAGTTTTAAGAAAGATTTTATAGATTTCCTCTTTTCCATTCTTTTTACCCTTACGTAGCCCCCTGCGCATCAGTGGCGTTATCGCCTTGCTTGGGGTGATATGATTAAAAAAAAAAAAAAAAAAAAAAACAGCTAATATTAACATTACAATCTGTAAAATCAGTTATAAAAACAAGTTCATTGTAATTTCTGTCACAAACTATTTTATTTTTACTTGCATATTTCAAGAAAGATATGAAATTTTGGTACATTCGGACAATGTGTAGAATGATCAGCTAAAATATTTTTCACTTATATGCATATTTCACAGAGTAGCATATACATTAACATATTATAACAGATGTTGCCCATGCCTAATAAAATGGATTAACCAGTAAATTAAGGGAGATTTTGATTGAGTTTTATGTTTAATAGCATATCAACTCCTTATGGATCATTTAAAACCAAAATGTAATTTTCTTAAGAGCTTGTAACAATAAAAATATTTTCTTTCACAATTGAATATATGGTAGACAATACTCAGCTTTTGTGCATATACATATTTGTACAGACATGGTTACTAGAGGTGGTGACGTGTTTTGTTGGGGTTATATTTTGGAATGCAGTTATATTTAAGAAATTGTAGGACATTATATGGCTTGAAGTCATGAAAGTTCTTTCATGCTGGTCGTTTGGTAATATTTTCACTGGATTGAGGTGAAGTTTCTACAATTTGTTAGTAGAAACTATTGTTGGTAATTTCTTTTTAAAAGAAAGATGTATTGCATGTATTTTATACTGTCATAGTGTTTTGCTTGCGGTTGGGGTAGGGGGAAGTTATTTATCTATAGCTGGGACCCTAACAAATGTTATCACCATGGGTCAGGGTAAACCTGGGAACAACAGCAGTTAAGAGGCAGTTCCATGATCTTCAAAACCTCCAATCTTCCAATCAGAGGCTTTACTGTCGGATATAGTTTATTGCCATACACAGGATGAAAGTAGCATTTATCATCACCTTGTATCATACCAACTGTCTATTTTACATTCAAATATAATTTACGTTTAGAAGCTGCACTTTACATCTTCATTGTTAACTTGAAGAAAATGGTAATTGCATTTTTTTTTCTTCGTAAATTACCTTTTATAAACTAGATTCTATAGATCCCTCCAAGAGAGAGTTAACAAAGCTGCTACAGATGATAAAGTTCACTTATGTGCTTGCTTTTCCGGGGTGGGGGGGGGGTCAATGCTTTCACCCCACACCCTTGTAGGTCAATAGAAATTAACTTTTTTTTTTTTTTTTTTTTTTTATAAGCGTTTCACCCCGAGCAAGGCATGTCACTGCCACTACTGTGCAGGGGGCTACGTAGAGAGGAGAAAGGCTGGTTAAATATAGGACATAACAGAGGGTGGGTGATAGGCGGGTGAGGATACCGAGAATGAGGGTTGGGTAGATGAGAGTGTTGTGAGAATAGTTGGGAGTTAGTGTGATAGGAGGTGTCTATTGACCCTACATTTAAACACCTGGAGATTGTAACTGTCGGGAAAGCAGACTTGTGGAAGGGAGTTCCACAGGCGGGAGGCGCGAGAAAAGAAGCTGTTGGAGTAGAATTTACGGTTACATCTTATTTGTTTAACTGTAAAAGGGTGGGACCTAGTTGCTAATCTAGTATCTCGTGTAAATTCGTGCTTGGGCGGCACCAGTTAACAGAAAGTCTAATTATAAAATGCAAGATGTTACATAACCAAGTTCACAAAAATGTTATCAGGTTTTTAGAGTGATGTAACAAAACTAATAATTATAAATTATTTTCCATTGAATTTTTTTTTTTGTTTAATTTGTATAGAATATTCCCCATCTACACATAAAAAAAAGTACACAACTGTATGTGGTTTCCATAGAGTAATAACTTCATCTTTCATTTTTATTGTATTTTCTAAACATTTCAACTGTATACCATCTGGTCTTCAGTTCTTTTGATATATCATTATGCGCCATGTCCTTTTAGGATGCAAGCCAATCATGGACCTCTATTTTTCACTCTTAATTTTTCTCTTGGCATCTCTTCCAAACTCTGCTCCACCATCTACTTGCTTAAGCACATCAAGTAAGCCTTGCATTGCTTTCCCATCGCTTTTCATCCCATGAGTTTTAGATTCTCCAAGCCCACCTCCTTGTTACGTTTCCCAGAAACTAACTATCTCTTTCTGATCAGTGTAAGTTTTCTTTTTGTGTGTAATGTTCATTGAATGAGTATTCACAAAAAAGAAAAAAAAAAGCCAACACATGACATACCTAGCTTTAAAATTAATTTAAAAAAATTTCATATGTACCAAAGAAAGCATACATTTCTTTTTCTTTTAAAATGAGGATCAGTCAAAAAGTTCATAAGTTGAGCAAGATATAAATGTAAGTACACATACCAATTAGACTAAAAGACATGCAAGTATACCACAATGCAACAGAAGGCTGGTCAGCTGTTGCATTCTCATAACTGGATGGCCAGCTGTTGCATTGTGATACACTTGCATGTCTTTTAGTCTACCAACTGGTGTGTCTACTTACATTTATATCTTAGTCAGCCTATGAATTTCCCAAGCAACTCTCACAGTAAAGACTATTAAAAAAAAATTTACATTGTTATTTTTTTTTTATTTGAAGTACAATGCAACTTCATTTGACTATAAAATCGGGATGAAATTTGTTCTTTTAATTTTAAAGAAAAATTAAAAATGATATGCATCATTAATTTATTTATATTTTAAAAACAGAGTAAAAGAACTTGAGAGACTTAGTAGAGCTGATACCTGTGGGAATATATTTTATTCAGGTCATTTTTCTTTTATATTAACACAACAAAAGAGGGGATTTTAATATCAATTTTCTTCCCCTTTTTTCCTTAATCAGTTCACTTCAAGCAAGGTGATAAGTGCACTAAGACAAAGACGCAAGGGGGTTAAATAAGAGTGAAAGATTGAAGAACAATAAGAAAAGGAATTAAAGACAGTGATGGACATTGCATTTAAATTTCCAAAGATTGTAGGTGGCAAGAAATTGGAAGAGAGTTCCATAGGTGAGAATTACAAGAAAAGAAACTATTAGAATAGAACTTATGTTTACGTCTAGCTTATTCAACAGTAAAACTAAGAAACCTATTTAACAATCTAGAAGTACGCTTAAATTCATGTAGTCAAGGTACCAAGAAGAAGAGCTCATGAGAACAACTGCCATGAAAATATTTACAGAAAAAACAGAGGGTAGCCATGTTATGACAGAGGGAAAGTAACTGAAGATGCCAGACCAGAACCAATTACAGACCTTTCTTTGGATTTTGCTGAGAAACTCAAGACGTACAACAGGATCACCAGACCAGATATGTCAGCAATATTTAATGTACAGACAAATGGTATTAAAAATCAAAGAAAAGTATTTGATATTTGTCTTTTGGTTATGCAGATAATATAGACATCAGAATAGAAAGTGGAATTGGTGAACTAAGTCTAAATACTAGGTATTAGCTTTTGCACAAATACCATTAGGGAAGGCATAAATCCCTCCATGGGTTAAATAGCCTAGGATCTCTAGAGTAGTAATTATTATAAGACAAGATAAAATTTTAAACAGTGAAGAAGTAATAGAAATTTAACAGATAAAAGGAATCTGTAAACAGTTTGAATCCTGATCACCTATGTCATGAAACGATAATCTAATATTTTTAGATATTTAAAAAGAAGTTTCATTTAACTGAATCATTAAAAAAAAATAAAAAATAAAAAAAAAAATAAAAAAAGCAACTTTAAAACTAAATTTGTTATATTACTGTTGCTGCGGCCTTTAGTAATTTTGTGTTATAACATTAAAGACCTTAAATAATTTCAGTTTGCAGAGGGTTTATCAAATGTAATATTTTTAAGTTTTACAAGTAACTCAAACTAAAATTCATTTTGAGTGTTTTCTACACAAGTTTCCACTTCTATACCACACACACATGTGGATAATATCCATTGGGCTCTATTTTTATTTAATATTAATTAGATATACTCAAAAATATAAGGTTAGCATTAAAAGTCTAGGTAATTTATTGGGGATATTAAGTGATGCAATTTCACAAAAGCAAGTCAATTATATTGATTTTTATTCTGCAATTAATAAATTATTTTAGTTTAGGATTAATTTATGTTATTCATTTTAAATAAAAAGAGGTTACGAATTAAACTATTCATTTTTTTTTTTTTAACATTTTTTTTATAGTTATGTATGTTGATTTATGAAAAATTTTTCAGGAACTGGAATATTTGAAAAAAAAAAAAAAAAAAAAAAAAAAAAAACATTGAAAGTGCAGCGATTATTTATATATATATATATATATATATATATATATATATACACACACACACACACACACACAGATGTTGAATTATACACAGGTTACATTGTAGGGACATTTTTTATTTATTAATATCTAGTTCTGATCATTTCCAGGAAAACTGTATGCAATAAAATATTAATGTTAGGCCTGCCAGATCTGGCCAGTCTGTCCAAAAAGGGTTAGATTTATCTTTTTATATTTGCTTATGCACTTAATAAAGACTCATTAATCAATGTAACCATGGCCAGCCACCAACCCCTCTCTCACACACACACACACACATAACAGACACTTAAATGCACATTATTTTCAATAAAAAATTGCATGAAAGTGTAAAACTGAATACTCATGAGAACAGGAATGTTATTGATTTGTATATACTTTTTAATTATAAAGTCTGACTGCAAGGAGTGGGGAGGATTATGAAGTATCCATTTTTTTTTTTTACTTTAGACTTTTTATATATAAAGTCTAAAAATAAAGAATAAAATAAAAATTCTATTAGCAACCAAGCCAATTGTTCTAATAGCTATTATTTATTGAATTTTTTCTCTATTGATTTAGGAAGTATTTTTTGGATTGAGAAGGAGTGAAAATATAAATGAATAGGAAATAAAAATTATATCTCCAAGTATAGAGTTGGTATAGATGGAATAAAATTCCAATATCCAAAAAAGACACTATTTTTAAGAGTGCTCAATACAGAGCAGAGCAAATATTAAAATTTATAACTCAAGTATGTTATATCACTATAAAGTAGTGGTTTTGTTTCAACACGTGTCTTGTCAAGTGATGGTGTCACTTAAGACAGTAAGTATTGAAGCAAAATAGCTACTTTGTAGTGATATTATAACATACTTATGTTATAAATTTTAAATATATATATATATATATATATATATATATATATATATATCTCACTGTCATAAGAATGTTAATTTCGAAAAATGAATAGAAAATTTAATCCCAAATTTTGTAGTTAAGTTATCCACAAAAACTACCCTGCCATTCTAATGTGGTTACAATAAATAACCTTGCAGGTACCCAAACTAGCTAGATATCTGGTAGACCATTGGCTTCTGCAGAGAGTTCAAGCAAAAGTAGGAAAAGCAAATATTACTTGGTTCAATCAAAGAATAACTCAGCTTACATTCACATGCAAAGAGGATGGGGTAATCAACCCAACAAGTAAAAAAGCACAATTTTTTATTTTTAACTTAATATAAGACGAAAATGAGAAAACTGACTAACATTTGCTGATACCTCCTGATAAGTGAACCAAACAATTACACAATGGTTCATCCATGAAACTCTGGAGTAGAGATGTTGAATATAACATCAGCTAACTTTACATGTGTCTCTTTTATAAACCACTGTAATAATTACTATATATGTATTTTTCTAAACATATACTATTAAATATAAGAGAATGAATGTCTTATGTTTAATCATGAGCCGTTCTAAACATCATATTTTGGCTTTAATTCCAGGTGAAAAAGACAAAAATTCTCCAACATTTGGATAATTTTTTTATTAAGTTGGTTCTAAGCTTTCGGCTCACATTAGCCATCTTCAGAAAGTTTACAAGAACATTAACATAAAAACATCCACCGTCAGCGACGATTTTATCTTGTGCTGACAAATTTTTTTAAAGCAACAATGACAGTTAGCAAAAATAGCAAACACAGTTCGTAAATTTGTAATGCAGTTCTATGATATCACACCGTGTGAGAGCTCAAATGATAACAAAACCATATATTTAAATGCAATGTAATGTGTTATGACCAGATTTAAACATGATTTTATTAAGTGTGGGTTGTTTGGATTTAATGTAGATGGCCTCCAATATCTGAAGGTTCTTTTTACTGTATGTATGACTGAGGATTGCATTTAAATATATGGTTTTGTTATCATTTGAGCTTTCACGGTGTGATGTCAGCTTTTCTTCATCGCTATCTTTCTTCCTTGATAAAACAATTTGGCCTCACTTTCTTCTTCCTTCAACAAGTAGGAGTCAGCATACAAACAATATTACAGCTTTCATCTTCATCACTATATTTCTTTCTTTCTCGATAAATGGCTCGGCTTTTTTTTTTTCTTCTTTCAACAAATATAAACCAGCATACAAATCTTCTCTTATCTTCATCGCTATATTTCTTTCTTTCTCGATAAATGGCTCGGCTCTGCTTTCTTTTCTTTGTTTTAACAAATAAGAATTTATAAGTGTTTTTTTTTCCTTATCCAGAGTTGCTTAAGATGAATTGGTTAAATTACGCTATTATATCAAATACGTTTTCCCTTCATTCATCATTTATCAGCGCTCAGCAAATATGACTCGTTCTGTCGAGATTCGACCTGCAAATGACTTCAAACTTTTGCTTTCCACGTGATTTGTTTTTGGCGCAAATTCTAACTCCTGCTGCTTCACGACTTGCAACTGACCTCCATGTCTAGCTTATTTCCTGTCTAGACATTTGTTACTAAGGATATCTGGGTTAACTAGCCTTGACCTGCTATTCCAAAGCTGACTAGTCTCCCACGTGATTATCTCATTGTTACCACGCAGAGACCATTCTCAATATATGTGTGTGTGCAGCTATCTATATCTGTAACTATATTATAAAGACACACAAAGTTGTGAATAAGTCTACAAATGTACCTATAAATATATACATGTACACAATGCAAAATTCTTTAAAAAAAAAAAAATCCTGTGAAAGTCATCCACACATCAAAATTTGCATTTAATGCCAAAACTTGACCTAATACAACCCACTAACTATTGACCCCGTTGTAATACCCTCCACTTATCAGATGTGCTTTTGTTGCTTGCCAATGCTGTTCTATTGTTTTAGAATGGAGAACTTATCAAAGAATCCCAGACACACTAATGGATAACTGTGAGAGGAAATATTTTTCAGCATTGCTTCAGAATATTGATCTTAGTATATTTGTAAAGAGTTTTAAAAATTAATGTCAGAAAGTCCACTGTATATGACAAAGATGAATTGTTAAAATTTACAGAAAATCCTCTTGAAAAGAATTTCCCACATTTCAGTTCCATGATCATCTGCTGCATCATATTTGAAAAACATGAACAGACATGGTCATGCTCAAAGATCACCAATCGACTTTGCAAGAAAAAAGAATTTTCCAAACATTGTCATTCAAACATGCTGATAAATTCACCTTCAATTTTTCTGCACCATCTTCCCTCAACACTTTCTTCAGGACATGTTTTATCCTTGAGCTGAAAGCCTCTTTCTGAAAAGTTGGCAAAATATTTTTCAGCACATGTTTGCACCTGCTACAATATTACCATAAGCTTCAGTTAATTCATTATTTACTGTATTTTCAGGTGTATAATAAAACTAATATGAAATATCCTTGTTTTTAAAGTTAAAGACATAAATAAATGTCATCCTTGAGCATAATACAACCCCATAGTACAGCCATCCCAGTGTAATTTTTTTTGTACCATATTATCCCTTAAAATATCAATATCATACATATGTTTCACTAAAATATTTAATCTTTCATTATATCAAAAATAAAAATGAACCACATGTTTAGCCATTGCATGTTTCTTCTAATTCCAAAACTTTGAATTTTCCAGAATTTTTGGGGAAAGGTGTTTTGTTGCAACAAAGTTATCAAAACTTGACAAATCTTATGAGTTCACTTTAATCATTTTTTTTTTTTTAAATCCACTCTTGGTGAATTTCCTGTCTGAGACAAAAGATGTTCAATTATGCTGATTCCAAAGAACAAATTGCCGACATATCAGATAATTCCTATAAGCAATTATTATACATTGTGGTGCAGTGGATATCAACTCAGAACAAGAAATCAGAGCCGAGTTCAAAATTCAGTTGAATTCATTGCATTCACTTACAAATACTCTTGGGAAAGGTATTAATCGTCTCTTCTCCTTCCATCTATGAGTTAAGTAGCAGAATAGATTGGGTTCTGTAGCCTTGGTTGATAATCAGTCTACTGCAGTAAAATCTTCTGCCCAGTCAATCATGTTTCTTTCAAGACATGATCACCCAATGCACTTAACTGGTTTAACACCTGACTACATTTTATTATCTATTCTGCTGAGTATTTGCGATCTTTTAGTTTCAAATGGTTTCTGTGGTTTTCAAAGCCAATTAAAAAATACCTCTAAACATTTTCAATACCACTCTTCTTTGTTGCCATTAGGTTTTGGTTTAGAATTTCTTGTATTATGCACAGAAAATACAGTATCTTCCAAACATTCCCTCTCCAACCCAGATTCAATGAAGAACAGTACTGCACACACATTTTCATATATATATATATATATATATACACACACACACACACACACACACCTGATTTTTAAATCATTATAAAGCTAAATCATTACTTGTCTGCAAAACAATTCTCAAAGTATTAATAAGCAATAAAGAGCCAAGCAAACTAAGATTTCTCTATCATTGTCTAGATAATGTCATTGAAAGCTTTTGCCAGTCTGCATCTTTCATACAATCCAAAAAGATTTACCCAGAACCATTCAACAAACTATTAAATTTCTTTATTTCCACCATCTGCTTTGTGTTCATTTGATATTTTCAGCCAATCCCCACTCATCTATTTGACAGACAAATAACTACTTACCATAGTTCATACCTATCTACTTGTTTACTTGAAAGTATCTTATTCACCCTGCTTGACCACATCAATTTACTTACAGAGAAAGTTTTTATATAAATATCCTCCCAAGAGGAGAGTGCATTACATTTACAATGTGACCACCCAAAAGTGTAATGTATATTTTTTTGTCTTGTGTGGAAAGAGGATGTGTGTGTGTGTGTATATTATGATTAGTTTTTTGGTCATAATAAAATTAGACTAGTACACCGTTGTATTAAGCTTTCAATACAATTATATTATAGAACTTTTGAATATTCTTCATTTGTAAACAAGCACATAACTAGTTTACAAATGGATGGAGATATATAGATATAAATTAAATATATATATGAGGAGGGTGTACATATGCATAGTATTATTCAGGTGTTATGCATAGTATTATTCAGGTGTTAATAAAACAGTGCACAATGTATGAACAGAGCTGTATATATATATATATATTGATTCCACAGAGCATATAGATATTGATTTGAGAAAGGTATAAATGCATTTTCTATCTCCTATCCTTTAAGGAAGCCTTTCATGCTAACACAAGGCACCCCCCCCCCCACAGAAAAATAGTAAAAGAGGAGGGAAAATATTTGAACAACAAAAATTTATTAGTAAAAACAATTAAAAAAGAATAAATATCCCAAGAAACATTTTTCATGTTTATTTTTGCCAATGTTTCTTTCTGAAAAAGTGTTGGCACAAAAGGATTCCATTTAAAAAAAAAAAATCCATTGTATTATTCCATTTTATATATATATATTGTATCGAGGCAGCAGATAATTTTTTAAACATATACTGGTAAATATAACAGACAATGAAGGTCTATGTTTAATCAAAATACGAGGTTACAAGCTCTCACACAGTGTGACGTCATAGAACTGCATAACAAATTTTTGGTAACTTATCGCTTAGCATAGTTTTATGTCAACACGATAAAAACATCCACCAGCAGTGACGATTTTATGTTAATGTCCTTGTAACCTCTCTGAAGATGGCTCATGTGACCTGAAAGCTTAGAACCAACTTAATAAAAAATTATCCAAATGTTGGAGAATTTTTGTCTTTATTTTCACCTGAAATTAAAGCCAAAATACAATGTTTAGAACGGCTCATGATTAAACATAATAGACATTCATTGTCTCTTATATTTAACAATATATATATATATATATATCTCAACACAAAAGGAAGGCAGAAAACAGTCTCTCTTAAGGTATAAACAACAAAGTGCTCAATACAGAAGTCAAAATTGAATATGTTGAGCAAAGATATTCAACAAAAGGATAAAACAACCATGGTTGGTTGGCTTTTTAGCTTTTTTATATAAACATGATAAATTGGTTTTATTTTTTCTCACTCTTCCTGACTTTCACATAAACAGCCTAGTACCAGCCTCTGCAATAGTCTGGTAGATGGAACAGCTACCAGGATTGATACCTGTGAATTTCAGGTCCCACTTTTAAATGTAGTGCTCACAATATATGATGTCTTTTGGGGAAACGGCCATCATTCACTCAATATACATGACTCAATCATCAAAGACAATGGAAATTTCTATGTTTTCAGATAGGTTCTCATCATCAGGCAATGTTGGAGTGGTTGTGCAGATGATTTACATTTAAATGTAAATCATCTGCACAACCACACCAACATTCCCTGATGAGAACCTATCTCGAAACAGAAATTTCCATGTCGCAATGTAAAATTGACACATAACTATATAACTATATTATATTAAGCTCTATAATACTCATATTGAGCACTGTTTATAATAAAATAAATGCCAGAGTACTCAAAATAAAAATAAAAAACCTTGAGTCCTCTTCACTTGGAATTATATATATATATATATATATATATATATACATACACACACACAGAGGAGCTGAACAAAATAATGGAAACACCTATTGTCATAATAGCATAATTTGGATATTTGATTAAATGCTCAAAAAAAATTTTATGTTTGTTAATTTAATATTAGTAGTTTTATCAACCATCAGGACTATTTAAGAATTTTAGGTCAGTTTCATTCTCTGGGTTAGAAACTCTTTCTGGAGGAAAATGCCATTTTTCAAGATGATAATGCATCCATTCATACTGCTAAATTTATAAGTGTATGGCACAAGGAACACTTTAGTGAAGTAGAACATTTTATCTGGCCTCTACAATCCCCAGATCAACATTATGATTCATTTTAGAAAAAACAAGTGAGGAGTCAATATCCTCCGCCATAATTGTTGAAAGAATTGGAGACTGTTTTAGCTAAAGAATGGATAAAAATTCCTCTGGAAACAATGCAAGCTTCATATGAGTCAATCCCACACAAAATTCAAGCTGCAATTACTGCCAAAGGCAGTCCTACCCCATATTGAAATAAATTTGTTTGAAATTTCAAGGCATTTCTATTTTGTCCACACACACACACACACACACATTTATATTCAGAAGGCATTTATCTCAGGAGATATTGGTAGCACCCTGTTTCTTAAAAATTCAGTCTTTTATGAGCAATGATTTAATAGTGATCTTTGCAAGCCATTTCCTTCTACAGGTGTGGCAAGCAAAGCTAGAATGTGGTATGAAGATCCAAGATTGCTATCTCTACTTCCTGCATTCATGTATTTTGTATGTTGACCATTTCCCTCAACAAACAAAATTTGGTTTATCTGAACACTAGCCGTATAGCCCGGCATTGCTCGGGTGTAATGAAAGACTTATAACTAATCCATGGTTCTGGAGCTCAGACTCTAGACGTTGGCACGAAAGACTAAAAAGCAATAGTTGTTTCCAGTTAAAGCAAAACCGTAAACTGTAAGAAAAATGAATGGATGTAAGTCAAATTTTGATTTCCTGGTATCGATATAAAATTTTCTGCACTATTGTAAGAAATGCAACCTTGAAACTTCTGAATATCGTTTTTATGTCTGTCTATTAGTGTATCAAATTGGATTAAAATCGAACCACTCCTATAACCTGATTTTTTCGATTATCGATTTTTGATATTTATCAGGGGTACCTCGACACAAAACCTAGCTAAGAACACTCACAGACACTTATAGTACAACTGTGTAAATTTTCAAGAAAATCGGTTCAGCCGTTTCAGAGTCTATAAACGGATACACACGCACAGAGACAAAGTTCCATTTATAAATAAGTTTAGATAAAATATTCATTACTATTAATTACTGATGTAATTAGTTTCTCAATGTCATTAAAAAAAAAAATCAATAAGGCACATGTCATGCAACAAAGAAGTAAAGAGAGACATGATAAAAAAAAAAAAAAAGAAAAGGGTAAATCTACATACACATTTTGTATACTGAATACAATTATGGGACAGATTTAATAGATTTATTTTTCCGAATTTTTGTGATGAGTAACAAAGATACGGATCTTGGTCTGGATACAGCCAAGCCAACATCATCTTTGTTACTACAACAATGGTTCCACCATTGTAACCTCTGTTCGAGTGTTGGTTGATCTGAGTAACCTTCAGAACTTTGAAATTAACGCTTTATTTTTTTTATTCACTTCACCACAAAGCAATAAAGCCACTAAGATGCAGGTTTACTGAGTATGAAAGAATAGAAGAAAAAGAAAAACACTGAAGAGAGTGAACAATAAAAGTACAGGAATTAAGAAACACTTGATATTGCATTTGAAAAGATCAAACTTGACTAGAAAGCAAAAGGAGTTCTAAAACCAAGAAAAATACTTAGCATAGAACTTATATCCAGCTATTTAAACTGAAAAAGACCTGCCCACAAATCCACCACTGTGCTTAAATTCATAAAGTCTAAGTACCATAGAGCAAAGTTCATCAGAACAATTATCATTCATGAATGTATTTATAGAAAAGGTACAGGGAAAATACATTATAGCAGTGGGAAAATGACTCAAACAACATTGAATATTCTTTGGATTTTATCATGGATCTCTAAATATATATAAAAACACCAGATCATATGTGGCAGCAATATTATAAGAACAGATGAATGGTAGGCATCCACAAATCAAAGATATCAGAAAAATTGTCTAGCATAGCACAGTGAACCAACTTTTCTAGCAGCAGACCTGTAGATGGTCCATGGGTAGAGTTTTTTGGGGTTTGTTTTTCAAGTACTGTTCTGTTATTATTAGGTTTTTTTCACAGAGTATTCATACAACTCAGCCCAGGGATTGAACTCACAACTATCATGCCACCAAATTTACAAACCAAAATTTGAATACTCTTCAATATTATGGAAGATTGAGAGAAAATTTTCCTAGACATTGACAGCAGAATGAGAACAACCCACCCCATGGATTAAATAAAAAATTCAGTTTGAAACTTCCTGAATGTTACCTGTATTGAAAAACCCTTGAAAAGATTGAAGGTAAAAGCAGAATGTCTTTCCTGATAATAAGCAGGCTAAAAACTAAAAATCTGATACAATGGGGAGGAACATAGTATTTGTCAATACACTGATCAGTTACAACAAACTGACACCATTATGGCTTGCAGTTATTTTTAGTCAAGTAACACAATGCAACCAAGGTTAAACATAGTATGATGCCAGGATGTGCACTGTCATTGGATCAACAATGGCTGTGTCAAGTGGGTGAGAGGCTATGAAGATGAAAGACTTAAATATCAATTAATCCAGTATTAACACTGATGACACACTCCAGCAGATCTTTGATATTGAAATAGAAAATAAAGGGTTTAGTACAAAATTTTCTCAAGGATCGAGAGACAACTGAGAAAAAAAAAAGAAATTAAAAGTTAAAAAAAAAGGCACAATAACCAAATTATTTTGATGATGAAGATCAGGATATTAGTTCAAATGTAAATTAACAGATTTACGTCAAACTATTTTTTAAGCATTTCAGTAGCTTAAAATTTCTTGGCTTTCCAAAAAAAAAAAAAAAAAAAAAGTTATGACAAGACCTCATTTTATCCATTGGAAGTAAATATAAGTTTGATTTGAAAGTCACAAAGTCAGTTATATGCTCAAGTGAGGAGCCTGGTTTGTGGCAGGAATGGTTGTTGGTTTCCATCAACTTTAAATATTGGTATTCAAGCCCAGGTAAAACAACTTTAAAAATAGTTTTGCAATTATACCATCTTCCTACCTAATTTCCTTTGATCTTATAACAGACAAAGCTGAAGAAAATTAAGCAAATCTGACCTAATGAAAGTCCATAATCTTATGTAGGTCTTTCTTTTTAGTAAATATTCACAAACTCAAACAGGCTTCACTATCTCACATATTTTCCATTTAGTCAGTTAAGTGCCATACGTGATACATGCTTTGGGCAATCATGTTGCGAAAGAGACATGACTGACTGGGCAGAAGATTATCCCACAGTAGATTGCTATTGCTTTCTGCAGTAGACTGGTTACCAACCAAGGCTATAAAACTTAACCTGTTCTGCTATTTAGCCCATAACTAGAGGGAAGAGATGGATTAATACCTTTCCCAAGGAAATTTGCGTGTTAGTGAATGCAAGGAATTCAACTGGAATTCGAACTCAGCTACCCAGTTTGTCATTCCAAATTGATATCCATTGCACCACAATGCACATTTTCCAGTACTGAGTGAATAAAAGTTGCTTATTGTGAATCCAGTGTCAAGTATTATATTCACCCTATCCATTAAAATAAAGTTTCAGTTAATCTCTTGAGAAAGCAGTGCTTGTAAAGGTCTGTCAAAAAAATCAAACATTACAGAGGTGAAAAGAAATTGATAAATTTACTGCCTGCTAGAGGGAGTTTCATCTAACACCACAAACAAATTGCTACAAAAAAAACTAAAACATTGAACTAAAAAAAAAATAAATAAATAAAAAATAAATAAATAAATAAAAATAAAAAAAGTAAAAAAATAAAAAAACCTCATCTTGTTCTTAAATAGTCTTGTCAGATTGAGATTTTCATATGGATACCATACATGGCACTAAACTCATTCAGAAATATCTAAGCTTGTTAGAAGTATGTGAACTGCTTTCTAAGATCAATGGCTAAAAATGGCTTTGAGCAAGACCAGCATGTTGATCTTAGCAGCATGCTTGTCTTCTCAAAGACCATCCTTCTTCAAATCTTATGGAATGCTGCTAAAGAATCACAAGGAACTGTAGCAGATAACAGAAATTACATCACTTGAAGACTTGACAGCAGCAACAACTGTGTTAAAATACAGGTTTTATTTTCATTCATTTTTTCATCCCAATAGCCCAGGATATAACAGGAAGAAAATCCACATCGATACTGGGTGGAGGGAAAAAAAGCTATTAGATTTGAAAAATTTATTCTCTTGAAAAATTGTTTTAATATATATTCTTGACAATATTCAAAGAATCTGCAACATTATTGGTTTTGACCTGGCATTTTGGCTTCAGTCACTTTCCAACCCCCATAAGGTCGCTTCCTTGTGCCTTTGCTATTAATATTTTAATAACAATTGTTCTGATGAGCTTTTCTCTTTGATATTTTGACATCATGAATTGAAGTATAGTACTAGATTAATAGAGATGTCTCATTGTTTTACTGCTGAAATCTTAAATGTAATCAAGAGTCCTAATTTAATAATTTCTTCTCTCTCACTAAGTTTCTTGTTTTCCTGTCAACTAACCTACAAAAATTCATATGCAATGTCAATTGAAATATTCTATCTCCTTGAACTCTAATCTCTGAATGAGGTGTTATATATCAGGATTGAAGGTATGAATAAATTGCCCAAAATGTGGAAAACTTCTGTTCTGTCCATTTCACCCTAGTACCTAGGGGAGCATGAATTAATTTTTCTCTAGTTATGAGTTATATAGAAGTGCTGATTTGTATTTCAGGCAGCCTAGGAGAAAGAAAATTGAATCTGACCAAGAGGAAACAGTCGTGTTGTTCAACATGCCACAATTATAAGTTCTTTTGAAGGGTGTGGTTGGCTCTATACAAGTCACCACCACTATAAACAAATTATCTGTGTAGGTAGACTAGAATTCTAGTTGATAACAACTGCTGGAACATATCTTGAAATCAGCATGAGAGTATATAAAATCTGTGCAATTTAATATTATCTGAGATCAATATAATGAAAAGTCAAAAAGTAAACCACTTTCATTTTTATATATATATATATATATATATATATACACACACACACAGTGGGGTGAAACAAATATTCATACATATGAAAAGTTGTATTTTAATGATTGTAAAACCCTTAACTGAAACAAAATTCGATATTTTATGTATAAAGATACTTACTAAAAAATAACAATCTGAAAATTCTTATTCTAACAGAAATTAATGCATTATTTTCATTTTAAGGGGTGAAAACAGTATTTGTACAAAACAACAAAAGCATATTAATTTAATACTTTGTGGAATATCCTTTATTCAGTTCAACAGCTACCAGTCTATTCCTGTACATCTCGACTAACGATTTGCACACATTGGCTGATATTTGTTCCCATTCTTCTTGGCATATTGTCTTCAAATTCTCAATATTTTGAGGGGCTCTTTTCACAATTTGAATTTTCAAATACCGCCATAAATTCTCAACTGGGTTCAAGTCTAGGGACTGACTTGGCCATTGCAAGACATTAACATTACTTTCAATGAACCATTTCTTTGTAGATCTAGTGGTATGCTTAGGATCATTATCTTGTTGAAGAATCCAATCAGGAGGTAGCCGAAGCTTCTCAACAGAAGTCATTAAATTGTCTTGCAGAATTTTCTGGTAGCTGTCGGCATTCATCTTACCATTTATTACTGATATTTTACCAACACCTTTTGCAGAAAAACAGCCTCATATCATGATGCTGCCACCACCAAACTTTACAGTTGGCACAGTGTTCTTTGGTAAGTAGGCTTCCCCATCTTTCCTCCACACATGATTTCAATAATTATAACCAAACAACTATTTTAGTTTCATCAGTCCATAGTACCTTTTCCCAAAACGTACATTCTTTGTTCTTATGCTCTTTAACGAATTTTAGCCTAGCATCTGTGTCATTTCAAGAGTAGTGGAGTCTTCCTTGGGCTACGTGATTTCAGACTATTTCTTATTGTATGTTTGGTTACTTTAATCCCAGATGCACTCAGATATTCCTGCAGCTCTTCTCAGGTAACCTGTGGATTTTGTTGGATCTGGCATCCTAATATCCTTGCTGATCTTTGAGAAATCTTCCTCAGAGCACCTGTTCGTCTTAGGTTTTCAACGCTGTTACGTGTCTTAAACCGCGCAATGAACGAAGCAATTGTAGTAAAAGGAATTTTCAGGTTGCTAGAAATCGTTCTATAACTATTCCCATCTTTCCAAGGAGACAAAATCAGTTGTTTTTGTGAAATAGTCAATTCTTTCCCTTTAGGCATTATTAGAAGCTTCTTGTAAGACTAGCTATTGCAGAATGCTCTGATAGTCGCTAATAGCGTTAACTATAGTTACTGATAACATTACTTGAAAATTCTAGAAAATACTACCATAAAATATTCGTTAAAATTGATTTGTACGAATACTTTTTTCACCCTTTAAAATGAAAATAATGCATTAATTTCTGTTAGAATAAGAATTATTTCAGATTATTATTTTTTAGTAGTATGTATCTTTATACATAAAATATATTGAATTTTGTTTCAGTTAAGGGTTTTACAATCATTAAAATACAATTTTTCATGTGTAGAAATATTTGCTTCACCCTACTGTATACGAGTACTTTTAAAGGTATTCTAAAGTGATAAATATCAGAGATTGGGTATATGTAAATATAAAAGTGGACACTGAGGTCAACAGCCAGTGGTAACAACAGGTTTTATACTCAAGTACAATTTTCAGGTAACTATAAATTCCCACTGCTTCCAATAGTCATTACACAACATCATGCTAAACCATTTCAAACTTCTAGCTTCCCAAAAGATACCAGGATGCAAACAAAGGAATTCTAACTATGATACCGCATCAGTTCTTGATAATGAATGCAAAAGTCAAAAGTACTTTAACAAACATAACAAAACATGAACTACCAACAGTTTACCCACATGCTCAAGTGCAATCTTCAGGCTTGAACCAGACTGTCGCCACGGAGTGCTGATCTCAATGTCCACTTTCATATATCTCTGAACAAGTTTGACGAAAAAGAACTAACAAGCTCTATGTTTAATTTTTTTTTTATCATATTTTTCTAATTTTTGGATAAGATGTTGAGTATTGTGCTCAAAGTTGTGGATAAACTCTCTGAAGTTCATATTTTGTTAAAGTACTTTCGATTTTTGCATTCATTATCAAGAACTGATATGGTGTCATAGCTAGAATGTCTGCATCCTGGTATTCTCTGGGAAGCTAGAATAGAGTTGGAGTTTTGCTTAACAGCATATCAACCTCTCAGATTCAATTATATATCTTCTACATTAAATGAAATATTAATCCCAGGAGATTTTATCTTGAAGTGCATGATGATATATAATTAATTTGTTCCTATATTAGAGTTAAAAAATAAAATGCCATAACTCAATAGCCACTATACAATGTCATGCTAAACCATTTCAAGCTTCTTGGCTATTATGATAAACTGCATCTGGCAGTAAAGGTGTCTGATTGGGAGGTTGTGAAGAGCATTGAACCACTTCTTTTTTGTTTTCAAGAAAAATTGTCTATCATAATGAATCAACTGATGCTTATTAAGTTGGTTCACTATGCTAGACAATTCTTGTCAGAATATATCTTACATATTTATAAGTTTGTCATTCATCCATACACTGAATATTGCTACTACATCTGGTCTGCTGTATTTGAGATATTTAGAGATTCTTAATACAATGAGAAAGAATCTTGCTTTTCCTGACCTGGCATCTCGGCTTCAGTCTCTTTCCTAACATAGCTTCCCTGTGCCTTTTCATATTTTTTTTATAATCATATCACCCCAAGCAAGGCAGTTTACTACCACTAGTGTGCAGGGGTTATATAGAAGGAAAGTTATGAGAAAGAGGGATAGGTTATAGTGGGTAAGAGAAGGATGAGAATACTGATGAGAGTGGAGTGATGAAGAAAAAAGCATAAGAGAGAGGATGCAAGTCAGTGAGATAGAAGATGACTATTGACTTCACATTTAAATTCTTGGAGATTGTAGCTGTCAGGGAAGCAAGTAAATGAAAGGGGATTCCACAGACAGGAAGTGTGAGAAAAGAAGCTTCTAGAGTAGAAGTTGTATTTACATTTCATTGGTTTCACAGTAAAAGGGTGGGATCTAGTTGCTAATCTTGTGGCTCGAGTAAATTCATACATAGGGTGCCCCAGTAAGCTAAGTTCATCGGAGCAGAAGCTGCAAAAGTATTTGTAGATGAGACACAGGGAAGCCACATTATGCCGATGAGAAAGGGACTGTATCTGAGCTGCCAAGTCGGGATCGATCACATTACAGATTCTCCATTGGATTTTGTCAAGGACCCCGAGATGAATAGCAGGGGCACCCGACCAGATGTGGCAGCAGTATTCAATACACAGGCGAATGGTAGATTTATATATGTGCAGGACGGTTTCAAATGGGAAAAACTTCCTGGTTGTACACAGAGAACCAACCTCCTTAACAACGGATTTAGCTATGGATTCGATATAGTCATTCTACTTGGAGTCTGTTGTGAAAGTTAACCCAAGGTGGTGCACAGTTTTCATGGTAATTGTACTGATGAGTTTCCTTCTTTGGTGTATAGACTTTATGCTCAATATTCGATGCAAGAAACTGTAGCTGGAGTGAAAGAGAATAAGACTTTAAAAAGAACTGGAAACCCAATACTAAACAGGAAAAAGGAATAAACCTCTACTCCTAGATTGCAGTGGTGAGATTCAACTTATTGTTCTATGCTAACAGTTTTTCTTGTGCACTTCTTGCTTACAGAACTCCTCCACCTTGTTTTTCAGTTAAGTCTGATCTTTGAAAATTTAAATGCAATGTCAATTGCTATCTTCAGTCTTAGTTTCTATTATTTTTCACTCATTGATGTTTTTCTTTGATATTCTTTCCCATTCAGTAATCCCTTGTGTCTTAGTAACTTTATTGCCTTGCAGGAAGTGAAACGATAAAATAAAAAATTTAAAAAAATAAATAAATAAAAAAAAACATGCATCAAATGTGGGTATGTGTGTATTACACTTCCCACATTTTGACATCCTTATATCTTTATCTTTATATCATTTCAAGAAAATTTCACTTTGCTGTTGTATATCTGAGTTTCAGAGAATCATATCTACACTTTAGATTTTACATTATAACATCTTAAGAAAACATGATTTCTGAAAATAAATCTAGTTCACCATCAAATCTCCTGAAGAATGTATGTGATTCCATGAAACTCAGATTAAGAACATGCAACAGTGAAGTTTACATATCTATTATTACTATTATCGTACCAAGCAACATAATTACATTTGACTGCTTGCTTTAAATACGTTATCTTCCAGAATAACCTAGTTGACCGATTTTTGTTGAAAAAGAAATCTTTGTCATACATACATATATACACACACACACACACACACACACACACACACAAATAAAAAATGTTTCTTAAGTCATGTTTATCTTATGCCATTTGAGAGCTTCCATCTGGTAACATGCAAAAAAATTAATGCAAGTAGGAGGAGAGGCTGATGAATGAGCCAAAGAGTTTTGTGCAATGACAAATCAGTCAAGTATGAAGCAATGGAAGGGGAGAGGAAGACAGTAAGAGATAGAATCAAACATAGCATTAGTCAGGAAGGATAGTATAATAAATAAATAAATAAATAAAAATTAAAGAAAGGGAAGGGAAAATGAAGATGTTGGCTGTCAGCAAGAATCACAAAAGAAAGACGGTCATGACAACAACTGAACATCCTAGATGCATATGCAATGAAGAAAATGTCTAGCAGCTACTGATAGAAAACAAAAATAATCCAAAGAGGATCCTCAAATTTAAGCAGGATTTGTGGATTTGATTGGGTATTGCACAGTAGTGCAACATTAAAAATATGATGTCATAATTTCCTGTGTGTGTATAAGCATTCTATTCAACTGCATGAATAATTCCAGGCTAGATTTTTGCAGATAGAATCAATAGATAAATGAATTAGATTATGTTGTGGATCCCTCATCATTTTCTTCTTAACCTAACAAATCACATTTGAACTGAATTTCTAAGTCTACTGTGCATAAATATATTCTTTTTGTTTGATTTTTCTTGCTTAGCAGCACATTAACTTTTGTCAGTCATCATACTGCTGAATACTTTTATTTAGTATTCCTATGATCTGTAAGAAAGTTTGCAGGATTTAGTTAAAAGATATTCCAAAAACTTTGGTGATTTGAAATTCCACCTTTGAGTGAAGCCTCACCTGTTTTAAAAACTTAAAAATGTTAGAAACATGAACAAATTTTTCAGACAAGCCAACCTGAATAACATAGTTATGTTTGTTTAGCAGCATATCAACTCCTTATGGATCATTTAATGCTGAAATTTAATTATCTTGGGCTTCGGAAACTTTTTTCTTGCAAAAAAAAAATTAAAAAAATAAAAAATAAAATGTATTGCTGATATTTTTATAGTTTCATAGCATTTTAACTCCAGTTTAGGGGTTCACAATTTACCTATAGTTGAAACTTTAACAGGTACTACCACCCTGGGTCAGGATGAACCTGAGGTGATTTAAAACCTCCCAATAAGAGGTTTTTCTGACAGATGTAGTTTATCATTATACCCAGGATGTACATTTTTTATTCTTATTCTATATCCTGGGTGCCATCCTACAATGGTGGGTTGAAATTTTTGGAGTTTGTTTTGCATGCACTTGTTCCATGATTTTTGCCATTTGTTAGTAATAGATTTGCATATGGTTTCTTTCAAGTCTGAGTGAAGGATTTTAATGTCTGATGTGTAGGATCTTTTTAAATTATAAATGAATGACTGCAGTATCTTATTAGCATCAGATGCTATTCTATATTAAATTGTTTTTACTTTTTCTTCAAACAAACTCAATTACATAGACAAAAAACTCACAGCATTAATAAATCTTAACTTGTCTACATAATTTCAAATTTTACTGTTCGTCATTTTATTTTTATGTTCTGCTTAAAATTATGAACAAGAAGCAGGCCTTTCCCAGTTTTTGGTAGGCACAGGCATGAATGAAAATAGAGGTTGGTTGTTTTTTTTTTATGGCATATCAATTTCAGCGGGTCATATATTGCCAATTAAATTTTTATTTATTGATGGTAATACCTTTTTCTTTCAACAATTTCTTGTTTTTATATAAGTTTTGTATCTAGTAATACTTTCTTTTCGAGAATCAAAATTCATTGGGATTTGTTTTTAAGGGCAGGGTCCCCAAGTCCTACCCTGTGAGAATAGAGGTACAATATCATTTAATCACTAGCTGGTTGGTGGAAAGCTTGACAAGAGTCCCATTGCACATCTTACACCAAACATCATAATCTCAGAAATTCCATCCAGAAGAGTGAAGCCAAATATTGCAGTTCATATATCTGCAACAATTCTTAGCCAGTCACCCTTGGCTCCCTTAAGTCACTGGAGAGAGAAATGAATGCTGTTGAAACATATACATACACCTCAATATAGAGCTTGACCACCACTGTATTCAGCACCTAAAAGGTGGCATCATTGATCCTGAGGTTCTGCAGGAGAAGTAGAATGGTGTGACTGACTCCTTCCTTATTCATGTCCCAAGGACTATCACAGAAAATGTGAATCTTGGTGAGGGCCTCTGAAATCCATACACCTGTCAGTTTTGATCACTTTCAAGCAGTTTGGATAGTGGCTTATGTCATGAGTACAGAGTACTTTTTGATTTCCTATCAGATTAGAAGCTGCTGGCTATGTTAATGTTCTCGATACATTTTTAGAAGAAATGAAAGTTATATTTTGACTAACATTATGAGTTAACTTCCCATTATGACTTCCTAAAAAGTTATGTTCTAAAAATTCATGGCACACACTTTACTTCAAATTTGAATTTTAAATTACTTATGACATCCACTGAATCAGCACCTTTAATTTGATATCCAAAATGCTGCTAAATCAAGCTTTTCTTAAAAAAAAAAAAAAAAAAAAAAAAATTGTTTTTATTAATGTTTTAATGAGAATTTCACTAGTTTTCAACTGCAGCACCAAATTCATATCTGCACTTTTTGTAGTTTTGAGATATTCGACTTTAAATTTTGGTTAACCATAATTTTTTCATAAATTGGGAGAAATACTACAAATAATTTTTTCAGAATTGAAGATTTCTGTACAAAACTTAAGCGTCATATAGGATGTTGC
Source organism: Ascarosepion bandense (assembly GCA_037127315.1). Lineage (NCBI taxonomy): Eukaryota > Metazoa > Mollusca > Cephalopoda > Sepiida > Sepiidae > Ascarosepion > Ascarosepion bandense. The sequence goes on from JBBBDQ010000925.1 coordinate 5,180,207, forward strand.
TGTGAGAACCTGCTACAGGCCATGACTATAACAAGAAAAAAAAATTGCACATAGAACCTTTTTAATCTCAATTGAAGAATCCTTAGTAAACAATATCAGTTGAATAAAAAAACTTCTGACAAGATTTTAAAGAGGTTTCCTTACTATTTTGCATGACAGAAGTCATGAAAAGGTGTAGAGTCTTAAAAAAAGAAAAAAAAATCCTAGTTAGGTCAATAAAAGGAACAAAAGTTTTACTAGTTAAACTAAAATGTAGTTATAAAATAAACACAGTTCATTAAACTTAAAATTTATTTCCTAAATTGCCCCTCCTTTCATTTAATACTATAATTTCCCTCCATTTTAATATTGTATTCAATAACTTGCAAATTTTTTGAAAATAGCACTTAAGAGATTTCTAACTTGTCAAATCCAAAAATGAAATGAATGGAAATAAAAATGCTTCCAAAGTTTATTCAGACTAAATTTAGGAATGAGCAACCTCATTCAACAATTTTTTTTTTTTTTTAAACAAAATATGATGTGGATTGCAAAAAATATCAATTTTTTTAGATGCTTAAAATTAAACTTCAAAAACTTCATAAGACTACTACTAATAGACACACAATCACACTTTTTAAGAATTAATACTTCAAGACAAGAGAGATGGAATAAAAGCTGCTGTAAAGCCTAGTATCATTATATACAGTCTTATACATTTTGATGTTTACGAATAATGCAGTTCAATATAGTATTAACCTTTTTTCTTTTAAAGTTATTTTTATGATATTAACTGAATTTTTTGAATAAAGTAAGTTTCCTTTTTCTACAATTAATCAAAACAGATATGCTGATCACATTTAAAGAAATAAGATTACCAAAAACCTATGTAACTAATACCACAGGAAGGAAAAAAATTACTCCAAAATTATCTCACCAACTCAGCATTTGGAAAGGACATGAAAAAGTGCTTACCTGCAAAAGAAAGAAAAAATATATTAAAAACTGGAAGACACTGAATTGATATTATCTTGCATAGACACACAAAAAAATGAAATAAAAATGCAATTATGTCTTATATGAAAAAAAAAAAAAAAAAAAACAGGCCTGTTAAGTTTTACATGCAAACTGCAAACATTTTAGAAGAAGCAGTTATCTTAAACATGTGAACATACATACATACACACAAAAAGCACAAAAATTGTGACTAACTGAATCGGTTCATGCCAACTTCGAAATTTTGTGATGTTCTCACTAGTCATAGGCTTGTTTGCTGTCGGGTCTCAGTTTTTTCTTGTTTATATGGAGCATGGTGTGATTTTTGTGGGGAATGGTTTAATTTGAATTTTGCTTGATACCAGGATGGAGATAGTGCTGATAATCACTCTTTATGATAAAAACCTGCTTGCCAAAACATGTGCAAGTATATACTAATATATATATTAGTTTATAAAGGCAGCCAGCAAATATTAATAAAACTAGACATTTTGTGTCAATTTCACTGATCGATTTTTCCATATTACCAATGATCTTTCTTAGACAAGGAGAAAATTCCATGAGAAGTTATTTTAAGTTCTTTTCCAAAGAAAAGTATAGAAAATATGGTCCAAGCTTTTGACTTAAGTCATCATCAGGGTAGGTAGAGACAATAGTGAGTTTCATAAAACTTCTGTGTGTTGTGATGTAAACTAGGTAAAACATATCCAGGTGAAGATCAGAAATATATGTTTTTTTCTTTTTTGTTTTATAAACTGATGAGATACTGTAGAAGACTAAGATAATAATCATGTAACAATAATGGCTACATCAACAGAAATGCAGTCTAGACAGGGGTTTTGATAGAGTTACACTTTTGCCGAGAAGAAATCATGTATTCCCCAAAAATATAAACTTTTTTCAAATTTTAAGTGGATCTCTATTCTGGTTAGTTAAATTGAACACGCATATAAACCTTTGTCTTCCTATATCTATAAATAACAAACGTATTGTTTATTATATTCAAATGAAAATCATTTTCACAACAATGAGCTAACATTACCCGATGAGGTAAAAATCTTGAAACAAAAATTTCTGTGTCACAATGTAAACTAAATTTTAAATAAGAAAAACACATACTTTCACTGCTTCTGCTCCAATGAACTTAGCTCACTGGTACCCACTAGGTATGAATTTACATGAGCTACTAGACTAGCAACTAGATCCCACCCATTTACAGTGAAACCGACAAAATGTAACTGCAATTTCTACTCTAACAGCTTCTTGCACTTCCTGCCTGTGGAATTCTTTTCCATATACTAGCTTCCCCGACAGCTGCAATCTCCAGGAATTTAAATGTAAGGTCAATGGACATCTATCTCACTAACTCACATCCTTTCTCTCAAGCTCTTTTCTCCACCCACATTATACCAGTATTCTTATCCATCTATTACCCTCCTCCTGACATCCCCTATAACCCTTTTTCTCATCACTTGCCCCCTATGTAACCCTCTGTGCAACAATGGCAGTAAAACTACCTTGCTTGGGATGAAATGATAAAAAACACACACACACACACACACACTATATATATAAGCACACCTTTGAGTATGCAGGTTCTTAAGTTATAATCATTATGTATTGATACTTGTTTTTGTTGTACGAGTATTGCTTGAAGGGTCATAAGTGTTTTTACTATTTGATTTTGCTAATATTTTGGTATTGTTTGTGAGTAACTGTCTGCTATAATGATTATTATGCTGCTTAGCTATGTGGCAGGTGAGCCTCCGTGAGAGTGATTCTGATAGAATATATCACAGATTTTTTTTTTATTTATTTATTTACAGAGAAACATTTTCTGAGTGGGTAAGTATATTCATACACAACATTGATCTTATGGGGTGGGGTGAAAGAATGGTCTATATTTTAATAACTAAGTTGCTAGTTTTTAATTTTTTGTAGTAAATAATGAATGACGTACATATTTTTATTGACTTGTATATATTTATGTACGATTTTTTTTTTTATTGTTGTCATCTTGTATATAATTGCAGTGCATTTGATCTTAGCAATATATATTAATTTGTTTGTTTTGAGATTTAACGACCTATCAATCCTTATGGGATCATTTAAGGTCACAACAAATGATTTTAGGTTAAGGTTATATTTTTACAGAATTTTTGAAGATGTCTTGCTTTTTAAACTTTTCCATTGCTTTCAATTTGTGTTACTTTTTAAATTTTTCCCCTGATGAGGATCCAATATATATTAATAGCATTATTATCAATATGATTATGACTATAGCCAACAATCAAATTTCATTTAAATGACAGTTTTAATGATAAAAACTATAATTAGACCCATTATATATACTGTGGAAAATCTTTGACAACATGTTTAATCTTTTAAATGCCTTCACAATAAAAAAATGAATAAATGAAAAATATTGCCAGAGGCTGAAAAAAAAAAAAAAAAAAAAAAAAAAAAGAGACAAGATAATGATTAACATCAATTTTAAATTTTGAAAGTTTAAAGTTGAGTGGAAAGTGAGAAGGTGCAAAGGAATTCCACAATCAAGAAGTGAGAGAGAAGAAACTATTAGTAGGGGATTTACGGTTACATCTAGAAAATTCAACTGTAAAATGATGAGATTTAGATGCCAATGTAATTCTACGCTTCAATTCATGAAGTCAAGGTAGCAAAATGGAAAGTTCGTAAGGACAACTACCATAAAAATATTTATAGAAAAAAAAAAAAAAAAGCACAGGAAGATATGTTACAGTCGTAGGAAAGTGACTGAAGCCAAGATTCTAAGTCAGGATTAATAACATTGCAGATTTTTCTTTGAATTTTATAAATAATCTCTTGAACAGGTCAAGAGGATCATCTCTTGTTCCCTGTTTAGGATGTGGCTTCCGGCTTTCTCTTTTCCAATCTTTTCACTATTACGTAGCCCCCTGCACATCAGTGGCGTTATCGCCTTGCTTGGGGTGATACAATTTTTAAAAAAATAAATAAATAAAAAAATTAAATAAAAAATTTTAAAAAAAAAATAATACACTGAGCCACCAGTCCAGAATGTGGTAGCTAATTAATCTAACTGCTGGTAGCAGTGGGAGCCATACACATTCAGAAAGACTAGGAAATATAAAAACAGTTTTAAGATATATATTTCCAAATGAATAAGGAACAATGAAAATATATATAGATAATGTTCAAAGCATTTAAGAGTGTTCAATATAGAAATAGAGCAATGAATATGTATTACAAATTATACTTTAGAACATATACAAACTACAATAAACTACAAAAGTGTACAATTTGTTTCGACATTGAAAGAACAATGTCTCATCAGATAGTAAACGTTTACTACCTGATGAGACATTGTTCTTTCAATGCCAAAGAAAAATGTACGCTTTTGTAGTAGATTGTAGTTTAGACATGTTCTTAAGTATAATTCATAATATTATATATATATATATATATGTGTGTGTGTGTGTGTGTGCACACATTGTGTTGCAGTGGATATCAGCTTGGAATAAGAAATCAGCTGAGTTCAAATTCCAGTTGAATTTGTTCCATTCACTTACATGCAAATACCCTTGGGAAAGGTATTAATCTCTTTTTCCTCTTGCTATGAGTTAAATTGCAGAAGAGATAGGGTTGGTTGATAACCTTGGTTGGCAACCAGTCTACCAGAGAAAGCAATGGCAACCTGCTGCAGGGAAAATCTTCTGCCCAGTTAGTCATGTCTCTTTCAAGACATGATTACCCAAATGTGTATCACACATGGCACTTAACTTATATATGATAGAGAACATATCTTAAAACTATATACATTGACTACTATACAGTGTGTATCAAAAATACTTTCAAACTTTGGCTATGGATTCCACAAACCAAAACAAGGACAAAAATCATTATACCCATGACTACAAATTCTGACAACCTGTAGAATGTGTTTTTCATGGTCAGGCATACAAGTGATTCTTAGTCTTCCTTGATCCATAATTTGTAATGCCACATATCCTGTCTCAGCAACACAACAAACAGTCGCAAAAGTTGAATGACTCAGCTACCTTTGGTCTGGAAACAATCTTATACAGCTGTACAACCTTACGATCATATTTAAAACAATCATATATGCCTGCTCATGATATGAATATTTTGGCATTGTTAAATGAAACTTCTCAGTTAACTACTACACACATTAAGTGTTGAAGACAGACTAGCCACAACCATACACAAATGACAAATGTAACCTAGTCTACATGGCAACACAGTGCCATCTACAAACTTTAAACTTGACTCAAAAGCAAAAGATTTGTGGAAATGTTTGCATGTTCTTTTTCATTACAGCTTGTTATGAGGTTCTGTTTCTGACTCTGGACTCCGTATATTAGGCAGCAGACCCCCCCCCCCGTCATGATAACATCTAAATGGAGATATATATATATATTTTATCTATCCAATGTCTATGGCACGACAGTTATGCAATCATCAAGTGCATGTTTCAAACTGACAGCCAGCAGGCTAGACAGGGTCAAGAATGAGTTAAACAGAGCCTTATAACAAACTTTAATGGACAAGAACAGATATTGACAACTAAATAAGCTTAAAACCACATATCTGAAAAGAAACAAACATTGTAATGATCAAATGTAAAAAAAAAAAAAAACATTGTCACATTATCAACATAAGCCTAAGTATTGCTTGAAGGACAGAACATGAAAGCTTTTGGATTTTATATTTGAAGACATGAACACAATATAATACACAGTATTCTAGAAGGATAAAATGTTCAGATTTTATTTCTAAGCATTTTATCCATTTGTAAATAGTATGCAAAATAACAAATTCTAAGTGGAAATGTAAAGAACTGAAATTCTAGCAATTAGTACTGTGAACAATATGGCCACAGTGGAAAATTTTCAAATTCCAGTTATGAATGACCTACCTTTAAAGGAAGTTAAACCTGACCCAAAATACTGGTTTAGTGTGCAGGGAATTTCTCAGTTCATTCTTACAACTGAGACTGGACATATTTATTTTATTTCCAATTCTATGAAGTGTGATTAAATAAAACAAAGCCTTAATAATAATAATTTCAACACAATCACCAAGGAAATATTTTTGATGTATTTTCTATAGCATATCAACAGTCTACAGATTATTTAAAGCCAGAAATTTTCTTTTGAGATAATGGTTTAGTGGCACAAGTCTTACTAATTAACCCATAGCTAGAGGAGAAGAGATGAATTCATACTTTTCCCCATGAGTATTTGCATATAAATGTACATAAATCCTACAAGAACTGAAACTCAGCTACCCCATTAACAATTCTAAGCTTTTATCCATTACACCATCTGCAAATCCAAGCTTACAGCAACTGGTATTAAAGTACTGAGCTTGGCATTGTTTAACTGGTGATTGTATAGGAACCAATGTTTCAACTTGATGTGGTCATAAACCAAGGAAAACTTCAGTTTTGTAGTAAGTGTCAAGCCCTAAAAATATAAATCATGAACAGTACCTTTAAATAACTTGCTCAAGAAGTTATTTCAAGGAAAAAATTTACAAAAAGCAATGAAATAAAAAATCTTTAATATAAAAGAGAGAGAGAGAGAGAGGTAATGGATAGTGGCTCAACTTGATTTTGAGAACCTAGTTCAAATTCTTGTCAATTTTGTTACATTCACTTGTGTGCAAATAAATATACTTTGAATCAACCTCTTCTACCCCCCACCCAGCTATGGATAAATAGCACTATTGAATAGGTCCTATAACATTGGGTGGCAACCTGTCTGGAATAAGAAATCAAAACTTAAGAGCTCAGGAGGGTTGTATGGGGGGGAACCTTGTGGTACACAGTGTGCACTAGTTCTGTATTCAGCTCTTCCAAAAAGTGTCGTTGATTCTACACAAGCCTTCATCACTGTAACAAAATCATGTGGGCGAGTAATCTAGCTGTTCATTTCCAAGAAATAAGTTGCTGTACCCACATGTCAAAAATGATTGGAGAGTCCTCTCTCATCTATATATATTTGAAGGAAGAAAAAGTAGTAGATGCCATAAGATCAGCTTGCATAAACTATTTTTGCTTTGACCCCCACCCCCAGTAGGTTGTGTGATAAATTTATCAAAATCTAATCTTGTGAAAAAGAAGCTAACAGAAAATCTTTGTGCACATCTAACGAAAGGGAAATGCAGAAGAGAATGCCAATAGATGATATTTTTTCCTATTGTTTTTTTTTCCTTTTACAAATCAATAAAAAGATAATGGCAATGAGAAAAAAAAAAAAAATTCCAAATATTTAAAAATATAAATAAAAATATTTATACACATAATTTTGGCCTATTATAATATAGGTCATGTAGTAGTAAATATTTCTCACATTAAATATATAATGAAAAGTAGTTTTTATTGTTCCCAAAGAAAAATGAAAGTATCAATTCACATTTTCCAATTCAAGTACAGAAACTGTACTACATTGTCTGACTACATTGATTCAACTGAATTTTTTTTTTTTTATTGATGGACTTATTTTCTACAGTTTATCAACATTTTGTAAATTATTTAAAACCTGAAAATATTTTTAAATTCTAAGATTTTTTTTTTTGAGATTATAATTTACTGATACAAGTCTTATGCATAACTGGGAAAGAAGAGGTAGATTCATACCTTTCCCAAGTACATTCGTATGTAAGTGAATATAACAAACCCAACTGGAATTGGAACTTAGCTCTCAGTTTAACAATTCCAAACCATTGTACATTACATCACCAATACATTTAAGCTTACAGCACCTGGTATTCCCAAGTGATCACTCATCAAGTTACTGACTAGGCTTGGTCTAATGTAAATACCTGCAACTATTACTGAGGACCCCCTGCTCAGAAACTCAGGAACAGGTACCAAAGAATCACAAAGAATTGTAACAAACCACATCACTTGAAGACTTTCAGCAGTAACAAAATGTACAGCGCATGTAATTGGGGGTGGGGGGGAAATCAAGATGTTGACATTCCACACTACTTTACAAAGTTATTACTAGAAAAAGTGTTAACAGTTGACATTAAAAAGATTTTTTTTCAAAATCATTTTACCTCAAGCAAGGTCATAAAGCCACTAACATACAAGGTGTTATTGAGTGAGAAAAATGAAAAACATTAAGGAGAGAGAACAAAAGAACTTGAATTAAGACGGAAGATAACAACTGACCTTAAATTTAAATGCAAAGTTGACTAGAAAGCAAGTGTAATATACTACCACTGGATCTTAAAACAATGAGAAACACACACCATATATTTTTATTCTTCAGTGACAGTTGTATTGAGCAGGTGAACAGTTGGAGAAAGTTCACACACGTGAAGGAACTGTCAGGAGTCAGAAGCCAGCAGGGGGTCTACTTCAGCCAAAATTCTAGAATATATATTAAACTGTCACACTATCCACATGGACACACCTCTTCAACCACACAATGCTTGTTTTTCATAGGCAATTCTCGATTTACCTTAATCACACAGACATTTTTTTTTTTTTTTTTTTGCTTTTCCGGTTGTCATTTTGTTGATTCTGTCTACAGTCAGATGTATTTGTCAATCACATCTGCCGGGCTGGATATTTCTGTCAATTTCATCCACTGGTTCATCACCATTCAAGTTAATATATTGTACAAGAAGCCGGAAGAAAAGTTCACAAGCAAGAAGTGCGAAAGAAAAACTGTAAGCATAAAACTTACAGGTACACCTCGCCATATATAAATTCATAAAAAGATTTTAGAAATTTCAACCAATGATAGTATTAGTACTAACTGCTCAGCCAATGAATGCTGAATATTTCCATGTAAGGAAATGGTTAATATTACCATATAATTTAAATAAAAGTGAATATTTTTATTTAATGAAGTTTCTTGGTGCACTTCTACACTTGTATTTCTGCCAGAAATGGATGGGCATCGTGGTACAATGGATATCGGCTCGAAACGAGACATTGGGGAGCCGAGTTCGAATTCCAGTTGAATTCATTGCATTCAACTATGCACAAATACCCTTGGAAAAGGTATTAATCCTTTTCTTCCCTCCAGTTATGGGTTAAATAATAGGCCAGATTAGGTTCTATAGCCTTGGCTGGCAACCAGTCTACCACAGAAAGAAATAGCAACCTACTGCGGGATAATCTTATACCCAGTCAGTCATGTCTCTTTTGAAACATGATTGCCCAAGCGTGTTTCACATATGGCACTTAACCGAATGACATACGCTAATTTTATATATCATGTCTGATGTAACTCCCTTAAAACTAGCTTCAAAATTAGGTCTTCAAAAGTCGCATGGTACACAAATGTGTGTGTGGATATATATATATATATATATATATATATGAGGGCACATCAGTCTAGATATTACCTCTTGCAAGTACACAGAAAAACTAGATTACTCAGTAGTGCTTGCACTCCCTGCAGTGAACTGAAGATATCAGTAATATATACAAAAACTTCAAGAAGGCAAACAAAAATTAGAAAAATAGTCTTTCTACAAAATGGCAAAGACTGGAAAAGGAACCAGAAAAGATGAACAAATAAAGAGAGAAATCAAGAAGAAGAAAAAAAAAAAGAGATCAGAGGAAAGAGAACGGAGATGCAATGAGAAAAGAAAAAAAAATTTGAAAAGAAAGAAATAAAAAAGGTAGGTCACATTGATAAAAGCGAAAGGCCTACCAAGCTAGTAGTTACTTATGGCAATGATCAAGTTCTGCCAACAAGATTGATCTGGATTAGAGTAATCAGCTTCAAGATTAAATCCCAAGTTTCTTATGTGCCATTTCCTGACTATCAGAGGAAGAGGGGGAATTGAATATTGGAGAAAGACATTTTTCTTTTGCTTTATTACCAAGTATGTGTAATACTACAAGTGCATGCAAATGAAAGTGTACAGTTTATAGAATAGAAGAGTGTTTTGGTAAGCTAGGTACCCCCACTCAATTGCGCAAAAAAAAAAAAAAAAAAAAAAAAAAAAAAAGCATGATGTTAAAAGGGCTCAAACTTAATAGCAAATGTTTTGATGATCAAACTTAATTTTTATAAAGAGGAAAGATCAAATTTTGTTGTGATTATTCTTTAAAATTTTTTATTCCTTTCTAACATGCTCGAAATGTCAATTAAAATTTCTCTTGTTTTTCATCAGTGATTCATGCTCTGTTTACATAATGTGACTATAAAGCATAACATAATATTACGCAAATCGTTTTGGCATTGAAAAACATGAATTTGAAAAGTCTCACAAAAATGAACTACTTGTCTGATTTTAATGAAACTTTCAGGACTTATTCACAAATGAATGAAATTATTTATCCAATTATTTTCAGAAAATCTTTGTAAAAAACAAATTTTGTATCACTTACCCGCTACTTTAATTGCATAAAACTTCTAGAAATACATTATCTATACCAATTTTTTATTTATTAGCTAAAAGCATGACTCATTGGGTAATGTAAATCATTACATTTTGTTTTGTTTTTTTTAATTACCAGACCATTTTTCCAAAAATCTGTTCCGAATAGTAAAATCAAAAATGCATTAAAACTACGCTAGTTTCAATGTAGATCAAATTTTAATTAATTTTATAGATAATATAATTTTAGGATATTCTGAAGACTAAAAAACTTGATGAATAATGAATGTTTTCTAAGAATTGTTTTTTTTTCTTTGCTAATTAAAGTTTCAAACATCTTTTTAAATTTCTTCCAGTTTCTCAGTGTCTTCAGTTATTAATTCATTAAAAATTGACTATTTACAAATCAGAAATTCATAAGCTTAATACAAATCATTCAGAATTAATAATTTTTTTTTATTTTTTTTATTTTTATTTTTTTGTTAAACTGCACATTTTCTTTTACAATGGAAACTTAAAAACTTATTAAAAAGGTCACATGTTTTAAGGGCTGTTCCCCTTACAAAATGTTAAACTGGGTGATGTAAACTTTTAGTCACCATACTTACAGATTGATTGGTGCTGTCATCACCTACCTGATAGATCAACAAGCCAGACCTTTGTGATAAAAAATACTTTTATTCTAAATTTCATGCCATAAATAGGTAACATTTGTTTCAAATCAGATTAATTTAACTATAAATTTGATAATTTTCCAAAAATAATGATTTAATAATTTTATCTTTGCAAGATTTTTAAAATCGTGAATTGACTTTTTACAAATGTGTTGATTGCTTAAAAAAAAAGGGATGAAAATTTTAGATTTCAATGAACATAATTTCTGTTTGAAATGCACCCAAGCATTTTGCTTGGTGGAAATAGTAAATTTAATCATTTAACTTTCAATTAAGCTAAAATTAAAGTTTCAAGATTTTTTTTATTAAAAAAAAAAAAAAAAAAAAAAAAAAAAAAATCAATTTCAAACTTAGGTATCAAAAATGGAGTGAAGGTACCTACATTAAGCCTATATTTGTGGAAAAAAAACAAATCCATTGATATATTTTAATTTTTATTGAATAAATTTAATGCAGAACATTTTTAAAAAATGAAATGAGTAAATTTTTTTCTCAATCTTAAAAATGCCTATATTAAGTGTTTGGATTAAAATAAATATATTATATAGTTTTAAGGTATGCTATATTAATAGGTAAAAGTGCTCAATATGAAGGTGAACACTAATGTCAACACCAAGCAACAACAGTGTTTCATGGTTGAATGCAATCTAAATTTTCTGATGAATCTTAATTCTTCAGCTAATGATTGAATAAGCTCATAGCAAGTTTTATGATATTAAAATATCCATGGAAATTCCCCTATCACATTGTTAAAATATTCAAGCTTAATTTGAATAAAATATTACAATAACAATTTTAAATATGAATGTTGGTTAATATTTTAAGAAAATGGTACAAATCAACAAATTCAAAATTTATGTCATTTCACTGAAACAGCCGTAAAATATTTCTATCTTCTCTTGTTTGTTTCTTACTTTCATTTATTTTACAATGAAATAAAAATGAATTGTCTATTTATGAATTATTGTCAGAAGATGTTAAACACTTCTACCTTCCAAAATCCCAATCTTAACATTTTTCTTGATAATTTAAAAATAAAATATCTGCTGAATTATGTTCTTTGCTTTACTGTCTCCATCGTTTAATTCATTGCATTTGAAATGGTGCTTTTATTGGTCACAATTGAACTTTTGGCCAAGATAAAAGTGTAGTATATATCATCAGCTTAATTTGATTCCCTCTCTACTATCATTCTTTTTTTTCCTCACTTCTTTACATGCAATTACAATGTAGAATAGTTTATTATTTAGGGGGTATTAACAGAACATAATAGTCAAACTAACTAACAGGTGACAAGCACAATTATAATAGGATATTCATAGCAATCATTTTTCTACATATATCAGATAAAACCTAATATTTGGTAGACTGTTCAAATCTTAACACTCAATATTAAAATCATTTATTCACCAAGTTAAAAATTTTATAAATACAGGAACATCAATGATTTGAACTACAATGTATATGGAGAAAAAAAAAAAAAAAAAAAAAGAGGGAGCTGGGCAAAAATGTCATGTCCCATCAAAGTGTAGCCAATCAAGACCTTTTAGAGATTACTTTTTATTTACGTTCTTCTTCTAGGGGGGGGGGGGGGACAGTGGAGTGATTTTCTATCATCTTCAACACTGTTTCAGGTACCTTGTTGTGGTGTAATGGTTAGGCTCGTCTTGCTAGAATCATTACAATAGTGAGTTTGATCATCACTGGATGCCCCATACTTTTGGTTTTGTGCCACATCTAAGCAGTACTTAGAAAAATCCCTATCGTCACCACTGGAAATCAGAGAAATTGGTAAACTTGAGAAACTAGTCTACTCTATTTAGCCTATAGCAAGGGAGGAAAACTAGAGCAAAAGGAGTATAAACAAGGACACAAATTAGAATTCTGCTCACCAATTCCAATTTTGGTGTTAACATTTATTGCACTAACTACACATCAAAAATTTAGTAAGTATTTTATAAATTCTGCCTTGAGACACACTTGATTTACCCATGGAAATGATAGTTAAAGTTATGTACTGTAGCATTTCAGACTTATGGAATGATAACATAGGGGGGGAAAAAGAGACGGGAAAGCAACGGATAACATATTTGAAGGACCTAATCAGGTGGATGACGAAACAAAGATTGCACGGTGTAATAGGAGAAGGCGTGCTCAGAGCCACCAGGGATAGGGAAAAGTGGAAGGCCATGATCGCCTACGTCCTGAAGGGACAAGGCGCATAGAAGATTTTACCACTGAATAAAAGCTAATAATTTTGTTAAAAAAATAAAATAAATTTGTTTTGTTTGTTTACATATAATTTTCATATAATATTCTCTCGTGCTTGCATGATTCCTGACCAACAAAAAGTTTTAAGATCATGACTGGCTCAAATTTTACATTAAAATTTGAGAAAGTTGAGTATAAATAAAATTCCACTAATAAGCACCAATGTAATGATGGTAATTTTTCTTTACTGCATCACCCTATAAATGAACTTCACTTGCTATAATAAAAAAAATAAAATAAAATAATAAAAAATTAAAAAAATTAAAAATTATTAACCAACATTGGGCTATTACAAATTCTTCTGTGAAAGGGATCTATATGTACTTTTTCTAATCTCAGTACATTCTTGTCAATTAATTTGTTCAATAACAAGTATTAATTAAAAACACAAATTTGTTCTGTTGATGAGCTAACTGTAGACATTTTGACATCTTAGTTCATAAATATACTTTTTGGTATTTGCAGTCTTATCTTCCTTTAAAAATCCATAATGTAATCATAAATAAATAAAAAATAACAAATTTTTTTAAAATGTAAATATATTTGCTCAATAAATTTCACTTATTGATGTAGTAAATTACACATTTTTTTTCTTATCACACAAGTAGAAAACCATGAAGAGGAGTTTATGAACAATCAATAATTTCTAATCTAGTGAAAATGTTTATCATTAAAGTTTATCATTGAATACAAGTAAGATAGTATTTCCTGCTATCCACCTAGGTGTCCTTGACAAAATCCAATAAAAGATCTTTAATGTGATCGATCCCGACTTGGCAGCTCAGATACAGTCACTTTCTCACCGGCACAATGTAACTTCCCTGTGTCTCTTCAAATACTTTCATGACTTCTGCTCTGATGAACTTAGCTCACTGGTGCCCCCTATATATGAATTTACTCGAGCCACAAGATTAGCAACTAGGTCCCACCCTTTTACTGTGAAACCAATAAAATGTAAACGCAAATTCTACTCTATCAGCTTCTTTTCTCGCACTTCCTCCCTGTGGGATTCCTTTCCATTTACTTGCTTCCCCGACAGCTACAATCTCCAAGAATTTAAATTTAAAGTCAATAGTCATCTATCTCACTAACCTGCATTCTCTCTCTCATGCTCCTTTCTCCATCCACTCCACTCTCTTCAGTATTCTCATCCTTCTCTTACCCACTTCCTGACACCCCCTATAACCTGTCACTTTCTCATAACTTTCCTCCTATGTAACCCCCTGCAAAACAGCGGCAGTTAAATGACTTGCTTGGGACGATATAAAAAAATAAAAAATAAAAAAAAAATCAATTATGTTTTGAAAAAACAATTCATTTCCAACAAACTTAGTAATAGAAATAAATTGAAACCTGAAATAAAGATGGTCATGATCCTCCAGAATCATTTATTGGAATAGAAATCAGGTTAAGTAAAAAATAATAAAGACAAATATTCAATGTAAGGTAAGTTGTCATACAAAACTTTATTCTTGATTCAAAGGAATCAACAGTGATTTATACAGATTCAAAATCATTCACGACTTTGCAGCAAAAATAGTTTAAAATAAAACTAGTCGGTAATCTATTTTCTTGGCAGGTCAATATGAACACAGAACAACTAATAAATCTTGTGTTATCTACACAAAGTTAGAATGGTTATCTCAATTGAAAGAGTGACTTGACATTATGTCATGAATTGAAATCAAAGATTTATTAGAATCTGATAATAGAAAAAGGGGGTCAAATAAGTAACAAATTCAACAGGTTCTTTTATTTCAGCAAAATCTGTAATTCACTTACACATATTTCACATATGGAGGAGAAAAGAAAATTCTGGTATTTTTTATCATGTTCTTCATTGACTAAGCAGACTTCACATGTATTTATTCCGTTGAGCAGTGTTCACTTATGTAATTCTTGTTTGATGATCACAATTGTGAGATTTTATTGTGCAATATTGAAAGAATTTATGTCATATAAAAGAAAGCCTATAAAAACCCATGATGTCACTTTACAATTTAAGAATTAAACAAGATTGTTTGTATATTTTTTATAACAGAACTTGTTTTAAATGTTGACAGCTATTTGTAAAGCTATGTCTGCATGGCAAAGATCAACTATAAATTTTTTTGCAGCTTAACAGAAAACAATATTCTGCAGGGAAGTAATTTCCTGGTTACAATATGATTTTACTTTTATATTTTGCAATGTTCTGACTAATGTTCAGTGGTATAATGAATAGTGGCTAGGACTGAGAAATGAAAGAGCCAAATTTGATTTCCAGTTGAGTTACTTTCACTTACATGTAAATATCTTTGGGAAAGGTATAAATCCATCTCTTCTCCCTCCAGCTATGAAAGAAATAGCAAGAGAGACTGGACTCCTTCAAACTACCTTACCCAGGAAACACCACTGCTACTGTGGTGGCAGCACATTATGCCCCTACAACCTTAATATGGTTACAGGTTTTGTGATCAGGATAGTAATTTGTATAACATAAAAAATCTATTTCTTTTTTTATTGTTCAATACAAGGCCTAATAGTCACTCAAGGTAGAGTTTTCCCCCAAAATAACCACTGCAAAATGTGGTGTTCCTACTACCATGATGATTTATGGGACTTATGATCAGAATGCTGGACAAAGCAATAAAGTTGTCCATAAATTAACTTTTTTTCTACCACTCTTTCTTGTGGTATATATTTTGAGAGGTGGAGATAGAATGTGTTATGAAAATCTTAAGTATTTAGACAAGTATAAACAAGTATACAATTTAAGTTGTATATTAATGACTACCTCAAGGGATTTAAAAGCTTTTTGTTTTTCACACTTGTTTGTGAGCCTCAAAAGTAATTTCTTTGTGGAATCTTTTTTCTTTGCCATATTCCCATCATGGGTCAATTAAATTTTTTTACCAAGTGAACAATCTAAAGAGCTGCTTTCTGTAAATTTTAAGTGGTAAAGTATTTTGTAATATAGTACTAAGTATGCCTAACTGTATTGCAAGAGCCTTGTGTGTAATCCCCTTTGCTAGGAGAAAGGGGGTAGACAGTTTTAGCTTTTAAGACTTTACTATAGGTGATAAAAAAAACCCAGAAAATATAATCACTATATCAATTGAAATTGTCTCAGATAAATAAGAGATATATAACAGAGTTTTATAAGTCATTAAAAATATATATATTTATCAGTAATTAAGTATCTTAAGCCAAGTACAATATACCTTTAGTACAACAAATGGAGATGGTATACACAAGTCTTCTCAATCTAGAAATAACTTGGGTGTTTTCCTTGACCTTTATACAATCCATTTTTGTCTCCATTAGCTTATAGGCAATATGTAAAAGCTTAAAACTCAATTTACCCAATGTATTTTATAAAAAAAAATAAAAAAAACAACAGAAATATCATTCCAAGATTAATGAAAGCATTTTTTCCTAATAAATGCTTATCACAGATAAAAGAAATATATAGATTTAAAGTCAAAATTTATCTGATCAATATATAAAATTATTGATTTATTGTTCCATCCTTGTGTGCTTAAGACTAGTAAAATTTGAACTATTAATTCACAAAAATCTAAAAATTAATTTAAAAACTTACAATGAATGTGGGGTTTCAATCATGTCACATGTCTTGTGACCCATTTGAGCTAAAAGGGTACCTATTGCAGTAGTGTTGTGTCTTGAGTAAGATAGTATGACAGAACCCATTCCTCTTCAGGCTGGTTTTGAATTCAGATTTCCTTCTCCAAGAGAAAGTGCCATCTCAAGGTAAGAATTCTTCAGCCTGCCCTACTATTTATCCTATAACTGGAGGAAGACATATTCATGACTTTTACAAAAATGTTAGCACAAAGGAACAAAATCAAAGCCTGAGAATTGAACTCTGCATGCCAAATTCATTTACCATGACAATGATTATACTATCCATTATACCAATATTAAAGCCTTATTTTCATAAATAATTTTTCTGGTATCTTATTTTGCATTTCGTTCAAACTAAAATTGCTTATCGCCCAGTTCACACTCCACCAACATCTATTGAACAGGTGAAGAGGCTCATCCCTTGTTCCCTGTTTAGGATGTGGTTTCCGGCTTTCTCTGTTCCATTCTTTTTATCCTTACGTAGCCCCTGCGCATCAGTGGTGTTATCGCCTTGCTTGGGGTGATATGATTAAAATATATATATATATATATATATATATATATATATTAATAAAAACTGGCATAGAGAAAAACACTTATGATTCTGTGAAATAAAAAAAATTCACACATATTAACTTTATTAATTCATTGAATATTAAAATAAAATAGCATTACTAAAACAAGAAAAAAATCTATTTCACAGAAAAGATGGTTATTGATACTAACAATAGATAGCAGCAGTATGAATGAAGATGCACTCTCAAGCAAGATAATTATAGACAGACATACACTAAACAATGAAGACAAGCCAAGAATAATGACAAATTAGAATGACATTAAAATTCAAGCTATTATTTTCACCACTATAAGACAAACAAAATTTTCCTTAAATAAATGTGGCACTTGAATATTAAAATTCCATATGTATATATTGTTACTTTATTATCTAAGCCAATGCCTTTGCAATAAAATGTTCTTGTATCTGTCATACCCTCAAGACATGCATAATCCTGGGTATGGCAAACTACAGCCAGCAGAAAAGCCTGTGATCAAGAGAATTAATTTTTTTTTTTTTTTTAGTAATGTGGAACAACCACTTAATTATTGTTCCCAGGTCTACTCTAACCATAGGCAGTAGCACCTGTGCTATGTGAATCCCAAAACAAAAATAATACTATGAATGTATAAAAATGACCAACAATACCTATTTCTAGTAAAAATGACCAACAATGCATTTTATCTCTAGTTGAAGGCATACAATTGCATTCAGAATACTTAGATTTAAGCCTTAAATAATGCATGGAGGTTGATATGGTGTTAAGCAAAATCAACCACCCAATCAAGATAGATATAATAATGGCTCACTACAACTTCCTAACTTTTGTTGTTTTGAGCAATGTTTGTCCTCTTATCCATACCAGTCCTCATTCTGCCAACTATTTACATAAATTAGGTAGGTTGCTGTGTTTCCTTCTGCTCCTCTTGCTTTCAATATATCCTAGAGTTTATTCTTTAAATTTCTAGGATATACTGACACTAAAATCTAGCATCATGAGAAAATTATTAAAAGACTGATTACATAGAAAGGCAAAGATTTTTCTTTGGAAAAAGGAATAAAAAACAAAAACAAACAAGAAATGCTTTATCTGAAAGAGTCAAACTGATCAGTACATATAAAATGATCAAGATTACTTTATATCAATCTATACATAAAACTAATTTGTCAGTCTGTCCATCACACCATAATCATATAGTCGCTGATCAAAAACGTGTAAAAACTGCAATGTAGGATTAATGTCAAAATATTTTTCCAAACAAATCAGCTTATTCAAATTTCAATTTCATTGTGAAATTGAACGGAAGTTTGTAAGTCTTAACAGAAATATAACTTTGATAATACCAAATACTGTGAGGACTTCAACATGTATCAGCATGTTGCAAAAGAATTCTAGTTTGAAGCAGCAGAGAAGTGGTTCTACAAAAGAATGCTGCAGATACCATGGACTGAGCATGCGAGCAATGATGAGGTGTTGGAAAGAATGGCAACCAAAAGAAAATTAATACTGAGCATCAGAAAGAGACAACTGACGTTCCTGGGACATGCAATGAGGAAGGAGTGCTTGGAGAACTTGATATTGACAGGCCAAATAGAAGGAAAAAGAGACAAAGGAAGGTAGTGGATAATATATTTGAGGGGCCTGATCAGGTGGATGACAAAACGAAGTGTAACAGGAGAAAGCATACTAAGAGACACCAGAGATAGGGAGACGTGGAAAACTATGATCGCCTACGTCCTGAAAGGACAGGGCACATAGAATATTTATATTTGACACTCAGAGCTGAACAATAGAGAAAAGAAAAAGGAACAAGAGAGTATTTAAACAAAAAAAGAAGCTTTTAATGCTGTCACACACTACCAGTCAAAGAAAAAAAAAAAAAAAAAATTACCTTTTTTTCACTCCTCGTTGAGAAAAATTTATCACTTAATTTTTATTTTCTCCTTAAGAAAAAGGGCTATTATGAACTTAACAGTTGAATATTGTTCAGAATTAAAAAAAATTTTAAAATGGTAATCCTTTTAATATTCTAATACATAGCTGTCAATTTTAAATGAACGTTATTTTTTATTAAGTTTTACTCACAAACATGAACAGCCTAAGAAAACTTTTTTCTTCTTTTTTATACCAAAATGCAGCAGACAGATTCATTTTTTACAGCTTAATCCATTGTAGGATTTTAAAGCCAAGATTGTAAAAAAAAATTTTTTTTTTTTTTTAGATAAAAATGGTTTAGTGATACAAGTCTAATTTAATTAACCTATAGATAGAGAAGCAGTAGACTTTTCCCAAGATTATTTGCATCCAACTAAATAAAACAAACCAAACTTGAACTGGAATTTGGTACCAATTAAAAATTCTGAGTTATTACCATTACATCACCCACACATCAAAGCTGGTATTCCCAAACAGTCACTTAATGGAGTATTGCCCAGGCTCGTTGTTGCTTAACTTTGATCATACAGGAATTGGTGCTTCAATGTGATGTGGCCATAAGCCCCAGATACAAGACAACTGATAAAATAACTGAAAATCCACAATAAAATATTCATCTAATGAAAATTTGTTTATTTCAATACATACACAGACAAATCTAATCATAAACCAACAATACAATTTTAATAACTTATGTTTAGGATTGGTTTCAAGAGCTTTTTTGTTTGAACTCAAGTATTTCAGCCCTTCCTTGTAAAGTAATAATTAGAAGTAGATACTGATGATCATTTTTACTATAAATATTATATGTTTGCAGTTGTAATTTTAGACATTACAAATGTCTGATTTCAAACAATATATTTTTTTAAAAAGTTGTAACTTGGGAACAAGGCAAAAATCCCAAACATGAAAATTAGTACTGTCAGTAAATCAATAACTTATAATAAAAAATTGTCTCCTAAGGATTTTTGTACATAAGTGACTGTAACAAACCCAACTGAAATTTGACCTTGGCTCTCCAATTTCTCAATTGAAATCACTATCCATTATTTCACCATTCCTCACACCACCAAAAATTTCTTTTACTTAATTTGTCATACATTCAGACATTTTACATACCCATTGAATACCGAGGACAAAATACTGAGTATCAGAGAATGACCATGAAATAATAAAAAAAATATAATTATATCAGTTATGTCTAATTATTAATTTCATAAGGGAACTGTCAGAATTTCTGAAATAAAACATTTTAAATTATTAATTCATTTTCTTTTTGTTTCTCTCCATGAAAATGCCCAGATATTTTTTCAGAAAAAGCAGCTATCTCCACAAAACTGCTCTCCAGGGTCAAATCTGTATAATGTTTGCTATGTTAGTTCAACCAGGCAAAGTTCAAATTTAGTTATATGATCTTATCAGATTTTATCCACACCATGAAATAAAAATAACCAAAATAAGATAAATTAAAATTAATAACCAATAGAAAATATTTATATTAAAAATACCTTTCTAACAGTAACAAAATTAATCATTTATATAGAGGAAGCATTTGACATTCATTGACCCAACAGCATAACCATGTCGGGATTTACAAAATCTTTTTCAGAAAATTTTACTTAATTCCACTAAATGTATTAGCTCTTTCTAGTACAGATGAGTTTCAATTTTTTTTTAGTTTTAGTCATATGGTAAGTAAATAGCTTCATTATTTGATCCCAATTCATGACAATGTTAAGAGTTTTAATTGATACAAACATTTTAACTGTGTAGAAAACACGAGATTGTCTTGTGTTCAATTAAACTGGCAAGGAAAATCGATTAATGACTACCTGGTTCTGTTTTAAATCATTTTTGTGACAGTCTTGAATAATTTGGAATCTACATAAATCAGTTGATTATTTTGAATCAAAAATAAAGTTTCATGGGAAAAACTTGACTTTCATTAAATTAATAACTGTATTACTTTTACTATATATATATATATATATATATATATATATAAAAATGAACTGTCATTTTCAACATATGATGATCAAGCAACTCAGATTCAATAGCCAGACTACTCACACATATCATTTGATTATAGTGGTGAAGGTTTATGCAAAACCAACAACACTTTAGAAAAATTGAATGCAGAAAACTGGTGCACAGTATGCCACAAGGTTCCCAAATAACATTATAGGTTTTGAATTTATAGTTGTTTTCTCCTAGACCATTAGCCACCCAAGGCTACAGAAACAAGTTTGTCCTGCTATTTACCCATAGCTAGGAGAGGGCAGGAGAGATAGATTAATACCTTTTTAAAGAGTACTAGCACATGAATATAATGAACTACTGAAATTTGAACTGATTCCGGTATGATCTGTTAATTTATTACTGAACTGTGATCTGGTATGTTTTTATATATATATATATATATATATATAAAACTATGATGTATTGAACAGTTCAATATTCTAACTATCAGAAGAACTGCATACAACAGAACAAGTTTAGTAATAACAGCAAGTGCACACTAAGTCAAGAAGGATGCTAATGAATATAGTTTACTGTTTAACAAGTAGCAAAAATGTTAATTAATATTCTTTGGCATTGAGCAAGTTAATAGACTGAAAATTATGTTATTCACCATTGCTATTGTTCTAAAACAAACATTAAAAACAATGAGAGAATAAAATTCATTGACATTAAAAGCAGTATTGTGAAAACAGCTGGAAGAATAAATTGAAAATATTTCAATTAAAGGGAAAAAAAATAAAAATATTTGAAAAAAGATGCAAAAGAAAAGGTCATTTCTTCTCGCCTCAATTGACACGTGATATACACCAATGTTTCTCAACCTTTTTTGCCTCAGGGAACAGTTGTACAATAAACTCTGGGACACTTCCAATAATAAAAAATTTAATGAAATTTGAAAATAAGAAAATAAAAAGTTTCCGGGAAATATGCATTTATCTTTAAGAGATTACATTGTATATTTAAGTATGCTTATATGAAAGCTATGCTTGATGTGTTTTGGTAAAATGGGCAGTATATGTTATGCCTTGAGGAAAGCAAGGCGGAAATGTTTATCCATTCCTGATTAAAAGATAAAGGAATTTAACATCCAGTTTAAAATATCAAATGACAAAACTTGACTTAAACATGGAAGTCATGTGCTTGCTTATATAAAGATTTTTTTTTTTAATATAAAAATAATTGCTCTTCTCTTAGCTTGGAGCACACCTTTCTACCTTTCAGAGTACATCAGTGTACTGGTTGAGAAATACTGATATACACTGATAGAAAATAAAACAAACTGAATGTGTGCTTCAAATGATTCATTAAATTATATGTAAATAGAACAGGAGTTACAGTAAATGATCCCATTACAGATCAACACATTCACAGGTTTCAAAATAATGTTATTCACATACCAAATTATTACACTGTAATACACTCTTTTGTCAGCTGAAAGTTAGTGACACTATTTCAACCATAGCTGGAGGCTTTGAATTGAATTTTCCTTCTTGTAGATTAGTTGCTACCCAAGTTATAGGACCTTGTCTGTCCTGCTACTTACCCATATTACACTCTTGCAGCATTAATAAAGACCTGTACTGTTAAACGCATGAAAACTTGCATATAGTGAACAATACACTTTGTGTTATTTTATAACACTTTGAATTGTTGATATTATACAAAAGTTGTAGGTGGGCGAAGTGAATGAGTCAGGTGTCATTCTATCATGCATAGATAACATGCTGACCTGGATAGAGTTGTGAAACATCTTACAAAGCATGTTTGCATATAAACAAACCAGACCACAGTTCACTAACAATAAGCTATATTCAAGCGATTTAGGCAAACTAGCATACCTGTGAGCTAGACATAAAACTTATATGTATGTATGTCATCCGCAGACAGATCTGTTTTGCTGCATCACAGCTCATCTGTACGGTTAGACTCCGATTACTTTTTAACCCAGAATTGAAACCCGACCGAATTGGCATCAGTCAGCGATTCTACCTCTGGGCTATGGGCATTCGGTAGAAGGCAGACTTTTTAGCGCATATATTATCAATATGCGCCAAATAGCCAGAGTGTTCTAATTCATTTTACTGAATGAGTGATGCGTACATGCCAGAGTAGCTACTGTTTTTCAAAGTCTACCATTCTTTTAGAGTGCTCATCAGGGTGTGAGAGCATTATATATATATATATATATAAATAAAAACCTAATCATTTTTACTAATATTTTCAGTTATTTTTCTTTTAATTTTCCCATAAATACCAAGCTAGAGTAAAAATTATGAAGACAACCATTACAAATTAAAACTAGTAATAGTAACAAATAAAACTGTTTGGCCTATCTGGATCAAGTCCGACATATTGTAATGACCAGTTACTCGTTTCCAAGAACATTCATCTGCTGGGGCAGTTAGTCAATCCCTGTTACAGATGCCTGCTCAGGCACATCCATGTTTGTTCAACACTCACCAAGCCTATCTGCAACTACACTGATAGGTCTTAGTACATCTATGAGAGTACATCATCTAACATTAATGGTAGAAATAACGCCAGTATTTTTAAAACCCCTAATACCAATGACTTGTGGCTTCATGCTAGCACAATCAATCATCAGTGTCAGAACAGTTTCAATTTCATACCTATAAAATCACCAAGTGACCAACAACCATCTCTGAAGGTCCAATATTTTGGTTGATATGGGATAGCGTTATTATTCTTGTCCTCGAGATGCAGTTTCTCGTTTATTCTTGCTGAATCAGAGTGTATGGATTTTCCTACCTAGAGTTAACTGCACAACCACTAAATGATAGTAACACTTTATTAATCAAATGTTGAAACCCTCTGACAATCTGGAGACTGTAGATATAGGTGTTGATTATCATGGCCTTATACTACTTTTTTGATAATTTTGCTTGATTTTTTTAATAGTTTCTTCCATATAGTCCTTATTTCATACAAGTAGAGAAGTTGAACAAACACAAATGAGGCTGAGCAGGAATCTGCAACAGAGATTGGTGAACTGCCCGAGCAGATGGATGTTCTTAGAAACCAGTAACTGGTTATTACAATGTCAGACAAAATTGTTTAGCCTTGTTTTACTTTGTCATAGTTGTCATTTTCATAGGTTTTTGTTGTTTATTGCAGCACTCCAGGTCAAATATGGACAAATTAACAAAAGGAAAATAATTGAAAATATTAGTAAAAATGATCAAGTAAAAACTATTCTATCTAGCTCATATGTATACTAGTTTGATTAAATATCTTCAGTATAATTTATTATTGAACTGTGATCTGGTTTGTTTATATACAAACATACTGAAAATTTGCAATCCACAAGTCATGATTTTTTACATATTGTATTCATTAAATTTAGTCAAACTTCAGGTGTTATTCATATATTTTTCTAGATGCAAGTCTCATTTCTCTGAGATAAAATCCAAAATTGAATAGGAGTTTGTTTTTTTTAACCCAGATGCTATAGTAATTTACTTTTTTTTTCAATCCTAGCAGTAACAAAATAAAAGGGAAGCACTGCCAAAATTTTACATCTCAAAAGGTTATATCAACACTAATGTCAATTAACTGATTAGTTACAAAGTTGGGACAGTGTTAAAATCTGCTTCTGTGACAGGGGCAGCCATTGTCCTCACCTAAACCAGATTAGTTAATTCTACATCATACATTTGTTTATATTTCTGAAATGAGGTATTGTCATTTACATTGTTGTCTTATTAACATTTTGGCCATTGTACACTTCGACCTTCTTCAGGTGATTGGAATTTTGAACTGAATATTTCCTTCAAATGGATTAGATTGTTCTCATTCCATAAGTCATGCCACTTCCAGATGTCTCAGTTATCTCCATTTACCTTTTTTGTTCACCTCTGTTGCCAACTGTGTAAAGTCACTGGATTCAACCAATGCTTTTATCCACTAGGCCATGTGTTAACACCAATCACCTGAAAACAGTTGAAGTCTACAACAACCAAAACAGTGAATATAGAAAAAAAAAAAAAAACTGAAAATAACAGTCCAAACAATATAATGAAAATTTTTAATGATATAGATAAATAAGTTAATATAAAAAGAAAACACTTTCTAACATTGACAAGGATGAACCATTGCCAAACATATTAGCTAAATCTTAATTTTTCATTGTATAATGTTCAATCTATATGATTAATATTCACCAGTGAATTTACAGCATTGACAAGAAAAGGGTAAGCTGTAAAAATCAATGCCCTCTTCATTATTAGGCTATTTTTTTTTGTTTAATCATATCACCCCAAGCAAAGCGGTAACGCCACTGATGTGCAGGGGGCTACATAAGAGTGAGAAGATTAGAAAAGAGAAAACCGGAAACCGCATCCTAAACAGGAAACAAGGGATGAGCCTCTCACCTGTTCAATAGATGTGGGTGGAGTGTGAACCAGGCGATAGACATCTTTATTACATACAATAAAAGAAAAGCTTTCTTGCACATTTATAAGTTTACTATTTATCTGTGCATCAAATATGGTGATAACATCTGTTCTGGTTCTTCTATTTTATATCAGATTCTTAACTAAATCTAAAGAATTGGCAACAATATCGGTTATGACATCACATAACCTAAATTTACCCCTTTAAATATTTTCATAGTAATTGTTCTAATGAGCTTTTGTATCTTAACTTCATGAATTTAAGTTCAATGCTAGATTCATATTTTATTTTCAAAATTGCTAGTTTTAACTAAGTTCTATGCTAATCGTTTCTTCACTCATATCTCACTTGTGGAATGGTCTTCCAGTTTCCTGCTTTCCTGGCAATTTCTAATCATCATCTTGTATTTTGAAGTATGAAGAGGACAATGCTACATTATTAATATTCTTGATATGAGGTATTATAACCATATACATTGTTCAGAGTCGTTCTCATATACATGACATTGAATTCCGTGACTGGACACAAGGATTTCTGAGTTCAATACCTGGCCACAGCATAGGTGAACAAAAACTTGAACAGTTGAGTTACTAAAGGGAACATGGCACATGGAGCTAAAATAATCTACCCTCAAAGACTAAAAGGATTTGGTTCAAATATGATAACCAAAGATTAAGTCAAGATATTAAAAAAAAAAAAAAAAAAAAATTGAAAGGAAATATACAATACAGCCAAATCAAGCTTGATATAGCACCACATTGTTTTCACACTTCAAAGACAAACTTATTCTCAATGGCTTGCAAGACAGGCATATTATTCACTTACAGTTCTGGCAATGGTAAAGCTACAACTGACATTATATAACACACACACAATTTCAAATAATCCAGCAACTTCAGCTGCCAGAAGTAACCGCTTCAACAAATTAAATCTATTTTCAAATAGTGATGAAAAGTTCTTGAACCAATAAAGAACTTCTTTCAAAGATTTGAAAATAAAGTTTTTTAGTCAGATTTTGGGAATTGGACAGAACTTCCAAGAACTTCATATAACTTCCTAGGAAGATTTTTTTTTTTTTTTAAAATAAAAATGTTAGACAGTATTTTATACTAATAATTTTTGGTGATATATTGCACTTAGAAATTATATTGTTGAAAAACTAAGAGGAAGATTCGAGAAACTTAGAAAATTTTTTTTTTGGGGGGGGGGGGGGGGGGTCCAACAAATTTTCAGTTTTAAAACTTACTTTAAAAAAATAGTTCAAAGATATTTTCAAAAGTAAAAAATATTTTTTTAAAAAATGCCGCAAAGATTGGCACAATACTTTGACGCAAAGATTGGCACAATACTTTGACGCAAAGATTGGCACAATACTTTGACGCAAAGATTGGCACAATACTTTGACGCAAAGATTGGCACAATACTTTGACGCAAAGATTGGCATAATACTTAAAATTTAATCATCAATATTATTAATGAATAAACTTCTAGAAAAATTTAAAGAAAATCAGATCTGCATGAACTCTTGAGGGATGATGTTGATTTTACTTTGACACAAATTTCCCTTTTTATTAAAATAAATTTAAAAGAAATGTAATTAGAAATGCAATAACCAACATAAATTTTTAAATCAAAATTATTTCACATGACAAAAGTGTTCACAATATACCACTAAGAAAACTTTATGGAAATGAACTAATTGCTTGGGTATTCTGCATTATTTTTGTAAAAATCTAAAAAGTTATTAAAATATGTCAACTACCCTTTCATAGGCTAGTTGACATATTTATGGATGGAGAAACCTTGAGTCAAACAAAAATATAGGGAATGTTCCCCTCTTGCCCTTCTAAGTAGAAGGAATTTTATTAAGCTTTTCATTTACTTTGCAGTTTTAACTTTTAAAATTGATAATGTAAAAAAAATGGCTAATTCAAATAAGCCTAAAATTTGTTATTGCACTCTGGTGAAACATTTTTTACTCATTAATAAACATGAGTCATTAATACTAATTGCATGACAAAGGTTTTCAGAGTACAAAACAGGCATTTTTAAACTTGCAACATAATCAGAGCTACAATCACTACTAAACTGGTTTTATGACAGCAATAAAAGCTATATATATGTGTATACACTATGTTTAGAAGAATATATCAATGAAGTTAATATCTACAATAAAGCTTTATATGTTGATAACCAATACTAAAATAAAGCATCAGTAACATTAATAACCTAGATCAATGACAATCTACAGGGTAGAGTCAAAACAGAACTATTGTGCAACTTAGTAATAAAATATAAAAAAAAAAAATTTTATTATTCAAAGTTAATTTTTAAGCATAGAATTTTTATTATTTGTAATTGTTTGGTTTCATAACTTACCACTATAAAAGTGCATAAAACAAAGAAAAAAAAACTTAATAGTAATATAAATGCAAGTAGCACTTAGTAGAAGCTAAAGTAGAAATAACTCCAAGTATAGAAGATATCTATTGCAAAGATACACAGAAGTGAAATTCATATCCAATGCCAGTTATAGGAGTAAAAATAGCAGTATGACTGCTGGTAAAATATTCATTGCTCCAGCTTCTCACAATATGTCGAGTTGATCCAAAACAAAACCATTACCAGCAACTCAGAGGCTGCTAGTAGCAGAATTAGAAGAAAATGCTGAACAGAAACTAAGTCATTCAGGGGAAAAATAAAAATAAAAAGATAGCAACATATAGTGAAGTTCTTGTGTAATACGTTTGTATATTATATATTTTTAAAAAATTTAAAAGCCATTTTTGATAAAATAAAGATTAAAATATCTACTTGTATACTTTACAATCATGAAAGCATGAAAGTGTTAAACATTTAGTGTGTGTTCATATGGAAAAATATATATATATACACATCTTTTCATATGCACATTTTCTGCTTAATTACATAAGGAAGGAGTGCTGAAATGTTAGATGATCAAGCCCTTAAAATATTTCTTCAAATTTTAAGTGAACATTTCAGAACCAACTTGTGTGTGTGTGTGTGTGTGTATATATATATATATATATATATATATATATATATAGTAACAGAAGATAGTCATATCATTGAATTATAATAGTAATACCAACTTTATAACCTAAATATTTACTGTAAATTTTTTTTTTTTTAATTTTTTTTTTAATTAATTAAAAATAAAAATCTATTTTCTTATCACAGTATATATTAAAGTAAAACTCAGTAACAGTAGTAGCCATGGTGACAATAGTGAAGCTACAACTACATATTTATTGCACCCCCATCTCCCAGCTGAACGGGTGGATTCAAAACCCAAAGTGTGTGTGTGTGTGTGTGTGTGTGTGTGTGTGCGCGCGCACGCACACACACAAAGGGTGCTAAAAAATCTTCAGCTATCTCCATTTTTAAAAATATAGGCTTTATTTTTTTTTTTTAAAGAATCCATTCTTGACTGGGCTAATAACTTTTCAGCATCCTCTTATAAATAAATTCTTAATTATAGCCAACATAAATGAATTCCTAAACCATGATATTAAAATACAGTTTGACCAAAATTTATATATAAAAAGGATAAATACACATCATAGTTATAAAAATAATAATGACTAACAATGTAAATTGTATATGGATGAAAACAATACAATAGAGTTTAACCAAACAGTATACAATGTGATCCATTACTACCTGTTTGGTAGCATTTATCACTAATAGCTTCAAGAGAAGATTACATCGAGAACAAAAATATAAAGGTCTACCCACCCAACCACTAAAAGATTAGTCAGTACTACTTAATAAGCACAGTAGTAATTTAATCAGTAATACAGATCAATTCAGAAGAAAGGAAAACAAAAAATGATTTTTGGTGGTTTGCAAAAGTTCATATCTAATACTACTTAAGTATATATTTAATGACCACAAATAATTTCTAAAATAACATTCCAAATGTAAAATCTCAAAACATTTGCTACTGTTTCAATAGAATTTATGATCAATTAAAAGATTTTTTTTTCTAATGATGATTTTTAAATCATTAAAAGTAAGCCCTTGTCCATGCATCAAATATTGCTACCATATCTGCTATGTATTTAGAGATTCTTGATAAAAAGCCAAGAAGAAACTGCAATGTTACTAATCTTGATGTGGCATCTCAGCTTCAGTCAATTTCCCACCACAATGTCACTTCCCTGTGCCATTTCTATAAATATTTTCACAGTAATTCTTCTAACTTTACAAATTTAAACAATACTAGATTAGTAGATAAGTTTCATTTTACAATTGAAATGGGTAGATGTATCCATAAGTTTTTTTTCCTCTCATTTACAGAACTCTACTGGCTTATTGCTTTCTAGTCAATTTTGATCTTTGAAAATTTAAATACAATGTCAATTGTTATCTGTCTTAATTCCTGTTCTTTTATTATTCTCTTTCCTTAACATGTTTTTTCATATTCTCTTAGTGGCTGTATTACCTTGCTTGGGTAAAAAAAAAAAAAAAAAAAGCTATGAAGACATCAGATTTGTACACAATTCCTTTAGAATACTATAATAAAATTTGATCTTAGTTTTTGGGATAACAGGAGAGGTTCAAGAAATACAGGCAATTCTGTCGTTATGTTTAAAAGTTAAATTACAGAATAACAAAGAATAGTTATAATTAAAGATTAATATTAATAGAAGCAATGTTAAGCTTCATAATGTTGATTTAAGTGTTTTCGTTTTTTTTTTTAATAATTAAGAAATATTTTAAATAGCACAATGCATAATCATGAATGCTTCCAGTAGTGTAATATCCATTGCCTCGGTTGATCCAAAACACGGAACCATTGCTAGCAGTTGTAAGATTTGTTCTAGTAGCAGTAGAAGAAAGAAAATAGAATCCTGACCCATGAAAACTGAACAAAGATACACACTACACCTAGCAGAGCTTTCTAATGCATCAAGTTGAGATTTGAAACCAATGTTTCTACTACTACTACTACACATTCTTTACTACAGCTCATGACAAAGAATACATCTAAACCAGTATACCGATACAATTTCACAAAAGTTGATTGACAAAAAAATAAAATAAAAAAAATAATCATGTGGGAGATTCAATAAGGCAGTTTTGTATTTAAGCAGTGCAGTATACAAGAAAGAGAGGACCATATTGTACAATTTCACTGACGGTTTCTTGTTTAAAGAAAAACAGGAACTAAATGTATATATGCAACAGGCTTACAAGAAAGATGTCAAGAACTTAATGAGCATGAATGAGAACATATAATTAAAAGCATAAAATTGCACAAATTCATTTCTCATATGTACTCAAGTTAATAAATCTTTAGCCTATAAGATTTTTTTTTAATTATTTGAAATACTCATCCTAAAAGTTTGATCTACATTGTTTTCAACTACTCTAAATGAAGTGCATTAGCAACAAATGTGATTATGTCATAAAATATTTGTACAAAATGTCTATTATTAAGGCAGACTTAAAGTATAATCGCACATTTAATACATATTTGTAAACATGTTCATATGCATAAAATAATCACCTTTGTACATTTATACACTGCCTTCTATGTACTGTGCCCTTTCAGGATATGGGACATTGTGGAGAGCCACAAACTATCACTTTGAGCCTATAAGCAACATCTTTTGCCACATCTTGGCAGGTAGGTGGCCTGCTGTCTTCCTCTGTCCTTGATATGTCCTGTAAATGTCAAATTCTCTAAGCCCTTCTTCCTTATACATCTAAAATTCAAGTTGTCCCTGTGTTTCTAATGATCCTTTTTTAGTTTTTATTTTCTCTCAGATTTCTCTATTGCTCATGCACTCTCCATAAGATTCTCAGCCTCTTTCTGTAGAACTAAATTTCTCTTGTCTTCAGTTTCCTCATCATCTGTGAGAAGATGAAAACACAAAAGGAGTGAATTCACAAATGAATAACCCTCATTTAAAAGTATTTCTATTATGTTACCCAGAATTTTAAATATTTTCAGACTAAATTTTATGAAATTAATAAGGGAATACAGAACATTGCTGCCTTAAAAAGAAAGAGAACCAGAGTCAGTAACGTGCATCAGGGTTGCTGAGTGTTACAAGGGCAAATAACATAGCATTCAAAAAAATAAATAAATAAATAAATTTAAAAAAAAAAGGAATTTGACTAGAAAACAAGAGGTACAAGAAAAACAGAAATTATGGTTAAATCTAACCATTTCAACTATAAAATGATGAAACCTTGCCACCTGATAATGCCCTTAAAGTCAGAGTTATGGTACCATAGAGGGAAAGTTCATCAAAACATTTACCATGAAATTCTTTATAAAAAAAAAAAGTCATAGGAAAGTTACGTTACAGTGGTAGAAAAGTGACTGAAGTAGAAATCCCAGCTCAGGACCAATAACATTGTATATTCTTTGAACTTTATCAAGGATCTCAAAATTTTCTCATTCTCTTTCACTCCCAGTAACCCTTTGAATCATGGTGGCATTACCACCTTTGCTTGGGATGAATTGATTAAAAGAAAAAAAAGCGGGGTCTTCTTTGTCAAATTGAGAACTTTTCAGTAGCCCCCTCTCATAGTTACACAAGCAGTTTATACAACAGCTCTAACCTTTTTACACTTTAGTGATCATCAAGACTGATCACATGAACCCCTACCACATCTGTTCTACCATCTAAACAACAATCAACTTTACATATACCAGGTGATATAGCATATCTGTTTAATTTTATGTCAGAAATTAGTTTACTGCAGTTAGCTTTATTTTTCTTTTTTGTGAATACCTAACATTTTTAAGCAAATATCTAAGTTATATTAAGTAATATTTATATCTGGGTTGGAGGTAAAACCCATTTTACTCATAACTACAGGGAGGAGGGTGCTTCTTTTTGGACTGAATATAAGTTTGTTTTTTTTTATAACTAACATCTCTGCCTAAACACTGAAGTTTTATTTACTATTCCCCTTTGCCATAAATAAGAGTCGATAGGTTTGCTTATTGCCCAGTCTTTTTCAAGTAGAATTGGGTTACTGGTTCTTTCTAAAGTTTACTCATTCACTTTCAGTCTCAAGAAACCCTTTGCTTGGGGTGAAAAGCCAACATTTAACAATATTAAAGAATGATTTTTTTTTTTCAAGTAAATTTTTTTTTTTTTTTGAAAAACTACTTATATCTAAGAAGAAAGTTATGCTATTTTTATTTTGTTAAAATACACAAAGGACACTTTAAATTTTGAATAAAGAAATACTTCTAATTGTAAAATCAAAAATATCCTACAATATTAATATTCTGGGATAGTTCAACACACATTAGGACTTTCAAAGAACTTTGCCACAGAAATGAAACCAAATAATACAATGATGGCTTCTCCCCTCTTTATAAATGGTACTAGTATGATCAGCAGTTCTCTAATAAGGAAACATTCACTGTTTGATTGAACAGTTAGCATTACTGCCAGTAGAAATTCATAAAATCTGTCTTTCAAAACAGTTTTTCAGGTTTCCTAAACTATTATTGCTCTTTCTAGTATTGATAGAAGTTTCCTTCCTAACCTTTAGTTTAAGATAAGTGTGAAGAAAAAAAAAATTGATTATTTCTTTTTCTTTGTTACATGTGATAGCCATTTTAGTAGTTCCTGCTGCTGAAAGTCTTCAACCAATGTGGTTTCTGTTATTTGGTAAAGTTCTTTAGAACTACTTCGTAAAATCAGCAAAGAATTTTATGACAGCACAGAATTTTAAAAATCTGTCATAACCTCAATGGCTAACTAAGTTTTCAGTATAAATAAATTTTAGAACCAAGCTTTATCTACACTTAGAGGTCAACAATTCAACATGGAAAGGAAGTTTCAGCCATAGTACAACAGGGATAATAGATCCTTTTTTTCATAAACTATTAAGTGATAAGATTATATTTATTAAATGAGGGGAAAATGTTGCCAAGCCTTCCAGAAATAATCCTCAAAGTGTCTCTAGAGATTATATTAAAACATTTTTTAATAAGACTTAGCAAATGTAAATCTTTATATGTGAAATTTAATATCGACATTTGGTAACAGATTATGAGAAAATTACAGCAATATTTAAATAAAAAAACTTGATGAAATGCCATGTTAGATGATCAGGACTCCACAAATTCTTTTTCTTTTATAATCCGAATTATCGTGACTTCTTGGGAAAGATACAAGTGTATTTTTCTTTCTCTATAATTTGGAATTCAGCATTTTCCATCACTTACACTAGTTTTCATCCAAGGTTAGAAGAAACCAATCTAACCTACTATTTAATCCATAGCTGGAAGGAAAAATAATTCCTACCTTTCCAAGAGAATTAGTGTAAATGAACATAAGCTTAGAATTTCAAGTCCACTTTCTGTGCTGATATCCATCAGACAAGTGGCACATTATATTATATTGTAAACCAAGCAGACCTATATAAATTACAATATTTTTAATACTGCACTTTGTACATTTCACCCCATGAGCATTCCCAGATGGTTATAAGTGATAATCTATTAAAAATACTAAAATATCCTCAACAGATTGTTAGGTCACAAAACAGGATTTAACCTCACACAACAAACAACTGCCTTTATCTTATGGGCCGAGACACTAACTTTGAGTAATGCCTGCATTGATTGCTTGGGAATCAGATGACTGGTCATTAACACCTATCTTCAAGGAACTACCTGTTAAAGATTTTATAATTGAGAAAACTCTTCCAGTGATTTCATAGCTAGCAAGCTTGTACAGTAACCATTTATGCCACACCTTAGAAATATTTAATGCAGTCATTCTTGAGATATATTTGTTATCAAGTGTCCCACTCCAATTCCTCTGTCAGTCTTTGTCTCTACATCCTCCCCTCTCAGTATCTGTAATACCAAGCATGACAACATACATAGATACAAAGATATTAATAAATATATGTACAAAGCAAGTATGAACAAATCATAGTTCATCTGACAAACATGTTGAACTTCTAATCTTTTGATTTGTTAGGGAGTCCAAGAAAGTAATTCATAATATGACAGGGATATTTGGCACATGAATATCTCCATGGGTTACACACCACAAAGTGTCAATTTATATCATGTAGACAATATAGAAAAATGGGAAAAAAAATTATTTTTTCACACTTCAAAATTTTATATCTGCTCTTTATTTTTGTCTGAAATTCTGGGAGGGATTATTTATAGTAGTTACATTGTTATCATTGGAAATTAGAGATGAAGGAACAGCCAGAAAGATCCTGAAGGCCAAGCAGATGAGCTCAAATAGAAAGTTAGACGAACACTAGAGAAAGTCAAGCCACCTGAAGGGGGGAAAAAAGTAGGGGTGAAAATTTTAGGTAGGTCATAGAGTATTTCTCCTGTCCTGCCTTTAATATCTTGTGAGTGTCAAATTCTCCAAATCCTCTTCCCTCGTTATGTGTCCTAGAAATTTCAATCTTTTTAAGTATAAGTGTCCTTTTTTTTCGTTTTCCTTGAAATTGTTATGTGTTTTGTGCCAGGAATTTTGTAGAACCACATTTGTTACCTCAGGTCTTCATCTGTGAAGAGATTGTTCAGTATTCACTGGCTCTGAGAAGAACTTATCAGCACTTTTTGGGTTATTTTATATTTTGCTTAATTTTTTAAAAGCATCTATTTCACTGCACCTTTGCGTTTCCTTATCACATTTCGCATTCTCAAATTATCTCCCCAGAGATTTAAAATTTGATTTTAACATCTTCAATTCATAGTTCACATCATTGGCTATACTTGCTAACAATCATACATTTTGTGCTTATAAATTACTAAGCAGAATTTGTTAAGTAGCTATTAATAAAAAATATCTATACCAATTACTTGAAATATATCCATACAGTCAATTACAAAATCTCCATATCTTTTTTTTTTTTTTTTAAATAAATATTGGCAATCTTTAACCACACAAAAGAAAGAAAAAAAGAAAGAAAAAAAGAAAGAAAAAAAGAAAGAAAAAAAGAAAGAAAAAAGAAAGAAAAAAAGAAAGAAAAAAAGAAAAAAGAAAAAAAGAAAAAAGAAAAAAAGAAAAAAGAAAAAAGAAAAAAAGAAAAAAAGAAAAAAGAAAAAAGAAAAAAAGAAAAAAAGAAAGAAAAAAAGAAAAAAGAAAAAAGAAAGAAAAAAGAAAGAAAAAAAGAAAAAAGAAAAAAGAAAAAAGAAAAAAAGAAAGAAAAAAGAAAGAAAAAAGAAAGAAAAAAAGAAAGAAAAAAAGAAAGAAAAAAGAAAGAAAAAAAGAAAGAAAAAAGAAAGAAAAAAAGAAAGAAAAAAAGAAAAAGAAAAAAAGAAAAAAGAAAAAAAGAAAAAAGAAAAAAAGAAAAAAGAAAAAAGAAAGAAAAAAAGAAAGAAAAAAAGAAAGAAAAAAAGAAAGAAAAAAAGAAAGAAAAAAAGAAAGAAAAAAAGAAAGAAAAAAAGAAAGAAAAAAAGAAAGAAAAAAAGAAAGAAAAAAAGAAAGAAAAAAAGAAAAAGAAAAAAGAAAAAGAAAAAAAGAAAAAGAAAAGAAAAAGAAAAGAAAAAGAAAAAGAAAAGAAAAAGAAAAAAAGAAAA
Organism: Ascarosepion bandense; assembly: GCA_037127315.1. NCBI lineage: Eukaryota > Metazoa > Mollusca > Cephalopoda > Sepiida > Sepiidae > Ascarosepion > Ascarosepion bandense. Next base: position 5,216,611 of record JBBBDQ010000925.1, read on the forward strand.
AGAAAAAAAGAAAAAAGAAAAAGAAAAAAAGAAAAAGAAAAAAAGAAAAAGAAAAAAGAAAAAGAAAAAAAGAAAAAGAAAAAAAGAAAAAGAAAAAAAGAAAAAGAAAAAAAGAAAAAGAAAAAAAGAAAAAAGAAAAAAGAAAAAGAAAAAAAGAAAAAAGAAAAAAAGAAAAAAAGAAAAAGAAAAAAGAAAAAGAAAAAAGAAAAAGAAAAAAGAAAAAGAAAAAAGAAAAAGAAAAAAAGAAAAAGAAAAAAAGAAAAAGAAAAAAAGAAAAAGAAAAAAAGAAAAAGAAAAAAGAAAAAGAAAAAAAGAAAAAAAGAAAAAGAAAAAAGAAAAAGAAAAAAAGAAAAAGAAAAAAAGAAAAAGAAAAAAAGAAAAAGAAAAAAAGAAAAAGAAAAAAAGAAAAAGAAAAAAAGAAAAAGAAAAAAAGAAAAAGAAAAAAAGAAAAAGAAAAAAGAAAAAGAAAAAAAGAAAAAGAAAAAAAGAAAAAGAAAGTGTCAAAAAGAGGTTTTTCATTTGACATTTTAACTACCGTCAGTGATGTCTTGTTTTAAAGTAATAATTTGAACTGTAATAAAATCTAAACATGAAAGTGGATTTATACCTTTTCTTTCTTTGAGAATTTACAAAGAAAAAGAAAAAAAAATTAAATCGCTATGAGATTTACAAGAATTTTATATTTGCAACATTCTAAAAACTGTATTAATACTAATATATGCATCATTTACCAATTTATGAATTAAATATTTATTTTTATTGAGAAATTTATAAACTTTTACTAAATTATTATAATGTGAATCAACTATAAGGAAATCCATATTTACCATTTTATAAAGTTTAAATCAATTGGCAATAAGCCAATGTTTTGCCAACCATTCCAATAAATAAATAATGTAAAACACTAGCAAATCAATTTTTTTCTTTTTCAATTCTCAAGAGAAAAAATGCATAAATTAATTTTGATGTGTTTAAGTTTTATTAAAATTCTAATCATTGCTTTGTAAAACAAAAATTACAGAAGAATGAACAGCAATGTCAAGGAAAAACTCCCCCTCCAGGCACAAAGGTTACAGATTGCCGAAAAATTGATGTCCAATAAGTGCATAATTGATTAATGTAGGGGTTTTGCAAGCTATTGACAGTAATTTGGCTTTTCATTAAATGCTCCACAAATATCTGGAGTAATAAATAGAGCAATGACCAACTAAAGTTAAAACATTTTCAGATTTGTCAACATTCAAGCTTTATCTTTGCTATTGGTTATAATTTTTTATGTTCAATTTCTTGCATAAATTTGATATTTCGACATGTATACTATTATGTTAAAAGAAAGTGTTGATACTGACACATGTGCTTGAACATAGATCTCCAGGCAACAAACAACCATTGAATGGATTGTATTACTGGATCACATGACCATGAATATGAAGCACTGAGACAGAAGTCAGTGTGTTCTATGTTGCGCATCACTGAAGAGATTGAATTACTCGAGAGAATTATTCCAAGAACATTGTATATTAGTCAAAGGATTTGTACGTTGACTTTATGTGAATAATAACAAAAGATAACTCACTAATAGCAAGTTAACAAAAATTCTCTTTAGAATAATGTTACAAAAAACTAACATTATAAAATATACTTTATCTATTTCTTCAAATTTGGTCAAGACAGGTGTTTGCAAAAGTTCAATTCTTACTCTTAAAGGGAAAAAAAAAAAAAAAAAAATGCAATATTCATCTTTAGAAAAAATGTTTTCCTATACATGACTGAAGATAAAATCTTTAATACATGACTGAAAATAACTATTTAAGCTAAATGAATAGCACAATATTTATCACATACATGCAAAAATACACAAGAAAATTAAATAAACCTAACCCCAGTCATAGTAGCATCAAAATTTCCTGATGAGTGGCTTGAAAAATCATGAAAAGTGTGTAAGAAACTCTAGAGTTGAAGCACTGAATATAGCATTTATCAGCCAAGTAACAAACTTTATTTGTATGAATGACAGAGATACACATTTGGCAGTTCTGTTGTTGCTTCCCAACTGGTAATTAGGAGCCCAAACTCTTTCATAGCATCTAGAGAGGCTCCACTGATCAAAAGAGGAATAATGTTGCATGTGGATGGGTGTCCCTGACAGCATCTTTGCTGGGCACTACTACTCTAGGCTTCTCTTTATCAAAATAACTCACCATGACTATAAGCAATCAAAGATAAAACATCTAAACCCCCCACAAATTTTCTTTCTCCGACATCTATGGCTGTAAACAGAACTAAAAAAGAAATTAGCCAAAAACTTTCCAGACAAAAATGACAAAAATTTCAGTTGATATTAAAAGATTAAAATAAGGATTTTTTACCATACAAGTACATTTCACAAAGTGGATGTGCGTTGTGGCACAGTGGATATCAGCTCGGAACGAGAAGTCGGGGAGCCAAGTTCGAATTCCAGTTGAATTCCTTGCATTCACTTACGCGCAAATACCCTTGGGAAAGATATTAATCCGTCTATTCCTTCCAGTTATGAGTTAAATAACAGGACAGATTGGGTTCTATAGCCTTGGTCGGCAACCAGCCTACTGCAGAAAGCAATGGCAACCTAGTGCGGGATAATCTTCTTCCCAGTCAGTCATGTCTTTCGAGACATGATCACCCAAACGTGTATCACATATGGCACTTAACTGACTGACATTTCAGAGAAAAAAGAAAATATATATATTTTAGATAATTTGAAACAATTACTTGTTTTAATACATCATTTTACTTACAATTATTGTCACATGACAAATGAACAGTACATAATTATATAAACAAATTATGCCATGAATAATCTCAAGTTTCTTTTCTTTTTTTTTATTTACTGTTACTTACATTATTGTCAAAGCTTTTTAAAATTTCATAAATAGCAAAGTAATCGTTTTAAGTAACAGTTAATCAAAATAAGTGCTGCATAATCTAATTGTTGTGAAATTAGACAATGTATTTTATATAGTCTAAGATTTTTTTAAAAAATAAAACATTGATTCAAACTCCTAGACAAGGTAGTAAATAAAAGTGGGAAGAGAAGACTAATTTTCAATTCTAAGATGGCATGTACAGTTGTCAGCAAAAACAATAGCCCAAGTTTCAAGGTTCAAATTGGAAATGCCAAAAATCAAGTACAAAACTAGAAATATATAGGAAGTGCTATAAAAGACAATGGAAAATAGGTCACAGAAATCCAAAGGCATATTGTTATATTAAAATATCTTCCAAAAGCTTGAAGTATTAAGAAACAGAAAAATTTAATGGGAAACAAAGAAAGAGTGCTAATCTATGTAATTAATAACAATCTTCCTACATGGCAGTGAATGCCGGACAATTTTCTCAGATAAAGAGGAGACTTGAAGCAACATGATTCTACCAAAGAATGCTGAAAATCCTATGGACAAAATATGTGAACAAGAAAATTTAAAAAAGAAAAAAAGTTGGATTCTTTTTGTAGTGCAGTGGATATCGGCTCAGAACATGAAATCGTGGAGCAGAGTTTGAATTCCAGTTGAATTCATTGCATTCACTTATACGCAAATACCCTTGGGAAAGGTATTATTCCATCTCTTCCTTCCAGTTATGGGTTAAATAACAGGACAGATTGGGTTCTATAGCCTTGGCTGGCAACCAGTCTACCACAGAAAGCAATGGCAACCTACTGCGAGAATCTTCTGCCCAGTCAGTCATGACTCTTTCAAGCATGTTTCACGTATGGCACTTAACTGACTGAATGGAGAACAGAGCTTGGAGAATTTAACACTTGTTGAAATTAAGGAAGAGAGGAGAAACAACAAGCAACCTCCCTAATAAGCTTGTATAAAGGGATGTCAGAAAAGAAAAGATTGCTTTAATAAATACTTTCAGTGTTGCATTATTTATACTGTAATTCTGAAGCTTGTAATATCAACTTGAAAGTAATATAGGCAAGACCCGTCACCATATTATCCTCTTTTCATCAGTATAAATTGCTGCCACCTTTTCCCCCAGTGTATTTAAACTGTAATTAGTGTGAAGGAGAGAAGCTTTCACTGAGTGAGAGAAAAGAGAGACCAATTTAAACTGATACCAGGAATGAATATGTGCAAATCTGTGTCTTGCTTATCCTTGTCCTTGATTTCAACTTCTCTTCAAAAATCCCCGAGCTAATTATTATAGATCAGTTACAAATAAACATTTGCTGCAGAGGAAGGTCATGAAATCAAGTGTGTGGATCATTCCCTGGCAAGTTGAAGTCCACTTTAAACAAATTCACACCATCTAAACTTTCTTCAACCAACTCTTGCAAAGCTAAACATTGAAAGAGAATGAATAATTAGAGCAGGTTTTGGTGAAATGAGAAGCTTCTAGTTTAGAACCAACATGTATTTAGTCATCAACACCATCATAAAGGAAGCAATCAGCAAAGAGTTCTTGGCTACAAGATAAAACTGAGGATATGTAAATAAAGAAAACTGTAGAGACACTTTGTTACAAAGAATTTCATTAGATAAAATAAGTTTTATTGATAGAATCAACCATAACCCATATTGATCTGTTTGAACTAATGCTGCTTTTTTTGCCTTTAAGATACTGCAACTGTTTATCTTAAAATTCATATTTTCTTGATTTCAGATGGAAGCTTAGACATTTTCCAACATATGTCATTTAAACTGATGCCAAGAGGATATAGGATAAAGCAAGATAATGTTACTGTTTTGTATAGCAAACCAGTATTAATTAACCTCAACAGAAGCTAAAATGTTTATGATTGAAAGCTAACAATTTCGGAGCTTCTACTGCTTCAATACAGAAATTGTAATCAATGGAGAGTGATTTATTCAAAGGCTTACTTAGCACACCTTTTCTGTCAACTGTTATGTTGAGGGGGGGGTGTATTTACACACACATACATACACACAGGGAGATAAATCAAACACAAAATGAAACCAAACACAAGCAGCATATTGATCAAAAGTTAATCAACTGTATGCAGTTATCCAGCAAATTGTTGGAGGAGGGGGAATATTTATCTTGTTCATCTAGTGCTGATGTCTATTTGTACATTCAGGGAAATGCAGATTTTGCCAAGTTCTAATCAAATGGTCCCTTGATATTGTTTATATCAATGCCCTACTAGCAACAGCACTTTGCCAATTGTTTCAGTTGATTAATTTCTGATCAATATGCTGCCTGTGCTTGGTTTCCTTTACTTTCTAGTAAGTAGCAAAAATATTGGTTAACATCATTCAGCTGTAATAGAAACTTCCTATTATATATATATTTTTATTTTGAGATTTTGCCTGCTTCTGACATGCTGAAATGATCCATACAGATACAGTTTTAGCTTCTGCAGTAAATCTTAAACTAGAAACTTCTATTAAAAAGAAAAACCTTATTAAAGTTTTGGAGCCTAATTTTATTTATGTACAATTGTCTCAAGAGTCATTAACTTTTTTTTTTTTTTTTTCAAAAACAGGAGTTTTGTTATGCATGATCATTTATTGGTAAGATATTTTTTCTATTAACTCAGATTTAAACTTTACTATAATAAACTTTAAAGTAATTATGGAGATGAATTTATGCTATATTCATGATAACATCAATCACATGTTTAAGTTTCTCATTTTTATGAAATATTTGCACAATGTTCTTGTTCTTACTCTCCAACGTCTTACTCTTATAACAATGCTTAATTTTTCTAAGTGCCATTCTTAAAACATTCAAAGTAAATAGCAATATGCAAGAACCCTTAATAAAGAAGCTTCTAATTTGTTATATATATATATATATATATATTTTTAAATCTTTTCACCCCAAGCAAGGCATTACACTGCCACTATTGCACTTGGGGTTACATAGGGGAAGGTAAAGAGAAAGAGTGGTTAGATATAGGAAATTTCAAAAGGGGGTTGATAGATGGGTATGGATACGGAGGCTGGGGGTTGGGTGGATGGGAAGAGTGTTTGAAAGAATGGAAGCGAGTTAATGTGTTAGGTGGTGTCTATTGAACTTACATTTAAACTCCTGTAGATTGTAGCCATCGGGGAAGTAGTCATATGGAAGGGAATTCCACAGTCGGGAAGTGCAAGAAAAACTGTTTGAGTAGAAGTTGAAGTTGCATTTTATCAGTTTCACTGTAAAAGGGTGGGATCTAGTTGCTAATTTAGTATCTCGTGCAAATTCGTACCTAGTGGGCACCAGTGATCTAAGTTCATCGGAGCAGAAGCTGTGAAAGTATTTATAGAAGAGACACAGGGAAGCCACGTCACACCCGTGAGAGAGAGACTGCAGGCGGTCTGCCAAGTCGGTATCGATCACATTACAGACCTTCCGCTGTAACTTGTCGAGAAGCCCAAGGAGAATAGAAGGGGCACCCAACCAGATATGGCAGCAGTATTCAATGCATGGGCGGAGGGTAGATTTATATATGTGCAGGATAGATTCAGACGGAAAAAACTTCCAGTCCCTGCACAGAGAACCAACTTTTATAGCAGCTGATTTAGCAATGGATTCGATATAGCCATTCCACTTGAGGTCCGCTGAAAGTGTGAGACCAAGGAGGCATAGTATTTTACTCTCTTGGAGGCAGGCCTGGTCCATGCTAATGGGAGGTAGGTGCGATTGTCTATGATGGTTAATTGATAGTAGCTTTGTTTTAGAAACATTAAAATTTACGAGCCATTTCTTACCCCAGTCCACTACAGATTGGAGGTCCTTTTCAAGCTCAGCTGCGAGGTTAGCTTTGTCGCCCACAACAGATTTTTGATCAAGGCGAGAGTAAACTGTGGTGTCATCGGCACCTACTTGGGATCTTATGGTATCAGGGAGATCATTAATGTAGATCAAAAACAGCGTAGGACCTAGGATAGAGCCTTGAGGACACCCGTGTTCACATGGTATTTCGGGGAAGCATGTCAGTTTAATACCACTTTCAATGTGTGGTTAAAGAGGAATGACTGGATTAGTTCAAATGTCCAGTTATACCATAGCCCCGCAGTTTGCATAGAAGGCCAGCATGCCAAACTGTTGAATGCTTTAGAGATACCCAAGGCGACAGTTCGGGCTTCGCCATTCCTGTCAAGTGCCTGGTATATATACTCTGTGATGGTTGTTAGCATATCAGCAGTAGACCTGGTGAAGCGGAAACCTTACTGCTTGTCCGAGAGGAGCCTGTGTGCTGTGAGATGCTGAACCACCTCGACGTTGATAATGACCTCGAACACTGTCAAAGATCGGAAGAAGGCTGATAGGGCGGTAATTTGCGGGTTCCGAGGGTTCTCCAGTGTTTTTGAATATAGGAACTACAGAGGAAGATTTCCAACAGGCAGGAAGCAGATAGGCAGAAGTTGTAGAGCTTAGAAAGGACAGAGGAGAGTTCAGGGGCACATTTCTTTAAGACTATGATTGGGATTCCATCCCCTCCGCTCGCTTTGTGAGGGTCAAGTTTTGAGATTATCTTAGAGACAAGCGAGGGTGTAATGTGGACATCATTCAGTTGAGCCTTAATTCTAGGTGAGAAGTCAGGTGTAAAAACCCCGGATGAGTACAGACTTGAATTGTTCGAGAATCTCCGGGCAAAACATTCAGCCTTGTCCGCTGAGGACCTCAAATTTGTTGATTAGTGGGGGTATTGAGGATTTGCTCTTGTTAAGTACTCTTTTACAGAGTCACCAGTAGTCTTTGTCACCGAACTTAGCGGATGCTATGCATTGCTTCATTCTGGCAGCAAACAACATCTTAGTTTCGTTAAGAATCTTTTTACAGTTATTACGAGCTGAAGCAAAAAGGCGCCTGTTTTGGTCTGACGCATAGCTACGATAAAGTCGGAAGAAATGATTCCGGTGGGCAATGGCAGCCAAGCAAGCGGGTAAGAACTATGGCGACGAATGAGACTTAAGCTGAAATTTCCTGGCAGGGATGAAGGCATTGATGCCAGCCTTAAACCAGGAGGAGACCTCAGATGCACATTCTTCAATGGGAAGACTAAAAACGTTGTTCCATGGGACGTCATAGGAAGTCTCGGAACGAATCCCAGTCTGCTCTTTGGTAGCAGTAAGATATTCTACTGGCCTGGGTTTCTTGGGTTGGGTGGGAGTGGAATGAAATGTTGACGGAAACTACGGTGTGGTCAGAGTTTCCAAGTGGGCAGAACTGTCTGGTAGTGCAAGAGTCTGGGATGGAAGTGAAACAGAGGTCTAGTAGTGAGTCCCTTCCATTAGGGTTGTCGAAGAAACGCATGGGGAAGTTCACCAGTTGCATAAGGGATTGGGTGATTGAAAAATTCATGATGTGGACACCAGCATGGTCGGTGACAGAGTTCTCCAGCCACTTGGTGTGGTGAGCGTTAAAGTCACCAAACACACATATATGGGCAGAGGGATGGGAAGAAATGGCTTTGTCAGAGATGCTGTCAAGTAACGAACAGTCAGAGGAGGAAGGGGGCGGTAGAGAAAGAAGAAATAGCTAATCAAGCTTAGAAGTGAGAGACGGAAGCACATGAAAGAATGATCCAGGGATTTAAGAGATGTCACCCTAGCTAGGGGAAGGTGTTCGCTGACATACACACCAAGCCCATGCATATGAACATTGGAGTCCTTCCTGAAGAGGGGAAGGTAGCCAGGAATGTAAAACTCAGAAGTATATAAAAGAAAAAAAAAACAAAACCAGTAGACATTAGTGTAAGACTGAAGGTTCTTAACTTTCTAAAACTGATCACCTAATGAATTATAAAAACTTGTTTTAATCATTTTATCCGAAGTAAGGCAATAATACCTTTAGGACATTACTGAAAGTGAAAGAGGAGATGTTAGCCAGGACAAATAAAAACACACACACAGTTTTCAGGAAGACAGTAGATTGCAATTGATGTTGCATTTAAATTTAACATTATAGGTTACAGGGAAGCAAGAAATCAAAAGGAGTTCCAGAGGCAAGTGTAAGGAAAACTATTAGAATAGAACATACAGTTGCATCTAGCTAGTTCAACAGCAAGACCTAATAACCAATCTAGGTTGTATGCTTAAATTAATATAGTATAGACACCAAAGAAGGAAGTTCATAACAGTTGCTATGAAAATATTCGTATAAAAAAAAAAAAAAGAAAAAAAAAAAAAAAAAGAGAGGGAAGCTGTGTCGCTTTAAAGAGAAAGTGACTGAAGTCAAGATACCATTACATTACAAGCCTTTCTTTGAATTTTGTCTGATGTCTAAAATGACTTGCTGAATTTTCAGCTGCTAAGATTAACTTCAAGAGGACTAGAGACGATGTATGATTTTCTTTATATTCCAGTATATGGACACTGGAATTGCTTAGAATGGATTAAAAAACAGTGTGGAGATTGCAGATCGTGGTCTTTTTGATAAGTGCTGAAAAGTTCTCAGCTCTAAGAAAATTCTCACCAAATGATCACACAGTTTTAAGTATTTAATCAGACAAAACCTATCATTTTTAACACATTCTGCTATTACCCCGAATACAAGAGTTCTGCATAGATATTTTACTATCCACTTACAAAAGTTTTTGATTGTAATAAGAGTTGATACATCAAAATACATGCAGATGAGTTTTGATTATGCATTCAGACAGAAAATTATATGTGGGTAAAACCATAAAAGTCTCGGTGTTAGTGCTTACAAAAGGTCAGATTCCTACTTATCGACCATTGGTTCCCAAACTAATAGTTACTTCCCAAATTAGGGTTACAACAATTCTCAGGTTTGTGAAAATAGCTTGGAAAAAAATAAAAATCCCAAACCAAGGCACCCCTCCTGTTGGGGGAGAAACTGCTCCATACTTGACCAGGAGTGTAGTTGTACTCACCATACTTGGCCAATTGCAGGTTGGTGAGATTATTTAACTCCTAGTTGGGCTTTTAATTCAGTGTTGTCCTTCTAGACTAGTTACCACACAAAGCTACAGGGGTCAGTCAGTCATACTATTTACCCATAGCAAGAGGAGGGATATTTGCACATAAGTGAATGTAACTAACCCCACTGGAATTCAAACTGCTCTCCGATTTCATATTCCAAGCCACTATCCATTGCACCACCCATATATAACTTGTTATAATAGAAGTTTATTTTGATACTTTTTTCTTATATATATATATATATATATATATATATATACACACACACACACATATATATATTGGAGAAACATAGTAATGTCTGCATTTTTTACTTTTTTTTATTCCCACCAACCACTATAAAGAAATAACCACCAGTCCCTGGAATGTTGTTTTGTTTACAATTAGATTGAAGTTATTTTTGCCACCAGCTGGTTGCCTTTTTGTGTAAACATGTTTGTTCAGTTCTAAAAACTGAACAAGTTTTCTATTTTAAGAAAAAAACTATATAAATTCTTATTTTTAGTTGATACAAACTAGATAAAACATTGAACAGATGTTAACCTTTAGCACTCTGCATTGGTAATATTACTTCCCCTTCTACTGCATTCTTTTTCAAAGCTCCACAATCACAGTATCCTTATTGATAATTTTACTCAGAGTTGTTTTCTGTTGCCATAGAAGGATATGACAGCTATGAAATTCAAATACACTATTGTTCAGGGATTTGAGTCACCTTCTGATCTAAAAGAGAACAACTTTCTGACTCCATTTTAATTTAGTGACCAATTTGGTAGTTCATTAATCATATGTGGACTAACTTTCAGACAGACATGGACAAAGAATTTAATTCTCATCAGCAACATATAAGATTTTTCACTGAAATATACAAGGCTGAAAGAACTGAAGAATTCTTGGCCTGATCCAATTGGCAAAATGAATATTGATATTTGGCAATTTAAATGATTTTTGGGAAGTGGGTATGACAGGGAAGCTGTCAACCCATTCAGATATTACAAATATGTTTCAGTAAAACATTCGAGTGAGAGAGCAAGCGAGACCTAGTTTACATATTTCCAGCAAAAGTCAGACAAAAGGAAAGGAAGCTAGATAATTGTAGCTTTGAGTATACAGAATCAAAAATTTCACCAAGTTCTCAGTTGGTTTTGTGGTTGAATTGCTAATGGTGCTGCATAAAATAATGAATTTAATATATGAGAATCATGTTTAAAAGCTACCACTTAACAATTTTAATTCACTTTATTACATGAGGTATACATATATTGGGTATATTTATGCAGCTATTTTGCCTTTATACGAGTAGTTAAAAAAAAAAAAATTCTTAAGGATATTTGGATACAAACTGACAAAATTCAATACAAAAAAAAGTGCTAAATTTTGATAATGGCTAATAAAATTTCCAAGTGCACAGCCATCAGACAATTTACAATTCAAATTTTCAACAGAAGTGTAAAATGACCTGAAATATAGAACAAATAAAACCTTAAAACAAAGAACTTTTGTTTATCTTTAAATCAAATATACACTAGCATGTAGAAGCGTTGGGCCAACTACACAATATGATTATACACCATTATGAAACTGTTTAGCAGTGAACCTTGACAATTGCAAAGAAATTTGTTAAGTTTTCTTAGGTGCTGTATAACAGAAAATACACTACTGTAAGTAGCATGAAGCTGAACAAAAATACAAAACTGTTGGGCCAATGAAAGATCTGAAAGGATAAAAATCATGATAACATGGAAATTACTAAGTACAAATTGTTCCAACAATTTTAAGGTGCCTTGACAAGTCATTGGAATTGAACAACTTTTCTTTAAATCTAAAATCCTTGTTAAAATTTTTGCTTGTGGCCCAGTATTTTTGCATGGCTTTTTTTTTTCAGCATCACAATGCTCAAGATGATCTATCATCTACAATACAGTATTAACAAAAATGCAGTAACTTGTTTTCTGGTCCTCAAAGATCAGAAAATATACTGAGAAAAGAATACCATTAATCATGTTTAATTTTTGTTTTAAAATTAAAAGTAATTTATTTAGGTGAGCCAAAAGTTTTTCACACCAGTATTTATATTATTCTATGTCTATAGCATGATAGTTTCATACCCTATAAAATCATCAGATGCATATGACCTAACCATTTCTAAAATAAATTTTATTTTTGATTCTCTTCTTTTTTTTTTTTAAGGAGGTTATAAATCAGTAGTGCCATTTTTTTAATTTATTAAAGTTTGTTTATCCCAAAATCTAACCATGAAATTGGAAAGCAAATTCATAGAAATTACATTGAGCACTGTTCTATTAACACCAGAAAAAATATCTCTGTGTGTGTGTGTGTGTATATATATTTGCGATATATGTATCTATATATCTCAACCATTTGTCATTATAAAGGATTTATTCTCTGGAAATTTTTACATTGTCTTTCTAACAAGGTTTAATTGGCACAGGAAGCTTTTTATCATTTTTTTTTTTTTCATCCATTACACTCAATAGTGTGTAGGGCAGCAACAAAGCTTTTCCACCTCTGCCTATCTTGGGCCAGACTAGTCAACGAACCCTAAGAGTACTGCATAGCTTTCATCTCATTGTCCATCATACTTCTCCATGTCGGTCTCTCCCTCTTTTGCCATCTGGGGTCCAGTGCAGTGCTGTTCTTGTGATTGACTGTGGATCTTTCAGGAGCACATGCCCAATCCATCTCCACCGCCTTCTTGTAATGATGGTGCCCATGTTCTCTTGCTTGCATCTCTTCAACAGGTCTTCATTGGAGATCTTCTCTGGCCAAAATATTCTCAGTATTCGGAGGCATATAATATGAAAGGATCGTAGCTTGGCGAGATCTGCCTTAGTCATTCTCCAGCACTCAGAGAGAAAAAAAAAAAAAAAACAGTTTGTTATGGAAACAGGAAGATTACAACTCCAAAATTTACAAACTGAGTTAAGTGACAGTAGACCTTAATTTTGTCAGAATACCATGTTCTTAACCGAACTGCCTCATAGCATTAAAGGATTCCAATTGCTCGGCTATTTACACATAGGTAAAGGAAGAAGTGGATTCAGACCCTTTACAAGGGCATTACAGTGAATGCAATAAAATCATTTTAAATACCAGTAACCACTATGCCACTACATAATATAAGACTATTTACTCTAGCATTTTTAGATATTAACTTAATATTTTAAGTATTTTACAGTCAATAACAAAATACTGAGTTAACAATTTAAAACTTTAATTCATTTTTCAATCTTTAAAAATCAAAAACTTATCTTCTCACTAAAAGAAAAAAAAATCACACACAAAGAAACATACCAAATAATCTTAGTACTTTAACTTAGTATAAACTTTATGTCTTTATACTTGAAAAACCACATATAATGTGAGGAAGATAGCTTCTCTGAATCTGACAGTTAAAAACCAATTTCCCAATTTTTTTTAAATTGGGAAAAATTGGTGCTAATCTATTTTTTTAATAAATAAATAAAAAAAAAATTTTAAATCTGAAGCTAGTAGATTTGTATGCTTTTATTAAATTTTAAAGTGCTTAACCAAGTAATTCACTTAGTAGGAAGAATCTCATGAAAATTCTCAAGTGCATTATACAACTTTTTACACACATCCAAGGGGTGTTGTCGTACAGTGGATGTCGATTCAGAACAAGAAATCAACAAGCAAGTTCAAGTTTCAATTGAATTCCTTGCATTCACTTACATGCAAATAATCTTGGGAAAGGTATTAATCTGTCTCTTCTCCCTCCAGCTAGGAATTAAATGGTAAATTACTGCAGGAAGACTTTCTGCCAAAGTCAGTCATGTCTTTTTCGAGACATGATCACCCAAGTGTGTATCACGCATAGCACTTAACAGATTTCATATATATATATATATATATATATATATATAATAGCTCTGTTATATTTCATCAAGTACTAAATAGCTTTCATAAACACCAGCCCTAAATGTGTGATATCATGTATACATGTGAGGAAGTGATATATCTAAGAGGATAGCATAGTTAGTGTTGGTAGCTGTAAATTACACTATATTCGATTTATCCTGAAACTTCCATAATCTATCCAGCCCACCTACATGACTTTTTTTTTTACTGAAAGATACATTTTACAGACTTATGTTTACAGTTTTTGAGAACAGAAAGCTAATGAATATCGAATAGCATAGAATGATTGCAAGAAATTTTTACAGAATCTGAGTCTTAAGTTAATAATGATCATATGCCATAAGCAGTTTGAAACAAATTTGTTTTTCTTGCACCCTCTTCAAGACAATTTTTTCTTCAACACTTATTACTAAAAATATAACTGGTATACATTTGAATAGATACCCTTGTTAAAATTATATATAATTAAATATAAGAATTTGAATGATAAAAAATAAAAATCCTATGTAACATGTTTCAGCCATCAAAATATCTTCAGAAGGATTTTTATTTTGGATGAAATCATACAGAAATGAGGAAGAAATGAAAATATAAACAACCATTAGTTATAATTAAATATCAACAGAAACACTGAAAATGAAAACACTTTGATTTTTGACACATCAGATGATAGAAATTTAATCAGGTGTAAACTGCAGCAAATTGGCTTTCTAAATGACACACCTAATTTCATGAGCAAATTTAATATTTACTAAATGTTTGTTCTCACTTGTTCACTCACATTCTCATGCATAACCACATAGACAATGATTAAGTATAATATTTCATGAATTTTTGTAACTTTTCATTGAAGGTGAGGTTGTCAACATTTTAAACCATTGGCAATTTTCACTGAGTAAAATCATTCATGTAAACATTCTTTTGCTTTAGAAACAGGAAACAGCAATAATTATTTTTCTTTATAGAATATACATTTACAAATAATTTTGTATACTCAAATTATAAATAAATCCCACACAGTACTGTGTTAATCCCTGATGACAGTGATTAGCAAAACTTCATTTTTTTTTTTTTTTTAATCAGGAATTTCTTCTCTCTATTATATAAATATATATTTTTTATTTATTTATAAAAAGAAGTAGGGAGTTTTTCCCCTTTTCTATGGCAAATGCTTATGTGCATAGTCCATTGTTAGGAAAATAGCTGTGATATCTTTAATGAAAAATTACATTTGTTGGTAGTGTGGCTTGCCTTATGATGTACAGTACTTTATGCAGCTTCCCCCCCCCCCAATGTTGTCCATGCCTGGTTTAGATGTATAGTTTAGGAAATTTCATTAAGCATCACATTGATGTTTTTAAATCTCCCACATTGTAATGGTACTGGGTTTTTTTAAAGTTAATTCTGTTCAAGCCTGAACACAAATTTACTACTGAAGACTCAAATTAATATTTACTGACCCAAAGGCTATAAATCAGTCAGTGGGCACATTAAAACTTTCAATTCTCAGAAAGAACATTAATTTCACTAGGAGAGAAAAAGAAAAATGGATGACTACTCGAATTGAATATATACCTGGATAAAGAAGAAAGCCTCTCCTGCAACCAAAAAAAAAAAAAAAAAAATAGCAAATTTGATATATATCTATATCTCTAAGAACATCTTGTGTGAGAATTTCTCATTATGGCCTCTTTTCTGACCAGCTTATGGCTACACTATTGAATATTCTGATATGCAAAGATCTTTTTCTTTTTTTTTTTCCAGTTAATTCTGGT
Organism: Ascarosepion bandense; assembly: GCA_037127315.1. Taxonomy (NCBI): domain Eukaryota; kingdom Metazoa; phylum Mollusca; class Cephalopoda; order Sepiida; family Sepiidae; genus Ascarosepion; species Ascarosepion bandense. The sequence goes on from JBBBDQ010000925.1 coordinate 5,232,173, forward strand.
TAAATGACACTTCATATAATGGAGATAAGCTCATATATGTGATTTTAGCTCCTTATAACAGAGTACATTTTAATATCTAGTAATGTACACTAAGAAAGAGAAATAGAATTTCTTACATATTTTTTTGGAGGGGGGTGCTATTTGAAATTAGGGTGCCAAAGACAAAAAAGGCAGGCAAAATAGTGTTAATTTGACTGAACTTTGTGTTGTAGAGCAGCAGAATCTACTTTATATTGGTCGTTTTTTTGTTTTATTTTTAAAGAGTCAAGCTGAGCCTGTCCGTTACTTATAACATTCATTTCCATAAGATAAGGTCTTTTCCAGTAAGTAGCACAGAAATAAAGAGAAACTACCCAGAACTGACCATCTGAACAGAAATGTGTAGTGGGATTGGTATTTATTTACAATTTAATCAAGTGCAGAGTAAAGATTCAAATGGAAAGAGGTTGACTACTGATCATGTGCCCTCTATGGCAGCAAATGCTGGATAAACTTCTCAAAGATAAAGACTCAAACCAACAGAAATGTAGTTCTACAGAAGGATGCTGAGGATATCATGGAACCAACATGACAAAGCTTAAGAGAGGATGCAAACAAAAAGGAAACATACTTAACGTCAGGAAGAGACAACTGAAGTTTCTGGAACATGTAATGACGAAGGAGGGCTTGGAGAATCTAAGCCTCACAAAACACATGGAGAGACAGGAGAAAGCAATACAAGACATACTTGATGGGCTTGAGCAAGTGGATGGCAGGGTAGGGAGAGATACCAAGAAATAAAGGGTTGAGAACAAGGAATTGGGGGGGGGGGGTCCATGATTGCCTATGTCCTGAAAGGACATGGTACAAAAAGAACAATAAAACAAAGATATTAAAAATGATCTTTGATTTTAAAAAATTATATTAGTAAGTAGCTAATCTAGAGCTAACGAACCTACCTAGGTTTCACCTAATGGATCATCAGGGCAAGTTGGCTAATTAGGCAGTATTATATAAGATACTTCAGCCTAATTAGCCAATTTGCCTTGATGATCCATTAGGTGAAACCTAGGTAGGTCCGTTGGCTCTAGGTTAGCTACTTATTTATTTATCTGTTCTGCTATTGTATTGAGCACTTTACGTGTTAGGTTCCTCATCACTGGGTTTTTTTGTTTTTTTTTTTCTTTCGACTAGTACTTTGACTAATGTTCAAGTGCTTAGTTCATTTTATTTTTTTTCCATTTTTTCCCCCCTCCACATTTATACTTGGTGGGTTTTTCGAGACATGTTTTAAGATATATATATATATATATATATATATATATATATATATATATACACACACACACACACAAGTTAAAACCAAGTTATAAACAAAGTTAGAATAGTTCTGAAATCATTCAAACTTCAATGAAAGAAGTGTGAACCATAGAAAGGACTATGTTGAAAAATTAAGCCTCATTTGGTCACATTCCATGAAAGTCGAACTTTCTCAGCTGACCTACACAAATATTGTCATTATGATAGGCGTAGGTTTTGTTCACTACATCCTACTGTTTAAAAAATGTATTTTATAAATACAATGATGTTGGAAACACTTTCCCTGAATTTTAACCATACAGGAAAATGAAAACAGAAGTTGACATTTTATAAATCCTACAGGTTATATCTGCAGAAAGTAATGGCAACTTACTGGGGAAAAGTCTTCTGCCCAGTCAGTCATGCCTCTTCCGAGACATGATCGCCCAAGTGTGTATCACATATGGCACCTAACTGACTGGCAGGTTATACCACAAATTATATCAACAGCTAGTACAAAGTTTTTAGAAAGTAAACAATTTCCAAGTTATGCATTAGTTGTACATTTATTCCAAGTAATTTTAACTCAGAAACTGCTTGAAATATGGCCTCTGGTAATATATACATACACTGATAGTGTTCACTCCCATTTTGGCAATCATGTTGGTGCATGAATCAGAATTTTTCCAAAAGTTCCAAGGAAATGAAATATGATACAGAAAAAGTTTCAATTTTGTTTTCCTTTGTGACTATTATAATCTTTTCTTTTTAACCATATGAGCAGCATATCTGTAGATATCATTCATTAGGCCGTTACACATGTATTATTTTATCAATATTCTCAGTGAAGCTGATATTAAGTTAACTAATAGCAACCTTAGTGAGACAACCTGAAACTTGAAAGCCTTGCCTGCTATTTAATGAACTACTTCTTTCCTATCTTATAAAATTTCCTTCAGTAGAATTGCTTATTTATATACAGTAAGCACAAGATAATTTCAAAGGGATATTCGTGACTGATATTTTATTTTTTAAACTCCCTCCTAGTTTTGATAAGGATTTCACTTTCAGCCAGTTTCCCAGTGCCATAAAGTTGCCTCTTTGGGCCTTTTCTATAAGTACATTCATGGTAATTGTTCAGATGAGCTCTTCGCTATGGTAACTACACATTATGAATTTAAGCACAGTACTAGATTGGCAGCAAGGTCTCATTTTAGAGTTGAATTGGCTAGATGTAATTTATATGCTAACAGTTTCTTCTCTTACACATCTTGCTTGTGAAACTCTTCCAACTTCATACTTTCCAGTTAATTTTAATTTTCAAAAATTTAAATGCAATGTCAATTGCTAACTACTTTTTTTCTGATTACTCTTATTCTTGCTACTTAGTAATGTTTATTATCTAATTATTCCTTTTCTGTCTTAGATGCTTTACTGCCTTATTGAGGTGAACTTTAAAAAAAAAAAATTAAAAAATTAAAAATAAAAACCTATAAAAAAAAAAAGTATCAATAAATAAATCTTTAAATATAAATCTGCAACATAGTCATGTTTATTGTACAGGACATGTATGCAAATGTATCCACTATTATGGGATAGTGGTAAAAGTTAAGACTTCCAACATTGCCCATTCTATGGGATTTGAGTTATTAGATAAAGTTTCTACCATGGAATAACAGTGCAGACCAATTCACTAATATTATATACTACCACTTTTCTCAAGCAAGTATCAACTTTTGTAGCAAACATGTATCAGAAAATTTTGCTAGAGTGGGGTTTTAAGGTACTAGACAAGAAATTTACCCCCCCACCAAAAAAAGAAAAATAAATTCCCTTACCTAAGTGGAAACAAGAGTAAATTTTTGGTGTCTGCTGTCACCTGCTTTACAAGAGATTATAATCTGTGTTAAAGGAAGCAAATTAAATTGAATTCAATGGAAATCAAAAATGATTAAAGACATTAGGAATCTATAACCAGATTAGTGATGAGAAATCTATGATTCAACAGTTAATTATAGAATTTACACAAATTTAAGTTTTAATTTTTGGAGGATTTGCTCTAACTGAATTTTAAGCTTGAATGTATTTTATAAATCAATATAAATTTTTGAAGAGGAGACAAAAAAGGTCAAATTGTTTAAAGTGGATCAAACTAAGAACTTAACATTTCCTTGTATTAGTTGATTAAAATATCTTTCAAAATCAGTTTTTTTAATCAGAAAAACAATTTTTTTTCTGCAGTCACCTTAAACTAAAACCAGCTTAATAAAACTTTCCACATAGATATGAAAAAAAACAAAAAAAAACACCTTAACTATGAACTTATTGATTAGCTTTCATCTTAAAACCATATTATGCACACAGGAAAAGCCAGGTTAAGCCTATCAATACAGTTCGTCTTGGGAGGGGGGTTATATATATTATAAATACACTTCAGTCACACCGATTCAATTATTTCTCTGTAATTTGAGACTTATAACAATCCAACTATTGCACTAGCAGTTACTCCTCCAAAGTGCCCAGTTTTTTCAGAATGTAAGCAATAACTCACAGCATGTAAAGGAAGAGATGGATTCAAGCCCTGCTCTTAAAGGTATTTGTGCAAAATGAACAAAAGGTCTCAGCCAGAATTGAATTTAGATCAGTAACACCATTTTCCACTCATTTTTTACAGTTATCAAAATGAAAAGATTTTGGGAAAATTAAAATTTAACACAATGGAAAAAATAACATCGATCAATAAGTCCCGGGTCTGACATACAGATGACGCCACCAATGAAAAATTCATGATTTTTATGAAGAACTAACCTTCAAATGGTATGTGATAAAATTTGGACCCAATCAGATTATTAGTTTACAAATTACAGTTACTTAAGTAAAGCTACTGCTGCAAATTTTCAAAACAACGCAAAAATGTTAATTTTGTGTGTTGATAAAACATTGCTTTCTGACAGGAAAAAATACTGTTCAAGCAAAGTAATGTCTTGATAAGCATTATTCGGACTTTGCTCTGTCAAAAATAACTGTTAAGAGGTGGTATGTGAACTTTAAACACAGTCGTACAGACACAAATGGTGTTGAACGCTCAAGTCACACAAAAATCAGCAGTTGTCCCAGAAAACACAAAAATAAATTCACAAACTTGTTTTGCCCAATCATAAATTTAAGTTGCATGAGATAGCAGAGGAGTTGAACATATCAGAAGGCTGTGTATTCACCATTTTGCATGAACATTTGGCAATGAAAAAGCTGTGTTCAAAGTGGGCGCTGCGTTTGCTCACAGTCAAACAAAAAGGTTTTAAGAATTCGAAGTGTTGTTTGCAACTGTTTCAATGCAACAAGGAGTTTTTACATGAATATTTTACGATGGATGAAACATGGACCCCCCCCCCACTTCCCTCCGGAGTCAAATTAGTAGTCAGCTGAGTGGACAGCAGCAGGGGAAAGCTGTCCAAAGCAACCAAAGAAACAAACATCAGCAAGTAAGGTTTTGGCCACTGTATTTTTGAATGCACAAGGTATTTTGTTCAGTTACTTTTATAAAGGAAGAATCATCAATAGTGAATATTATATAGCATTATTGGTGCACTTGAAGGAAAAAATAACCAAAAACTGACCACAAATGAAGAAAAAAAAGTGATCTTTCACCAAGAAAACACACTGGGTCACAAGTCAATTGCAATGATGACAAAACTACATGAATTGCACTTCCAATTGCTTACACATCCACTATTTTTCAAATTTGAGCCCTCAGCAACTACTCACTGTTTGCAGACCTCAAAAGAATGCTCCAAGAGATTTGGCTCTAATGAAGTGATATCGGAAACTGAGGCATATTTTAAGATCAAAGGCAAGTTGTTAAAAAAAAAAAAAAAAAAAAAAAAAAAAAAAAAAAAAAAAGGCACCAGATTGTTAGAGAAGCATTGGAATCAGTGTATCACCCTAGGAGACCATGTTGATGAATAAAGTCGAATTTTGCCTAAAAGTTGTTTTATTAGTTAGGCCCGTGATTTATTGAGTGATGTGTTAGTTCCTGGTTCACACTCGATAACCTCAAGAACTTGAGAAAGTCCTGATTGTACAGTGCTTTCAGTTAATAAATGACAAGCAAGGAAATAATTTGGGCTTCAAGGAAATTGACCTATAAACTTTTGTTTTGAAGAGGTTTATCATTTCCTAAAAATTCAGGTTTTGTTAGAGGCTGATGCTTACATATACCATTAAAACAACAATAGCACTTACAGAAAATAAGATCTGTGCATAAAGAATATTTTGAAAAGATTTCCATTCTTCAAAAGTGACACGCAAAAGAAGATGATGGCTGCTCAAAGACAATTGAATCTTAAAAAAAATAAAAGCATAAAATATATAAAGTTTTCTGCTTCAGATTATATAAAACAATGTTTGAGTTCTTAATATTTTTTTTTTATAAATACTATCATATCTGATTTTATATATATATATATATATATATATATATATATATATAGCATTGTAGAATTTTTTTTTATTATTATTATTATTATTATATGAATACATTGTAGAAAAAACCTGACAGTTAAAAATCTGAACTGTATAAAACTATAAAGAAAACATTAGCAATAAGAAAATATGAGATTACAAGTCAGATGGTAGATAAGATGGCTTGTTGCCAATTCTTAAGACATTCTAAGATATTTTACAGGTGGTAGGTAATGATAGCTGAACTTAACGTTTTCCCCAATTCTATAATATAGCTATCTAAATAGGCCTAAAATTACAAATATTTGTCACCCTCAGATATTTGAAATAGCTTAAACCAGTTAAGAAGTCTTAACTATCATGCTATCAGGATTTAAATGCAAAAAATTGTTATTGCATAACTGAGCAATCATAAAATCATACCCTAGAAAATACGTCACAGCACAGATAACTGTAGTTGAATTTCTTCATTACCAGAATATCATCACACTTATTTAATAACATGATGGAAGACCATATAATGGTTAGAACAGTGGCTCCCAAACTTTATCTGGGCCGCATTTTCTGAATGAAAATTTGCTCCTGACTCACATTTCATAAGTTTAAAAATTAAAAAAAAAAATTCATACAGAATTAAAGGGAGATAATGTTCTTAGAATCTGAAGTTATCACTGATAACTTCCTCTTCCAATTTTCAGATACTAGTTACTATTATTAATACTTGATATAATACAAAGCTATCACAGTGATGAAATCAATTATTTATAACTATACTGACTTGTGCATGCAATTACAAGTAATCCATAATATTTCAAGTTTTTCACACTGTTTGGAACCTACTGGGTGAGAAGCTTGGAAAGATAACTTGACTTGCAGATTTCAAATTCTGGTAAAGTTTATTGCATTCATTGTTGCACAAATACTCTTGAGAAAAGTATGAATCCATCTCTTCTCTCCACCAGCTATTGAATAAGTTGTACAACAGATTGGGCATGAAACTAGCAACTACATCTCTTGAAAACCTTGCTATGGATTGACTGATTGTTTGGGCTTTATGGCATCTCAACCACTGTAGGGTCATTCAATGCCAGTGTGGTATTATGTAAATATGTTGTTTTGTTCGGTTCTGTAATATATTTCTGTTATGTAGTTGATATGGTAGATATTCGTTTGTTTGCCGTTTTTGTTTTGTTTAGAGAAGTTTGAACAGTTTCGTTAAATATTGTATAATTTGGTGAGGTTTTACTTTTTGGAATACTTCACCAATGTTTGTTGTTTTGTAATATTTCCTTCGGATGTTTTTGTACTTTTTACATTCTATTAGTATATGTTTTGTTATCTGCTGGTTTCAGAGTGTGCATTTAGGTGCTTCTGTAGCTTCAATCAAATAAAAGTGGATCAGTTTTGTATGCCCAATTTAAATTCTATTTAGTACGATCTCTTCTCTTCGTCCCTCCACTGTTTTTTTGGCTTTTTTGATTTTCGGTTTGTGTTCATGTAATTTGTTCTTGGTGCATGTATTCCATTCAGCTTGCCACTTGTTTACCCGATCTTTCTTTATAGGTTTGTATGCTGGTTTTGATTTTTTTTTTTTTACTTTGGTCGTATGTGCCTCCTCTAGCTAGTTTGTTCACTTTTTCATTTCTAGGGATGTCAACATGACTTAGTATCCAGGTTAATCCTTGCTACAGAAACCAGAGCAACAACACCTTGCATGTTGAGGCTGCAGTCCCCATAATCCACAGTTGGAGTGAAGAGGACTTGAGAGAGTGAGTGATCATTTAATAGTAACCCTGGTACTTTCAGGTGCAAAAAGGAAATCATTTTAACATTTAAGTTGAAATGCTTAAAAATACTAGACAATATACTTTTTTTCTTCTTGTTTATAATTTTTTGAGAGCACAATTTCAACACCAGTAAAAAAAAAAAAGAGGAAACAGAGAGAGGAAACTCATGCCAGTGCACTGGTTCATGTTTTCCTCATTTATATTATGCTGCTGTCAGGCAGATATTGAGGTCTGTTAAACAAAACAATGACTGCTCTTTTTCATTATTTTAAAATTATTTTTAAATTAATGACTTTTTTTTTAAACATTGCCTTTCTTGATGATTAAGGAATTTTCACAATTTAATAATTTTCTCAATGTACAAGGAAAAAAGTTCTTTAAACAGTTTTGATAATTTTGCTATTGAATGTTTTCATTAAATTTTTTTAATCAAACCTGAGGTATGAAATAAAGTCCTTAACATACCATATTTTGTTCTGGACAAACAGTGTTTTGGCTTATAACATTTTTACTGATCCTTTATTCAGCTTTTGTCAAGTATATAATCCATAACTCACAATTAAGATACCACAAAATTCACAAGACAACCCTTTATACTCAGTAGTGTTGGGTCATGAATTTGTTGATCATTGCAAGCTCAATCCCTGGCCTGAGTAGTATAGACTTAAGTTCCACATAAATAAGGCAAGCAATAAGTGACCAGTACTAAAATATAAAAGGATGAAAAATGTTAGAGGGCCCAAAGGTCAAAACATTGTTATAAACAGGAAGCCTTGTTCCAGCATTAAATTAAACCAATCAGATCAGTCTATTTCAGCAATGATGCTAGATGTACAAAGATTCAATTCAAACTATAGATTGGGAGGGTTGATAATTAAAATTTAGTTATTCTGGTTAAATATCAAGGACCACAAATGTTTTTATTACTGGAAGTATTTCTTTTACCTGAAATTATACAACTGACAAAAGGTTGAAGAATTGAACAGTGTTAACACAGGAGGAGTAAGTATAAAAACAATTTGAAACTAAGAACATTATTCAGAACTTTGATAATAATTACAACCATTCTATAAGCCAAAAGGAAAGAGTTAGGTCAACAGTAGTGATTTTTATAAAAATGAAAAAAGAAAGAAAATTCAGAAAGTCTCTCTTATGGTGTGTGTGTGTGTGTGTGTGTGTGTGTGTGTGTGCTTCTATGTGCCCTGTCCCTTCAGGACGTAGGCGATCATGGTTCTCCACGTCTCCCTATTCCTTGTGGCTCTTAGTATGTTTGCTCCTGTTACTCCTGGCAACCCCTGTTCCATCATCCACCTGATCAGGCCCTGCAAATATGTTATCCACTGACTTCCTCTGTCTTTTTTCCCTTCTATCTGGCCAGTCAGTATCAGGTTCTCCAGACTCCTTTCTCATTGTGTGTCCCAGGAACTTCAGTTGTCTCTTCCTGATTCTCAGTATTAATTTCCTTTTTGTTGACATTCTTACCAACACCTCACCGTTGCTTGCATGCTCAGTCCACGATATCCGCAGCATCCTTCTGTAGAACCACATTTCCGCTGCTTCCAGTTTTGTCCTCATTTTCAATGATATTGTCCAGCATTCACTGCCATATTGAAGAACTGGCATCACATAGCAATCCAGCACTATTTTCTTTGTTTCTAGTGGAATCTGGATTAGAAGTGGATGTTTTTTGTTTTTCACTTTGTTGTCATTTCATGCCATGCCAAGCAAAGCAATAAAGCCAGTAAGATTACTGAGCGTTAAAGAACATGAACAAAAAATAAAAAAATAAAATATAGAAGAATTAGAACTAGGTCAGGAAATAACTGACATTGCATTTAAATTTTCAAAGGTCAAAAGTTGGCCAGAAAGTAAGAAGCTGTAAGGAAGTTCCACAAGAGACAAGAAACTTAACATAGAATTCACAGTTACATCTAGCCATTTTAATTTTAAAATTAGGATGCCTTGCCACCAATCTAGTACTGTGCTTAAACTCATTGCGTGTAAAGGCCATAAAGGAAGTTTCACCAGAACAATTTACCATGAAAGTATTGAGGGGAAACTACAAAAGGAAGCTATGCTACAGCAGTTGGAAAGTGACTGAAGCAGAGATCCTAGGTTAGGACAAATAACATTGCAGATTTGTTGGATTTTAAGCAGAAACACCAAACCAGATATGGCACCTATATTCAAAGCATAATGATTGCAGCCACAAGATTTTTTTTTTTTTTTTCATGTAAAGCATAAATATTTAGAATTTTACAGTAGTCTATCACTTAGTCTTTACAGTAAGAACAAAGTGTTCATTGCACACTGACATAACCACAATTTCCACTGGTTTAATGTGTTGGACATTTAAAACATTTGGGAGATATCTGATGAATCTAACAATAACTTCAATGTTTAAATAGAATTAATACTGTCTTCAAGCTTTTATCACCTGCTTGAAAATTACATTATCAAATTCATAATTCTGACAATTGATTCAAGTTAATAATTGAATAAGAAAACTTAAGAGACTGCAATTAGAATAGATTTCATTTGAATCAACAATAATCTTATTATAATTATGCTCATCCCTCCCTTCGTTAGTTTATATGACTGTTATGCCTGCCAATACCTCATAAATAATGGATTATTACATTTTGACCACATGAAAGAAAGGAAAAGACATTTTGTTTCAGTGAGAAAAAAGAATGGAAGATAAAAGGAGAGAAAAAGAAAATCAGAGCAAGCTGATAACAGATACTACACTTCGATTTTGGGTAAAAGGCCACGAAGCAATGGTATTTTTCAGTGCACATGTTACTACCAAATGTAACAAGGTTAAAATTTACAGTGTTTACTGGCAATATTGTCAGAAAATTGCATTGCTCCAGCACTTCCAATAAACTTTGCCCCCCTCACAAAGGATTTTTTATCACTTCCCCTAACCCCTGAAAAAGCAGAAAAGTGATGACAACTGTTCTAATGCGTCATTTTTCAAGTGATGGAAATCAAATAAGGCAATCGCCAAAAAATCCTGTTACCAGAAATAAAATAACATGGTCTGCTGATTTTTAAATTAGCAAGAGAAATATTCATAGGACAGTTTTGGTTAATAATGAGGTAAAAATGAACTTAGTATCTTCAACTGTTTAGAGAGCAAGAAAATAAAGAGAAGATTAATAAAGAAGTTCAAAAAATGAGCAAAGAATTGAGGATAGATGGCAAGCAGCAGCATTATGCCAGAAATGTCGAACAGATGAAATAACATCAAAACTAATTTATTCCACATTGGCAGGGGGGTGAAAAGTTGTTGACCTAACCCACTTTCCAAAATCTGAACAAGATTTTTTTTTTCTTTTAGAATCCCTTCTCAATTAAGCCAAGAACTTTTCAGCACTCCTTTGTACATCCTATAAATAAAATTATTGCTATCTCTTAGAAGGGGGTCAAGTTGACATTACTAACTTTTATTGGTATTGCATATTCTACTTGTAATTTTATAAGTAAGCAAATAGATATTTGCTTTGAACATCACAACTGTCATAAATCATAGAAAAACCAAGTGAATTGTATTGAACATCATGTATCCAAAATTTACACACTTGTCTATAAAACATTTTCAACTCACTTAGCTCAGTAAAAACATTTTTATTAAGGAAGCTGTAGTATATAAAAGAGGGGTTAGTACAATCCATTAATGTCCACTATAAAATTCAGTATTAATATTATAAAATTTAGATTAAAAATAAAGTATTATTAGTTTCTACTTATAACTCACTACTAATGCCCATTGTCACCCAAAATAGGTGAGTGAGAATTCATAGATTAACAAAGTGTAGACTGTCAGTTAACTGCCATACGTGAAACACGCTTGGGAGATCATGTCCCGAAAGAGACATGACTGACTGGGCAGAAGATTATCCCGCAGTAGGTTGCCATTGCTTTCTGCGGTAGATTGGTTGCCAACCAAGGCTATAGAACCCAATCTGTCCTGTTATTTAACCCATAACTGGAAGGAAGAGACGGATTAATACCTTTCCCAAGGGTATTTGCGCGTAAGTGAATGTAATGTACTAAGGCTAATTTTGCTATACACTGCAAGTTGGTACAAAACCAAAAATTAACCTACAAACTCAAGTCTTTAAATAGTCTCATCAGATTAAAGCTTAAATATGTATTCCAGACAAGGTGCCTAACTCATTCAGAAATATCTAAACTGTCAGCTGTATACAGCCACTTCCTCAGATCAATGGTTGAAAAGTTTCCTGTGAGTGAGGCATGTGTGGTATCTTCAAACTTTGTGTTACTGGGGCTACAGAATCACAAGGAACTGTACTCAATAACAGAAACCCCATCAGTTAAAGACTTCCAACAGTAGCAACAATTAAGAATCACAGGTAATTTGAAAAGAAAATGATAACTGGGATGTTGACGCTCGATACTATTTCAAACAAAAGTCAAGGAAGACTTTACAGTGAAAAAGTCAAGTGTAACCCCAAACTTCTACAGCTTCTTTTCTCAAATTTCCTGTCTATGAAACTCACTTCCATATACTTGCTTTCCTGATATCTCCAAGAGTTTAAATGCAATGTCAACTGTCATCTCTTGACTCCCATCCATTCCCCGACATTTCGTACCTTGCTCTCCTTTTACAGTTTACTCTCACGCAGCTCTCTTCACACCAGAGTTCCCGTCCTTCTCTTACCCATTCTTCACCACCTACTGTGACCTGTTCTCCTTTCTCTTCACTATTATGTAACCCTCTACACACCATTGGCAGTACTGCCTTGGTTGGGGTGAGACACATATATATATATATATATATAAAACGCACTTAAACCCATTTTCTTGAATAATTGTTTTAATAGAAATGTTTTTAAAATTTCAAATCAAAGCTGCTTGGTCAATGAATGCCAAATGTTTTATAAAAAGGAAACAGCTATTATCAATAGGGGTTATACATAAAATCAGAATAGTATAACTGCTTCAACTAGTAAAACAATTTCTATATATTTATTAAAAAAAAGTTTTTTTTTTCTTAAAATAAAAATCAAGCCCTCATTTTCTGCATCAAACAAAACAAGTGAATATTGAGCAGTTAACCACAATTGAAAAATTGGTTATTTGTTTAGTGGAAAATATAAAAAGACCAAATTCTGAAATAAGGGTTTAAAATAATCAGCTCATGCTGCTTGCAAATGAAAGCACAAATGTCAGTAAATCTCTTCCTTTCACCTCTTCCAACAGACAAGAATTATCCAGGACAAGGAGAGGTGTCCCTGCCCTTCCTCCTCACCCACCCACTACTGGAGAAAAATGATAATTAGAGAGAAGGGTAGAGTGAATGTATTTAAAATGGTGGGAAGGAAAGACTACACATCAAAAAGGTTTTAAAGAGCTAGTTGCTGGATGAATCATTTTTGTTCTCCTTCATGCAAATGATCTGCAGGCTCATAAAAGCAGTCAAAGAACAAACACATTCCCTGAAAAATTCTTTGCTAACAGAATTAGAATAATGGTAAAGAGACCTAGCTTGTAGTTGAAACAGTTATATATTTCAATACTGATTGAAGAGGTCTGCACTTAAGATAAAAAAAATAAAAAAAATGAACACTGATTTTTAAGGCAAGTTCCTCCCACTTAATCATCTACCACAATACACTACCTCAAGGCCTAAACCTGACCCTATCTCATACTAAGGTAATTTTATTAAACACCACAAATAGTGAGAGGGTAAAAGGTTAGGTGATAAGAAAAATTAATCACAAAATAGAAGTTAGGACTTCAGATTAAAGTGATGATTGATATAACTAGATGCACGCAAATGGGAGGGGATGTTGAATATAAAAAAATTATGTGGCTTATCACCACTTTACAGGTTAAAAACCATAAATTTTTAGATAATTAGTAAGACTTGCATCAATAAATCATTAACCTACAACTGAGAGAAAGTAGTGGATTCATACCTTTTCTAATGGTATTGTGCACAAGCAAATATAATGAACCCAACAGGAATTAAAACAACTCTCCAATTAGCAATTCTGGACCATTATCAATTACAACATCAACACATTCTCAAGTGATCACCCATCTAGGTACTGACCAACCTCAATGTTTACTTTATTTCAAGGATTCAACATGATAGCTGTGAGTGAGTGAGAGGTGAGGTGCAGAGAGATTTCATACTTATACAGTATCATTAAATGCCTTTAGAAAATATTGAAGTTTCAGTGTAACATAATATCTATATAATGAACAATATCTGTAACTTCAAGCAAACTTAAAATTAACAAGAGAACCCCACCCAGATTCCATCAAATGTCCCACTTATGTCATCAGACAAGCAACATATCCATTATACCAATGTTCTTGGCCAACACGATAAAATTAATTTAAACAGAACACAGATACTAAATAAATGGCCAATAGCAACACTAATCCTAGCTGGACTTACACCATGGAGGCTTCACAGATTAAAAATAAAAAAAAAATCACAAGGAGGCAGAGAAAGAGAAAAAATATCTTGCTCTAATATGAAATTATCGTCTTCCTCCATGGAAAAGAACTTCATAAACTTCATTACTGTTGTAATCATTTTGACATCTCTGCAAGTACAATCAAACTAAATCAAAGACTAAGGTATTTGCTGCTAGCTTGGATATTAACAACATGCAACAAAGTAAGCCCAAATTGTTCAGTGCCACAAAGCAGAAATTTAGTTTGGTTGACTTGCAGTAGCTGTTTATATTGCTTTAAATAAAACCATTGAAGAAAAGCAATAAATAAACAAGACATTTGCATTATCCTTTTATTCAACTCGGATTTATGAGAAGAGAAGTTGTCACCTATTATCAAAAAGAGAAAAAAAATTTCTTTGTTGCTATCACAGACTCAAAGTCAGGAACAGAATCGATTTTCGTTCTATTATAATCAGCTTCTATGTCAAGAGTTTGGATCTAGAGGAAATGAAATACCTCAATTGATAGAAATTTACATTGAGATCAGACACAAAAAGTATTTGGGAATCAGTTTTCCTCTATATTGAGTTGTCATTTATTTACATTAATTACAATCAGAATAATGTCATTTCTGTTGGTCAGGCAGTACACACCCAGACTTAGTGAATACAAGACAATAAATGAATAGTATATACAAAAAAAAAATCTCTACATATAAAAAGTGGAATGTAAAGATTAAATAAAGAGTTTTGTTTAAAATTCTCTGAAGGTTAACCAGATCTGAAGGTGGCCCCAGGGAATAATAGCCAGAACATAATAAAAATTAGGATAAATTTTAATATGATAACTCATCTGAGAAATTCAGACAAAAGTCACCAAATTGTCTCTACAGTAAAGAAAGCATTTTTAAGTTCTTGGTTTTGTTATATATATATATATATATATATATATATAGGGTCTGACGAACCGCGATAAAATCAAATAGGTGATATATGTATTATCCATAGTAATAATCGAAAATCTTTTATAAATTATATTACTCTGTTAAATTAAATAAATGAATTTAACAGAGTTCTCTTAAGTTTGTCTCTTTTGGAATTTACCTGGATTACATACCAAGTGTACTACGTTATATATAAATGAATCATTTCACCATAAGAACTGCTACTGATACACGGGAATACATGAGAGGAAAGCAAAGAGAAACAGGTTACAGGATGTATTGGAGAATGGATAAGAAAGATGGAAATACTGGTATGAAGCAAGTTATGTGAGAGTAGAGTGAAAAGGGAGAACAACAAGATATAAGAAGTATCAGGAAAAGGATAAGAGAAAGATGGAAGTCAAGGAGATAAGAGATGACAATTGAAGTTACATTTAAACTCTTGGAAATTGTAGCTATCAGAGAAGCAAGCATACAAAAGGGAGTTCCACAGTCAGGAAGTGCAAGAAGCAAAGCTGCTAGAAGAAAAGTTGTAGCTACATTTGACTGTTTTGACTTTAAAGGGATGGGACCTAGTTGCCAGTTTAATAGATTGAGTAAATTTGTGTAGAGGAAACACCAGAGATCTAGGCTCGTCAGAGCAGAAGCCGTGAAAATATTTCTGAATGAAACAGAGGAAAGCCACATCTCGTCAGTGAGAAAGTGACTGGAGTTAAGCTGCCAGGTTGAGATCTAGGGCCAACACAAAAATATTTATGAGACACTTATATTTCAATACAAATTAAAAGAAAGGTTAGGTGAAATTATCTGATATGATTTGTTTGGTGTTTTTGAAACACAGGTATGCCATGCTAATTTGCAATGGCACTTTCCATATGTATAGATCCAAAGTTAAAAAAAAAAAATTTTAATAGACAAGAGAAGATTTTATATATATATATATATATATATATATAATCTTCTCTTGTCTTAAAAAAAAAAAAAGAGAGAGAGAGAATCAATTATTCATAAAACTTTTTTTTTTTTTAAATATGACAATGTTTGAGAAGAGCTGATCAAGGCATCATTTTACAATTTCATAATGATTCAAATGTATCCATTTTTCTTTAAATTTTTTAAAAATTTTACAGCTTTCTTTTTTTTTTTAAGTGTTGGGATTTATATGTCAACTCATCTTTAATGACGCTATTATTCTTATATATTTACAAGAGGGATAAAGATTTATATTCTTTCCAACCATTCCATTTTTTTTTTTTTTTTTTAGGCAGGCTGACCAACAAATAAGAGATCAGTTCAAAATATAAGGAAAAGAAAAGAGATTCAAACATAAGCCAAAGTTTTTAAGGAAAAAACTAGATCAAAATCCAGTTAATACTCTCAGGCTATGTGTTTGTTCATCCATTCACAAACATCTGTGAAAATGACTAATTTTACATGTTTTTCTAGGCTAGCAGAACTGTCAAAAAATGTTCAATAACTAAAGCAACAATATTCAATAAATTAAGTAACATTCAAGTGATTGATCTGGTTAAACAACTCAGTTTTGCATTGAAAGACTCATCAATGCTAGATATCTGAACTCATGACAAGTTGAGTGAACAATGATAAAAAAGTTTGTCTATGAAACTACAGAGTTGAGGTGTTGAATAACACCAATTAGCTAAGTGACACATTTTATATTTCTATTGATCTGTGTGTGTGTGTGTGTGTGTGAATAAAACAAAGCAGAAAAACATGCAAGTCCACCAAAATAGTCATACTTTTTCAGTACTATATAGTATTACTATTATCTGACGTCAGCACTCCATCACACTTAATTTAACAAATTTGGATCTTACAAGACCTCGCATTTGCATATTTGACTATTACCATCATTACTCAATAGATTACAAGAAAATTTTGCTTTTTAAATGTACTCTGGTAATAAACATCAAACTTTGTTTAAGTGGAATAATTTCACTAACTTATGTGAGCCCCTGCACACCAGTGGCAATACTACCTTGCTTGGGGTAAAATGATTGTAAATAAAAAAATTAAAAAAAAAAAACTCATTTTAAAAATATATAATTTAGGACAATGTTGGATATATACATTATTTACTGGCTATTGGTAGGCATTTATTTATAACAATTTAGAGTGCAATAGATAAATTGTTGCATAAGTTACATTTTTAACAGATATTTACCAAAATTACACAAAATATCTTGAAATACTCCAAAGTAAATTTATTCAATTAAGGAATATATATATCACATTCAACATTATCTTCAACCACAGTCTCCAGATAACTTGTTGAATGAGACCCTGTGGTAAGATGAATGGAGGCATAACTTCAACATCACAAGTGATCACTCCAAACACCTTCATAATCACCATTAGACTCATCCAACTCTTAAAATTCTCTATACTGTCCTCAGATTGACACCCAAGCACTATGAAATGTTTGTATAGAAGCTTCCAGCATAAATGCTAAGCAGTACGGGATACAGTTTTCAAACCTCTGACATTTGGAATTAGATCATGGCGCCCAACTGACACTACTATACTGTGCAGTCAAAGACAGCATGCATGTGCAAAATAAAAAATGGCGACAATTTACCTATCGCACCCTGCATATTGTAACCTTAACAAGACAATGGAGAGGTTCATTTTTTTTATTTAAAGCATTTTGATTAAAGAAATTAACATTTATTTTTAGTTTTATTTCTTTGGGATCTTGTTAAAGATTTGTTTTTAACGGTTTCCCCAACTGCAACTTGCCATTTATTACATCTGATTTTTTGACTTCTCTTATTTATAAATATTCTCTTTTAGTTGGCACCCAAAAGTTAATAAGTACTGTGGTTTGTTAAGTTGGCCAACTTTGGCATCACCTCAAATAAACTGAATACAGTATGATTAACTCCTTTTAAGAATCCAGATCACTTTTTGTTTACATTAAACAAACATGCAATGCCTTCTCTCAATGAATCTAGGTTGATGCTGTTCAAGAAATACTGTCTATTTACAGTTATCTGTTTGGTAAATTAAGTGACAGGTATATTACTAAGTGCCAAGAAAAATAAAACAGGAAATTTACTCGGGTAAATTACTGCTGTTATGTTTATAAGAAATGCTACCATGAATGGCAAGTGAGCCATTTGCTTGTACAATAAATAAGTCTGTTGTATATAGGTACAGAATTTAATTACCATTAAAAACAGTCAGTTAAGTGCCATACGTGATACACGCTTGGGCGATCATGTCTCGAAAGAGACACGACTGACTGGGCAGAAGATTATCCCGTAGTAGGTTGCCATTGCTTTCTGCGGTAGACTGGTTGCCGACCAAGGCTATAGAACCCAATCTGTCCTGTTATTTAACCCATAACTGGAAGGAAGAGACGGATTAATACCTTTCCCAAGGGTATTTGCACGTAAGTGAATGCAACGAATTCAACTGAAATTTGAACTCAGCTCCCCGATTTCTCATTCTGAGCCGATATCCACTGCGCCACAACGCACATCCGCTTAAAAAACAGTATAATACTTAAAATCAAGCTCTTCACACAGTGCAAGCACAATAGACTTTTGAAGTAAATATCTTGATAAAATTTAAAAAGGAGCAAAAGATTCTTCATAAAATCCAAAGTAGTATCAACAATGCTATTTGTCCCGACATCTATGCTTCAATCATTTTCCTCCCCAACATCATAATGTAGCTTATACCTTTTCTAGAAATATTTTCATCGCTATTGTTCTCATGAACTTTCCTCTAAGGTACCTAGATTTTATGAATTTGAGTGCAGTACTAGATTGGCAGAAAGGTCTCATCATTCATTTTACAGTTGAAATGGCTAGCTGTAACTAAGTTCTATGTTAAAACAGTCTTCTCTCAAACTTCTTGCTGATGAAAAAATTTTCTGTTGTCTCGTTTTGCAGTCAACTTTGATCTTCAAGAATAGTAAATGCAATGTCAGTCATTATCTTCTGTCTTAATTCCTGCACTTTATTTTTGCAATCAATTTTTTCTTGTTATCTCATTCTGTAATCCCTTGCATCTTAGTGGCTTTATTGCCATGCTCTGGGCAAAAGGCTTATACAGGATATTGTGTGGCTTTGATTTTTATCAACTGCACAGTATAGCAAGACCAGTTGGATATTATCTGTGAGAAAAAAAAAAAGCACCATAATGCAATTCCCTGTGACAAGTTTAGAAACAGCATACTATACTGCTTGGCATTTGTGTAAGAAGCTCCAATACGAACATTTCAGAGTGTTTGGGTGTCAATCTGAGAACAGTGCAAAAAATTTAGAACAGAGTTCGATGAGTAATGTTGATGAACGTACAGCAGCTTCGAAAACTCACTGATCATTATGATAAGAAAAGAAATTCCGAGTTTTTTGGCAAGTGCCGCAGACTCAAAACGGATGCCTACGTCAAGTGCCTTGAGAAGGTATTGCTGTGCTGGGCCAAGAGGCTGGCTGACAATTTCTGTGACCACATCACCCTTTACATCTGGCCAGCTAACGTCCCAGACTGCAACCCCTTGATTATCATATTTGAGTAAGAGACCAACAAAATTCCTTGTGACACCAAAGATGAACTGAACAGGAGGATTATGCCAGCATTTACCAACTTAAGGAAGATCATCCAGAAGAGTTACAGGATATTCCAAAGTCATTTGAAGGATATGGATGAAGCCAATGGCAATTTTATGGAATAAATTTACTTTGGTATTCCATGATATTTGTGTAATTTTGGTAAATATCTGTTAAAAGGAGATGTCAGTGTTATTTTCCTTTTTGAGTAATTTGGATGACAATTCATTCATCACACCCTGTACATACTCATCGTTCATTCAGTAATGAATTAGAACACTAACTATCATGTATACATGATATATCACATGCTAAGAGTCTGCCACCTTCTACCAAGCGCCCATAGCTTAGAGGTAAAAAGTCACCGACTGAGGCCAATTCGGTCGGGTTTCAATCCTGGGTAAAAGCAATCAGATGTCTAACCGTAGTGATGAGCTGTGATACGGAGAAACAGATCTGTCTGCAGATGACTATATATATTAAAAGTAGTACAAACTAATAGATAGGCAGTCCACCGGAGTAATTATCTTTATTAAGTGTGGTCAATACTTAGATTATATATGATAATATTTTTATTATAAATTTATGATAAAAACATACTTTACTACAACACAAAAGCCATTATATTTCAGTACTATCTTATTAGCATTGCCAGTTTTTGACTAGACTATTTTTCTCTATTGCTTTCTCTCCTTTACAAACAACGCTCAAACAAACATTTGACAATTTTGGATAAACAGTACAGATTAGAAAGATTTTTGCAACAAAGATAACATGCAATAAATCCTAATCAAAATCCACCATTTCAAATATTTCATTTGAAATTTAAGTAGTATTATTAGAAATTATTGCAAAAAGGCTATTTACATGCATACTATTGTCCTCCTTTTTGTTGTTGCTGTTATCAATATATTTGCCATTGTGCCCTCTAGCCTACATCAGATGAAGGCTGACCCAGGTAACCTACAAGGAATTCCAAACAATCCTTTATTTAATATTTGTTTAGAGATAAAAGATATCCTTAGACATAAGCAGTTAACATGAGAAAATCCCCCTTCCATTAGATTAAATAAAGGGTTCAGTACATGTGTGACCATGAAGATCTGATGGAGTAGCCACCAAAATGATAAAGAACAACAAAACTGACTACAAAAGTTCACATATAAATAATGATAACTCCTCATCCCCAAAAATATTGCAAAAGGGTTTAGTATAAACATATTGAAAGATATAAAGATAATGAATAAACTTAAGATGAACAGACCAAAAAAAAAAAAAATGATCAAAGTTAAAAATGATTTTTTGTAAAAGAATATTATATACTGATTTTTTTAAAAAGAAATATCATCAAGGAATATAGACCATATATTAATACTGTCAGACCTACGTGTGTCACACTCTAGAAAGATCTGAATGCCCACATGTACCTCCAAACACACATGATAAATGAAAAATCTTGAACAGGAAATATAAAATGAAAAGAGAATTACCAAGATATATATACACACACACACACACAGTATTATTTCACTTATAGCGATTTTGTGCTTTAAATAGTTTAAAGTCTTTTTTGCTATATCTTGATTCTCCTTCAAATAAATATACTTTTCATTTATTTAGTCTAATTGGTTCTTCAATTCTAGGTGTGAACAACATTTGGGAATACTAGAAATGCTCAAAATCAAAGACGAGATTGAGAAGGCCAACGCATGCAACAATCTTGCTTTGTTATGAAATCATGGACATTGACACCAAAATTATAATAAAAAAAAAAAGAGATGCTACAAAACCATCCTAGGCATCTCTTACACAGACTGCAACACAATTGAGAGCATGAGACACTATCAACAAGAAACAAGTGCATTAGAAGGCCTTATAATCACCATTGAGAAAAGTTGAAATGGTATAGACATTTTGCCCATCTCAAGATATCACTTTAGGGAAAAAAGTCAAAGGAAAAAAAAAAAAAAAAAATGGCTTGACAGGATGAATATTCAAAGACACTAGGACACAACCAAACCATATAGAGGGCTCAACTGCCCATCAACCCAATGACCACACCTCAAAAAACTCAATGTTTATAGGGATCACATTAACATATTAAAATAATTTATTCAAGTATACAGAATAGTGACTTGATGTCACAAATAGCCAATTGCCTAAGAATTGGCCTGACATCTCAAAAGCTTTGTTTTTTGTTTTTTAAACAAAGGATAAATTTATGCTGGAACTCACATGATAGATTACTTAAATTTTGTTGCGAAACAATGACTTCTATCTTGTAAATAAATGATAGACAAATTCTATCAAGTTCAAAGGTCTCAGACACCTGGACTGTCAGTCCAGGTATCTGAAACCCCTCTAACTTTTGCTGCACTTGCACTGGGATTGAAATTGTGATTTAAAAAAAAAAATAAAAATAAAAAATTATTTCATGTTTTTGTTATAAAGTAACACAAAAACATGGAATTTAAAAATTTGTTTAAAACATCTCCAAAACTTTATGAATTGAGGAAAGTTTTATTTCTTTAAAATGCCAAGGAATCTGAGTTAAGAGAGAGATTTTGTAATACAAGGTTTTGAAGAACTCAATTTTCAGCCTGAATTGGAATTCCAGGTGCAAATTGAACTTATAGCCCAAATCTGGGTTAAAGTGAAGTTTTGAAGTTCCAGGCTGAGGGCTCACTTAGTCTACCACAGGAGCTAGCTTAAAATTCTGCACAGAATTAAGATAGTATTTAATAAATTTTAACAGCATCACACATCGCTGGGTTGAAGCAGAGTATGGATTAGATCACTGTCAACTGCAAACGGTATGCATGACCAGAAGACGTTCAGTGAAAAATAGAAACCATTACAAATCATTTTTGACATGTTTGAGCATTAACAGTACCTATTTTATAGACTGCACAAATATTGGGCCAACTTCCATTGTCAATACTTAATAATATCACTTTCTTTTAAATACAGACTGATATGTACCCCAAAACAATGAAAAGTTATCTAAATGAATGAAATCAGTTAAAACTAAACTCTTCTAATGCCAGAATGAACATTTTAGGCTAACCAATATCAAGTTTCCTTAAAATATTTTTTATAAATGATTTGCAAAATGGCAACCAAAGAAAGCTACCAGCCATAAAAATGTTACTTAAATAATTCAACTTTATATAAATATTTCAGGTGCTATGACTGATATAATAGTGAGTCTTCTACTGACCCAGATTAAGAAATATGCAAACTCTAATCAAGTATTTACATAGGGAGTGGTGGGGTCTAAGGTCAAGCCCAAAATTAATCAACAAATAAAATATAAAATAATTAAAAATTCTGACAGGTCTTTAAAGTCCTCCACATGTTTAAGTTTTATTAAAACTAAACATTTTTAAAATCAATATTGCCAAGGAGTAAATTTTTTAAAAAATTTAAAAATTAATAAAAAAAAAAAAAAAAAAAATCCTTATCTTTTGGCATTTTTTTTTTGTAGGCACAAAGGTTAAAGATTGTTGAATTTTCAACACACAACCTCTTAAAATGGATCAATAAAAGCAGAACACTAAAATACTATTTTTACTAACATCTTTTTCCTGGACAAATGAACCTCAGAAGACAAACCAATTGACATGGAATACCAATGAAAAGCATGTAAATAGAATATTTGTGATTTTAAGTATTTAATCAGTAGATAAAAAAAAAATTAAAAAACCTTTGTTAAATTTTTCTTTATCTATATTTGAAATTAACTGTTTTGTTTTAAAAATATAGTATAAATTTTCCATTTAATTAAAATTTCAGTTTTAAAATGTTTAAGAAATTATTCTAAAGTGGATATAAGAAAAGCAATGCATACCTCTTTGTTTTCACTGTTGCGAAAACAAATGTATATGTTAGAAGAAAAAAAGAAAATGAGAAAAAATTTGTACTCCACTAGAACAGGTCACTGACATAAGTGCAATGATTGTACTTAACTGCTCTCTAATTTAGTATCATTGTCAAAGAAATTAATCATTGGATTTTTTTGGATGAGAAGTTATTTACATGCAGTTAAGAGAAGTTATTTACTGTCCTCATTATTACACTGTTCTAGCCACTGTACCCTCTAGACTTCACCTGGTGATTGTCAATCTGCACAACCTTAGGGAAATTTAAAAGTGAACCCTTTATTTAATAAGTTTACAATGAACCTAGGTCTGCACTGCTTAGCCCAGTGATTGAACTTGCAATTACTATGTTATCAATGCCTTAATCCACTAGGCTATTGTCCTAATGAAGGCTGACTGACACAACAGCTGAAACAAACATGAGGACAACAGTCAGCATGTAAATAATGTTCAGTTCTTTGATTTTCAAACTAGATTTTGGAGAAAAATCCACTTGTAATGTCCATATTCAGACTATACCTTAGAAAGGAAGTCAAATAACATCAAAATCTCAATAGAAGGAGGTGATAGAGGTAATAAGAGGAAATGCAACTGCAGGAACAAAAGTAATTGTCCTTTGGATGGTGAATATTGTACAGAGAACATTATCTATACTGCTGAAATCAGTAATTAGAGTAGAAGCTTTAAGAGGGTATATATTGGTTGCACTGATGGACCATTTAAGATATATTACAATCATACTTCTTCCTTCAGATTGAACAGTCACAGGAGTGATACCAAACTTGCAGACTGCGTGTGGAAACATAAGGAACAATATGACAAAAGTCCATGTGTAAGGTCAAGTATATTGAGGGTCAGAGCTGGAAGAAATTGTGGTAATAATTGTTGTAAGCTGTGCCATGAAGAGAAGTTGGCCATTGTGACATAAGAACGGAGGTAATGGTTAAGTGTAGGCATTTTAAGAAAGATCTCTTGGATATTTAAGAACCCAGATGAACTTTTTGCTAGTAATTTTTTTCTCTGGAGTAAGAATTTAGTTATGCTTCCACCTCCTACTATCCTCCTATTTTTACCTTTCTTTCTTTTTCCAGTATTCATGTATATCTGGAGTTGTGTTTTTGTCCCTTCGTGCTTGAAGATACCTCACAGTTGAAACCCTGGTAGCCTGGTGTAAAAGCTTATTAAGTATAGCTTGTGCTACTTTCTTCTTGCTAAATTTCATTATATATCATACCTTTGAGAAAGGTTATCTGTTTTCCTCTATTATATATATTATATACCAGTTCAAAATTTTAAAAGTACTCAAGGTTTCATAACAGAACAACTATGACAGTAAATAACTCCAGCTGGAAATTATAAAGATTGAACACTTCCAAAGACAAGAATTATTTTTGTGCATTTTGGTTCAAAAATTAAGATCCTCCAAGCCAGTCAAAGTTAATACCTATACTAAAGTTGTTTGCATATAAAAATCCATCAGGACAATACTCATAACTAAATTTTGGTACCTTTAATTCAAATCGAATCAATTGATAAAGGTGAGCCAGCAATATATACATATTAAAAATGTAGTTTTATGCATGCTAGGCTTATGGATTGAAATTAAGTACCTCATTTTCAATATGCAAGTTTTAAAGTGAATTTTAAAAAATAAAAATTTTAGGTTAAATTAAGTTAGATGATTAAATGTATTATTTCCAGTAAGCAAAATACTCTGGTGTATTTCAAATAGAAATTACACTGATTGGAATCTAAATTTTTTTTTTTTTTTTAAATTTTCAAAGTTATTTTTTTCATCCATTTTCGCACATTGACAAGTTAATTTTCGATTTTTAAAATATTACTAAAATAAAACACATCTGTGACATCTTTTGAAAATAAAATTTAAAGTTAAATTAATCTGATTTGAAAATAAGTATTGTTTATAGCATAAAATTTAGAATAAAAGTATTTCTTAATCACAGAGGTCATATATTTCCGACATGTGAAGTGACTGACAACAGCCAGATGTGGTGATAAGCTATGTATGGTAGACCAGAATTGACATAATTGTCCTCCTCCCCGCCATATAGTAAAGAAACTGAAACTCATGACCTTTTAATGTCACAAACAAAATATACTAAAACATTTTTTAAATATCTTTTGGCTCGAAGATTTGTATTAAGCTTTTCAATTTTTATTTAGTAAATATAGTCTTCAATTAATAACCTAACCGCAACAAGGCTTCAAATTTTAAGATTTTTTTAAACTTCATAGACTATAATTAAAGAAAATATGAAAATTCTTATAAAAGAATTTATTATTCATATTTTCTTTCTTCAGAATATAATGTCCTTAATATATATATTTCTTAAAAACAAAAAATTATCTAATATTTTATATCTTTTATTTCACTATTCAAAACAGATCTTCAGAAAAAGGGTGTTTGTAAACAAAAACAGATGATTTACACAAAAATCTTGTACTTAACTATTTTGATTAAGCAGTTAAAAAAAAAAAAGTTTCGTAATATTATCCAGAGTAAATTCTGGTAAAAATTTGGTGAAGAAAAAAAGAAAAAAAGAAAAAAAAATTAAATACTTCAAGCTTTCCTCTTAATAAACATTTTGACAAAAGTTAAGTCTGAAGACTTTTCCTCATGCTATGCTGTTTTTTCAGTGAATTATTGAGTAGAGGTACCTAAAAAATGCTCAATATCAAGGTAGAGCGAATGTTAACCTGGGTGGGTGGGGGTTATGGCAAGAGAAGTTATTTATGTTGTCCTTATCTTTGTTGCCATCATCACATTTCAACCCTTGTACTCTACACTACTCATTGACAAGCACCTAATGAAAGGCTGAGGGTACAACAACTGAAATGTCAAAGACAGTCTACACATACACAATATATAACATTTGTGTTAATAAGCTTTTTGGTACCTCCACTGAATGTAAAAAAAATAAAAAAAACCACATAGTATAAAGAAAAATGTCCCCCAAACTTTAAAAACTTTTTCCATCAAAATGTTTGTTATTATTAAGAGGAAAGATCAAAGTATTCTTTAATTATTTAAAAAAAAGTTTTTTAATTAATGTTAGAAATTTTGGTAACAAATCTTGTTTTGATGTCAGTTAGTGGGTAACAAAATCATTATGAGAGTTTACAATGAAAAATGTAATATTACATAACTTTTTTTTTTTTTTCTGGTGACAAACATTAAATTGGAAATTCTTGCAAAAACCAAATAATTGTTGAATTTTAATGAAAATTTTAGGACTTATTCACAAATGAAATTATTTTTTAAACTATTTACACAAAAAATGTGCGTTGTGGTACAGTGGATATTGGCTCGGAACGAGAAACCGGGGAGCCGAGTTCGAATTCCAGTTGAATCCATTGTATTCACTTACGCACAAATACCCTTGGGAAAGGTATTAATCCGTCTCTTCCTTCCAGTTATGGGTTAAATAGCAGGACAGATTGGGTTCTATAGCCTTGGCTGGTAACCAGTCTAGCGCAGAAAGCAATGGCAACCTACTGCGGGATAATCTTCTGCCCAGTCAGTCATGTCTCTTTCGAGACATGATCGCCCAAGCGCATATCACGTATAGCACTTAACTGACTGATGACTGACAAAAAAAAAAAAAAAATCTTGGTAATTTTTTTTACAATCTGTTACCCTACCCCTCCACATAAATTCATAAAATTTTAAGAAATTAAATTTTGTTGGGAAAATTGGTTTTATTAGTTAAATGCACAACTCATTGAAGAATGTAAATCATTATTTTTTTCAAACATTATGTTTTTATTTCCAAAAATCTGCTCCCAATAGCAAAATAAAAATTGCAATAAAACCATGACATTAACTTGATAAGCTTTTTAATTGATTTAATAAATAATATATATTAAGGACATTACAGTCTAAAAAAATTTTTTCAATTAATAATGAAATTTTAAAAGAATTATGTTTATTATAATAATTTATAACGTTTCAAAAATATCGTAAGTACATTTCAAGGATTTGTTGTTAGTTTAACCTAAGTGAAGATTATATTTACTAATCGAAAATTGAAAAGTTTAATACAAATCATTGTTTTAGTATTTTAAAAATAAATTTTTAATTTTTTGTGTATTTGAATTTTTTTATGATAATTTCTATGTATACATTAAAAAGGTCATGTGTTTCAGTTTCTTCCACTTACAAAAAAAAAATTTATACAATTATATCAGTTGTGATCGCCGTACACTTATCTCCAGTCAACACATTTCAAATGCGGGGGGGGGGGGGGGGGGTCAATCATGTTTAAGAAATAGTTTTATTCTAAATTTCATGGCAAAAATAAGTAATACTTGTGTAAATCCGATTAATTTAACATTAAATTTGCTAATTTTCCAAGAATAACATGTCATAGATGTATATTTTATTTTTGCAAGATTTTTGAAACTAAGAATTAACTTTGTAAATTTTAGATTCCAATCAATAAAATTTCTGTTTGAAATACAGAGTATTTTGCTTCATGGAAATAGTAAATTTAATCATTTAGCTTTCAATTTAAAAGTTAGTTATGAGTGTAGGTACCTACTTAAGAGCTATACAGTTCATTACTCCCTTTCAGAGAAATTTGTTTTTAAATAGGTCTGTAGTGATCTACACTGCTGTACATTTAACTATTTTGTAGTTCATGTCATAAGTTATGCTTAAATCTATGTCATTTAAGCTCTCCTGTAACACTCTTCTCACTGACCACTGGCAGTTACCCAATTAGTAAAACCTTTAAAGACGACCTTCACTTCCTCTGACATCAGTTTTACCAACAGACAGACTGCTGACAGGAAACTATGGTGACAGACAATCTCCCATGTTAGCTTGTGTGTATGTGTGTGTGAAAACTTTTTCTCGTCCTACTTTTCAAACCTTACCCCAACATTAGAAGAGCCTTAAATATATTCACCTGGAGGTGGGGGGGTGAACAAACAAGGCAATAAAGACAATTACAGGTAACAATACTCTAAAACCATCCAGCACATAACGGGAGAAGGTATTTGTGAATTATTAGTTTGTGGCAAGATACATCAATGGTACATTTTTTATTATATATGCCAAAAACCCCACATAAGTTGATAATTGTATGAATGCAGTATCATCATCATCGTAACCATGCAACTGTGCCCATTGTTTCATATAAAGGCAGATATTTAAATTCTGGTATTTCTGAGGTAATATTGCCACAGGGCCACTAAAGCAATTTACAGAATTCAGCAATTGAAAAGAAATTAAAACAGACTGTACTACTTGAAATTGGCTTAAGCATTGATTTGTCCTAGGAAATAGTGCTCAAAAGTTCATGAACATCAGTGATTGTGATGCTTTCAAAGGCAAAGTGGATGTAAGACTGACCACTAGCACTTGAAATCTTTAAGAGATCAGATAATTGAACAATATCATATGTAGAATGATACATGAATAACATCCAATTGTGAGAGATACTTTTGGTATGTCTATGTGACCTTTTATCTCATGGGCAGTCATGGATCTCCACGACTTCCCGTTCATTGCAACTCTTAGCAAAGTCTGGCTTTTTGCAATCTTTCTCTTCTGTTAACTATTTACACAAGCTTGTTAGGTAGGTTATTTACTGCTTTCCATCAAGGTTAAAGAGCTCAGTTTACCCTACTGTTTAATATATAGCTGAGAGGATAAGTGATTGACTCATGCCTTCGTCAAGGGTAATCAAGTTGAAAAAAAACTGGAATTTGAACTCAGCTCACCAATTTATTATTCCAAGCCACTATCTGTTATACCACCTGCACATTCAGTTTCTTTTTCTTTATTAATGTTAGGCAATTTTAGTTGAGCCAGGTCATGTTCAGGCTCTATTCCATGTTTAAAATATTCATGGTTTTGTTTTCTCCAGCCTGACCATTTGCAGCTTATTTAAGGCCAGAAAATATTTTTAGATTGTAAGAATTTTTATATATATATATAGATATTTAAGAAAGTTTTTGTGTAGTGATACTATGCTTTTATAAACCATTGTGTGTGTATATATATATATATATATATATATATATATATATATATATATGCAGTAATGAATTTGAACACTCAGCTACTGGCTTGTGTTTACATTGTATATAACACGCTAAAGTCCGCCTTCCTCTACTGAGTGCCCATAGCTCAGAGGTAGAATTGCCAACTGATGTCAGGTTTCAATCCTGGCTAGAAGCAATCAGATTGATAACTGTATGATCCAGCAAAAGAGATTTTTCTGCAGATGACATATATATATATATATATATATATATATATATAAGAGACGTCGAGTAATAAAAGTATTACTAGTTAACCTATATCTGAGAAGAGATGGATTCATACCTTTCCAAGGATATTTATACGTAAGTTAATATAACAATTAACAATTTCAAACCATTATCCATTACACTACCTGCAAATCCAAACTTACAGCACCTAGCATTTCCAAGCAGTCACCCATCTAGATTAGGCTAGATGCTGCTTAGCTTCAGTGTGTGTACAGGAACCAGTGTTTCAACAAGATAGTAAGCCCAAGTCTAAAATATAAAACCTCATGAGAGAAATATTAGTTTTATTCCATAAATTCATGCTTAAAATAGTCTTCCTTTTTGGACTAATATCACTTTCATCACTTATAAACATTCTGCTTATAAATAAAATGAGTGTGTGTATGTGTATGTGTATGTATATATATATATATATATATAATGGGGGAAATCAAGATAAGGATAGAAATATGACCAGGGTTCCCAAATTGAGTTATATAGTGTGCAGCAGAAATACTTCTCACATAATGGTAAGCTATTAGCTAAATGAAGATACCATTGCTACTAACGTCTTATCACTATGTGGGAAATATTTCTGTTGTACCCTGTATTTGAAAAATAGGTAGCTACGTTTCAAATTTACTTTTCATTAGAAGACCCTTTTTAAGGTCACAAGGAGTAAAATTTAATATTCACATATACTGGGTCTTTCAAAAAATGACCAACCTGATAGAGTTACTACTGTAGAGTAAAAGCAAATATAAATAAGTAAGGTGCTTCAGGAAAGCAATGCTATGTCTGCATTTACAGGTTAAAAAAAAAAAATAATTATATATATATATATATATAGCTTTTAGTACATAAACATTTAATTTAGTCCTTTTAGCTCATGCAGAATTGTTAGACATGCTATTTCATGCTACATAGCATACACAACACCAGGTAACCTTGCTTTTATTTTTAAAAAGCTTAGAAGCAACACTGTAAATTTAAGCTTTTCTTGCAGAGGGATAATTGAGCCTCTGGCCTAAAACCAAAAGGATTTATGATCCAGTTTGGAAAACAATGATAATTTAGAAGAAATAACTTAGAATTCCTCAATGCATTCCATGGAACTTCAAAACCTCACTGATTCAAGCTGTAAATTCCATTTCAGGCTGAAAATAGAGTTCTTCAAATCACAAAATTTGCAGAACTTCAAAACCTCAGATCATGAAACTTTTCACTTTAACCGATTCCTTGGCATTTTGAAAAAATAAAATTGATTTCCTCAATTCAAAGTTTGAGAAATATTTTAAAATGAATTTAAAAAATAAAAATAAAAATTTTAATTCCAAGTTTTATATTACTTAGAACAAAAAATTTAAGTTTTAACCACAATTTTCAAATTATTCTAAAAAGTTGAAATCTTTAACTGTTCCCTCTTCATCCAAATACTGGATGTTCAAGCACCAGACAAAGAGCAGATTTTCAATCCCAGGATCCTCCTGATTCCAAAAATGGTATAACATGTCTATGTAGAGTAAGTGTGGCCCAAATTCAGACACATGGACAGAATTTAGATTATCTACTCTAAATGCATATTTAAAAGAGTTAGGGTAAAGAAAGGAAACTAAGATATTAAAAAACAGTAATTTAAATGCACTTATATACACTCCACTGCACTTGCAAAATGAAGTCACAAAGATAAAAGTAAATAAAAATAGAGAAAAATTCACCTCCATCCATTTCCCTTAAGGTACTACTATCTGTCACAAATTCTGGTTATGGGATATTAGTGGGTGGGGAATATATATTTAGGCTACAAACTGCAATTATACTGTTGATATAAGTGGCTGCTAACAACATCACCCAAAGTCGGGAGGCCTTAATCAGAGAAGACAAAAATTTTCTGAAGCCGCCTTCTTCAAAAAAGGAGGTTCCAACTTATCTCGCTTCTAATAACTAATTGGCTAGCTCTCATTTTCCGAGGACAACTTCTCAAAGCAACTACATTGATTTTAGGGTCTGTCAAGTTCAAGGGTGACAGTTACAGTAGAACAGTTATTTTAGCTTGCTTAATCATTCTATATATATATATATATATATATATACACACACACACACACTAAAGTCTTATGAAAATAAGATCAAAATGGCATAGGTAATTTATAATTAAATCAACAATTGGCAAATTTGTAGCTTCCTGCCAACCTTCCCCTCAATGTCAAAAAGAAGGTCCCTCCCCCATGACACCATTTTTTTTTGTTTTGTTGTTTGTTTTTTCTCTTTAACTACCTTCCCTTGGCAATTTTTTTTTTTTTTTTTTGTGGTGGGCAATGATTATAATTTTAATAAAACAAAGTGAATTTTTACAATTTTGTTCTTGAGAATTTACAACAAACATTGGATTGATTAATTGTCAATTAATTCAAACTTGATAGTATGGTAAATGATAAAAATTGTATTAATTTTTTTGGAATGTTGTAAATATAAAATTCTTTTAAACAATCTAATAAATAGTGTTTAATATTTTTGTTCTTAATTCAAGAAAGAAAAAAAATGTATAAATTCACATTTATCATTTGTTTAGGTTTTATTAAAAGTTCAAATTGTCACTTTAAAAAACAAACATTGCCAAGGAGTGAAGGTAATAGCAGTGTCAAAGGAAAGAAATGCCTTTTTGACACTCAGTTTTTCTTTTGCAGAGATGAAGGTCCAAGTATGTCTAATAACTAATGTCAGACTTCAGATGTAAGGATATATATTACGCACACATAAGTCAAATGTGAATGATCTGAAAATCAGGTTGCAAGGATGAAAGTCCGAAGAATCTTAGCTAAAAAAAAAAAATCATTATCCTTCCCACCAGCTTGTTGAGGTTATTTGCTGTTTACCCTGACCCTTCTTGCTTTCAATATGTCCTGAGAGTTTCAAATTCTCCAACCCCTCTTTCCTTCAATTATGCTTCCCAGAAATTTCAACTGTCTCTAATTTGAAATACAAATGGCCTTTTTATTTCAATTATCCTTAAGACTTCCCTACTCACATCTTGTCCTTTCTAACATCCTTTTGTAGAGCCACAGTGTTGCTTCAAATCTGAGGACATTTCCCAGCATTCATTGCTATATTAGATAACAGCTCAGCACTTATTTCTAACAAAATTATCCTATTTCTTGATACTTTGCTTATAGTGCTTTTTTAATACTATGACAAACAGTATTCTGTTGTGATAATGTTTAGTGATAAGATTGTTTTTTGTTTTTTTTTCAGTAGTTTTACTGATAAAAGATATTTTGGCACGCAGATCATCGTAAAGTGCTCAATATCTGGATGGAAATAGAGCATAGATAGTTTTAGTGCAAAAAGTTTTCACTTCAACTGAATAGGTTCATGCTGAGTTCAAAGTTCTATGAGGACACCTTTATGATTCCTTAACTCATTGGAGCTGGGTTATTATATAATGTACTGTTTAATTGTAAAAAGATTATCCACTCAAATATGAGAATCCATTAAAAAATAATGTTAAAACAAATAAAATTCAAATGTGTCAGTTAATACCAGTTTCATAGATTTCTATATAATTTCATAATCTTGTTTTTGATTATGTTTGTTTACATTGGATACAATTTGAGCAGATAAATTGTTCTATAAAAGAAATCGGGAGAACATTTACTTAAAGCTTAAATTGAATCTTGTCTACCACAAATCTTTCATAGTCTAATAGTAAGACATGTCAGATCTAATGATGTCCCTGATATTGAAAGTATACAGGTTCGATTCCTGCTGGAAGATAGATATTTTTCAAATAAGATTTCTCAATTTGGGCCGGTGGAAATTATATAATGTACTGTTTAATTATAAAAACATACTATCCACTCAAATACTAGTATCCATTAAAAAATATTAAACAAATAAAATGTAAATATTTTTGGTTAACACCAGTTTCATAAGTTTCTGTATAATTTCATAATACACACACAATATATATATATATATATATATATATATATACATACACATACACACACACGTGTGTGTATGTGTGTGTGTGGAGAGAGATTTACAAATGTTGAAGTAAATATAAAAAATAATTATATACCAGTCTGTCAATCTGGTTTAAGCAAATTATCTTTTCTCACGGGAACATTCCTAGCAATCACCAAAATTACTTCAGAAACAAACTAGGTTCCACAAAGGCAAACACAAAAGCAAGTCACTCAAAAGGCAATTACAGGACCAACCACTAATGCAATAAACTTGATGTGATTTCATAAGTAAAGGGATAGTCAATGTTTTCGCATTATGCAAACAATGAAACTTACTCATGAGATAACATTATTCTATACCAAGCATAAAACATTAAGAATGTCTTCATTTAGAGTCAATAAAACCACTTAAAACAAACTCAATACAGATATGCTGGTCAAATGTATTTTAAATAATCCACTTTAAATGCATTGCCTTTATTTTCCTAGCTATTAACATCTGGTAATTAAAAAAAAAAAAAAAAAAAAAAAGGTTAAATTCAAGATCTGAACAAGACATTTATCCCTTAAAAAAGGTTATTGGACTGATGTAATTTGTGGTTGAGCAGTTTAAAAGCAAGACATTTTATACTAACACATATTCCTTGAGAAACTTTATTAAGGCAAGTGCAAAAATTTTATTTGGTAACTTAATTTATATACAGATGTAGAGTAAAAAAAAAAAGTTACATATTGCAATTTTGAATTCAAAAATATTCTAGAAGTCGGTGTAAGGAAAAGTAAACTAAGTTATGTAATTTTTGGCCTATTAATGAGAATTGAAAGGTTTTACTTTTTTTTTTAATATTAGTTACTTTTATGCATTTTACTTTATTTTAATTTTTTTTAAAAAGTCAGGAGTTAACAGGTTTCTTTAAATTTTTATGGTCATGCCAGTTTGAAAAAGGAGCATTTCTTTTCTTTAAAGATATACAATTTTATATATATATATATATATATATATAACTCTATTGAGGCAACAATGCTTGTAATTGTTCTTGACCAGTGAATCTTTATTTTCAATGTCCAAAAGACTTAACAGACCCACCAACCAATAATTTTAATGTATTTATTAAAATAACTTTATGGATTAAATAATCCATTAAAGCTATACAAACAACTGTTTGAAAATGAAGAGAAGTTTCCAGAATCTATCTTACACATAAATATACTATTCATCTTTGTTTGAATATTGCTGCCACATCTGGTCTGGTGCTCATGCTATATATTTAGAGATTCTTGATAAAATTCAAAGAATTTGCAATGTTAATAATCCTGACCTGGCATCTCAGTTTCAGTCTCTTACTCACAACCTTAACATAGCTTCCCTGTGCCTTTTCTATATGTTTTCTTGAAAATTATTCTGATAAATTCATAGTCTACATAAAGACTAAGTGAAATACTAGATTGGTGGAAAAGTCATTATTTTACAGTCAAAAAATGGCTTGATATCACCTTAAGTCCTACATTAATAGTTTTTCCTCACACTTCTCTTCACAGTTTCTTGCTTTCCTGTCAAGTTTGATCTTCAAAAATTTAAATGCAATGTCAATTACTTTCTTCAGTTTTCTTAATACTTGTTCTTTCATTGTTCTCTCTTCAATGTATTTTTCTCATTGTCACACCCAGCAACCCTTGGTGTTTTAGTGGTTTTCATTAGGGGGATGAAATGATTGAAAAATAAATAAAAATATTGGAATTAACCAAGTTGCAAAACCAAACTATTTTAATATTCTCAAACTTGTTTTTATACGTATTCAATTTTATATTACTTATTATAAGTACTAAAAAAGACTGTTTCAATAAAATATAAATTTTCTATTACAAGTCCATGATAACAGCAAACAACTCGGTTCCTAATAAAACATTCCTTTGAGTATTTATTTAATGCAGGAAATTGTCTATGTGGTGTTCATCTTGATTGACTTCCTGATCCAAATTCAGGTTCCACTTTAGAAGTCACAAAGAGAAATTATAAAAAGGCAGCTGTTTTAAAAATTGTTATGGAGAACAGAAATAGCTGAAGCAATTAAGTTCATGCCAGAGAGGTTGGAAAGAAAATAAAAGGTCTCCGTTTCAATACTAATTGTTGGGCAGGAAAGATAAGTGAACCAAGATGCCTTCAGACACCTGAAATTGTGGATAGTACCAACTGGCTGGACATAATAGGATCCTTTGGGGTTTACTACAAAGCCGTGATTTTCAGATTATAACAAAAGTTACCAGACAAAAAAGAAAACTTGCTTTTGGTATAGATCTTAGAAACCTATGCATAAGTTTTTTTGTTTGTTTTTTTTTTTGGGGGGGGGGGGGGCTTTTGTTCTGCAGGGATGTTTTTGTTTGTTTTGAGATTTAACGACCTATCAATCCTTATGGGATCATTTAAGGTCACAACAAATGATTTTAGGTAAGGTTATATTATTTTTACAGAATTTTTGAAGATGTCTTGCTTTTTAAACTTTTTCATTGCTTTCAATTTGTGTTACTTTTTAAATTTTTCCCCTGGTGAGGATCAGATCTATTTTTGATCTTTGGATCTTTAGATCTTTACTTAGATTATATTTTGTTGTATAGTTTGATCTTTTTGAGGAAGGTGAAAATAGTATTAGAGTTTATTTTTTCAAAAAGATCTTTCAGGTTGTTAACATTATAGAGGGATTGCCGGATATATGTAAAGTCACTGCAGTCAAGTAGAACATGTTTTACTGTTTAGGGTTCTTGACATGCAATGCATTCAGGAGGTTCTTCATTTTTTAGGAGATAAGAGTGGATTATGTGTGTATGTCCTATTCGAATACGGGATATAATCACTTCTTTGCGTGATTTACTGGGTTCTGATAGTTGTTTCTTTAGGATGGGTTTGATTTTAAATAATTTGTTGTTTTGACAGTTGTTCCAGGTTTCTTGCCATTTCTTTAAAATATAGTTCTTGATTAGGGGTTTATAGTCAGTGTATGGAACCTTTATGTTACTTGTGTCACATTTTAGAGAGTTTTTTGCAGCCACATCAGCTTTATCATTTCCATGAAATCCAGAGTGACTGGGAATCCAACAGAAAATGATAACTTTATTTTGTGAAATCACATGTAATCTATATAAAAATTTGATGAGCAAAGGATTGTTTAATTTTTGGTTCTTTATTGCTTCAAGCACTACTAAAGAATCCAAGAATATAATAACTTTGTTTGAGGTAAATTTAGGGATGAGATCCAGGGCTAAGTCAATGGCCATGACTTCTGCACTAAATATTGATGAATTGTCAGGTAATCTTTTTTTGTAGAATGGTACTTTTACAGATAGCAGTACATCCTACTTTGTTACCGACTTTGGAGCCATCAGTATAACTGTGGGTCCAGTTTGGCTATTGATTCAATATATAATTTAGTTTTTCTATATAATGAAAGGGATGTGTGCCAGCTTTTATGTGATCAGCTAGTTCTAAAATGACTTTGGATTATTTCAGAAGCCAGGGTGGATGTTCGAGGACATTGAATTCATGTATACTATTTTCATCTATCAAACTGTCATTAATTGGTTTTATTTTTTCCATGTGAAGGCCAAAAGGTTTGATAACGTTTTCTTTTTTGTCAAACAGGTGTTTATAGTTTGGGTTAAATGTGCAGTGATAGGCAGGATTTGATGGGTTAGCTTTAAGTTTTAGATAATATTGCAGCGCTAATTTTTCACGTCTCAATTTTAACGGAGCCTCATGAACTTCTACATATAGGCTTTCTATGGGAGATGTTCTAAATGCACCAAAGGGCAAGTCTTAGACCTGCATGGTGGATGGGATCAAAAATTTTTAGGTAAGGATTTCCTAGCCATACCATATATAAAACAACCGTAATCCAGTTTGGATCTTATTATAGATCTGTATATTTTTTAGGAGTGATATGCAATCTGCACCCCATTCTGTATTAGCTATAACCCGCATAAGTTGTAGTGTTTTGAAACATTTGTTTTAAGTATTTCAAATGGGGGATGAATGTGAGTTTTTTTTATCAAAAATTATTCCCAGAAATTTGTGTTGGTCTGTTATTTCAATTTCTGTTCCTGAGTGTTGGATCATTGTGCATTTTTCTTTGGTTAACAAAAATGCAAACCCTTGGTTTTGGTTGATGAGAATTTGAAACCATTTTCAATGGTCCATTGGTTTAATTTATTTATGCATATCTGCAGTTGACATTCTGAGGTATGCATATTTTTGGATCTATGGCAAATCAGGAGATCATCCACATATAAGGAGCCATTAACTTCATTGTTCAGGCAGTTTATGATGTTGTTGATTTTTATATTAAAATGGGTAACTGACAAGATGCATCCTTATGGAACTCCTTGTATTTTTGAATCAGAGAGAGTAGATCCAATTCTTACTTTAAAGCTTCTGTTGGATAAAAATTCTTTTATCAACAAGGGTAGTCTACCTTTTAGACCCAGACTGAATACATCTTTCATAATTCCATACCTCCATGTGGTCTCATAAGCCTTTTCTAAGTCAAAGAAAATGGCTATTACATGTTCTTTTTTGATGAAAGCCTTCTGATAAATATTTCTAATCGGATTATGTTATCGATTGTCCCTCTTTTACTTCGAAAGACATTCTGTAAATTGGAAATTAAGTTATTGGTTTCCAGGTACCACTTTAGTCTTATTTATTATTCTTTCGAATGTTTTACATAAGCAACTTGTTAGTGTTATGGGTTGAAAGTTTTTTGGGTCTGATTTGTCTTTTTCTGGTTTTGCTATGGGAATCACGATGGCCTGTTTCCAGCTCTTTGGCAGTTTTCCCTTGAGCTATATTTTGTTAAAGATATCTAATAAATATTCTACACAATGGTGGGGGAGTTGTTTTAAGAATTCATAATGAATTTCATCAGGGCCAGTAGCAGTATTGGTGTGATTCATTTATGGCATTTCTAAGTTCATTCATCATAAGAGGCCGATTGTAATCTTTGTTATTATAATTAAAATTTAGTTTATTTTTCATTTTTTCTGTATCCTGCTTAATTTTTTGGAAAGGTTGTCTGCAGTTTTTGTTAGAGGAATTGTTTTTAAATGTTTCCGCTAGTAGGTTTGATATATCTTTTGTCTTTGTTATTTTTTCGTTATTTAGAGTGAGATGATTTAGAGGGGGAGATACATTCTTTCCAGCAATTTTCCTTATGTTCCAAACTTTTTTTTTGTTTTGTGTTACAATTTATTTTGTTTACATAGTCTTTCCAGGATTCCCTTTTGGCTTCCTTGATCACTCTACATACTACTGCTCTTTTTTGCTTGAAAAGATCTACATTATAAGTTGTGGGTTGGGCATTAAATTTTCCGTAGTGCTGCTTTTCTTAATCTGATAGCTTTTTTGCATTCATCGTTGAACCATGGTTTTTGTTTGGTTTTTGTTTGGTTCATTGCTTTTTGGTATGCATACCTTTGCAATGGCTATTAAGGTTTCTGTGAAGTATTCGATGGATTTACTGTTGTCTTCATTGTCTGAAAGCTTTTGGTAGCATTTTTTTTGTATTCCTTCCAATTTGCTTTACTTAGCTTTCATCGAGCCAGGTGGTTTTCAATTTCTTTTGAGCATGTCAGAACAACTGGGAAATGGTCACTACCCCATGAGTCATCTAGAACTTTCCAATCATAGTCCATAAGTGTAGATGGATCACAAAGGGATAAGTCCAGCACTGATGCTGGATGTAAATAGGTGTTGGACTTGTTATTTAGTAGGCATAAGTCATTGAGATTAATGATTTTCTCTAGATTTTTGCCTTTTTTATCTGAGTATATAGATCCCCATATAACATTGTGGCAATTAAAGTCACCTAGTAATAAAAAAGGTCTAGGAAGTTGTTCAATTAGATTGTTTAATTCAGATTCATTTATGGGATCTTGAGGAGGGATGTAAATAGAGCAAATGTTAATGGTTCTATGTATAGTGGCTTTTGCAGCAACAGCTTGTATATCAGACTTTAATTGTATTTTAGTTTGGGGGATATCGTTTCTAATTAGAATCGATACACCCCCACCGATGCCTTCTGATTAAGGTTATGTATATAATTATATTGTGTATAATTTTTTATCTTCAACTTTTAAAAAGGTTTCTTGTAGACAGATAATAGCGGGATGATAATTCGTTATAAGAAGAAGTAGCTCATTTATGTTTGGTTTTAAACCCCGACAGTTCCATTGTAAGATTTTTGATCCATGCTTATATATTGAAATTTTTAAGAGAGTTTACTTGTCTATATAATATTTTGTAGTAGAGGTGTCCATCTCTTCTATGCTTTCTCTCTTATTTGCATTTTGATTCTTATGTGTTGTTCCTTGAATTTCTTTTGGTTCTGCTTGTTTATTAGGGAATGTTCCTTTGGTTTTTTCCTTTGGTTCATTTGTTGTTCTTTGTCTGGGAGCAGACCATTCCCGTGTTTGAGATGAACTGGTTATTCTTGGTTTGGTTTTGTCTGGACTTTTTGAACTTCTGTCTTGATCGTCTTTACTGTCTATCTCCATAAGTTCATATTTGTTTTCTTTTTCTGTTAGAACAATTTCAGTTTTCAGTTTGTGATGTTGATTTTTTGAAGGAAGGATTTGTTTTTGGAGGCAAAGAGTTATTAACTTTGGTAGTGGTAAGGGGGAGGATTGGTGTTTGCTGTTGTTCGGATTGCAACTTTCTTTCGATTATATCACCTTTGGTTTCCTTGATCTGGAATTGGGGTTTTTCCTTTAGATCTGGTTCCATATCAGATCTAGGTGTCGAACTGATTAAATTTCTCCGAGCTGTATTCAGTATGGGGTGTTTTATTTTTATTTGTTGCCATGAGTTTTATTTTTTAAATTTCACCCTCCTTGGAGCCCAACAGCAGGAGATATTAGGGGGGAAACCCATTCGCCCTATTATCCCAGGGATACGAGAAAGGTATACTCACACTAGTAAGAGGCAGTTAGCATTTCGGGTTTCACTTTGTTTTTCAGACCCATTTTTGATGAAAAATTCAGATTGAAAACCTTCTGTGTAACAGCTTTTCCTTACTAGTAGATTGACCCTTGCCACCGCCTTCTAATACTTACACGTGGTCTATCTCTTGTTTGTAGCTGAGAATCAGTCCGTTTTAGTGACACATCTATTGAGTTATTTTGTTTGAGTTGGATGATTTTATGCGAGTAAGTATTAGGGCTTGACGTGACTAGCCGATTGATCAGATCGGGCCTCTCCGACCGCCCGTCTAGCCCCGGTAAGGGCCAAAGTGATATGTTGCAGGAACATGGCCTCTCTGCACCCGGGTCATGAGCTGCTCAACCACCAGGATCCCGTCCCCAGACATCATGGGTCAGCACCCACGACCAACAGGTGGCCCTATTGAGGGACTTTTACCCTCTGCAGAGGTGCAGTTGACGCATTCTGAAGCCCCACCAACAGGGCTAACTGCAGGGATGTGCATGTAGCATAATTGTCATATGCATAGAAAGTGGGATTGACATGCCAAGTTGAAATGGCTGCTGTATTTTTTGCCCAAAGATCTTTGAAAAAAAAAACCTAAAATAATCTTTTTCCCCCAGAACTATGGATTAAAAAGAAACAGAGACTGGATTCTTTAACTTTAAACAGGCAACCAAGTCTGAGATAAAAAATTGAATTCCAAACTGAAGAGAAGGTAGACAGAATTCATTATCTTTAGACGTGGCAATTCACAGATAGTTAAGACACAATCTGTCGAGAACCACAATCACCAACATATCTAGAAAACATGGTATTTTTAATTATCAAGTCGAAAACCATTTCACTTAAAAAGGAAGCACTTTAGAGCTTTTCTTTAACATATCAAAATTTCCAGCATCCCTATACTCAAGCTTTGACATCATTAAAATCTATTTTCATGTTTCTGGATTAAGTACAGAAAGTGAATTTCACATGTGCATCATTTCAGTTTAAAGGCTGGTTTATTTTCTAAGTTACTATATAGTAACAAACATAAGTAGCAATTATGAATGCCATGGTGACAGCACACAAGCCAACAAAGTAATCATCTATGTCAGTGGATCTGTTTATGTATAATGCATTAAGATACCATCTAACTGGTTTCTAAGTTACGTTAAGGTAATACAACTAGTTCTAGAAAAAAATAAAATATAGTGAATACATTCCAAGGATAGACATTATATTAAAAATAGTTGCATGGACTGAATGGTTAATTGCATTTTTAAAATTACTTTTTTCCTTCTAATATTAGTTAAATTAAAAAATAAAGAAAAATATCCTGTACTAAGTTTCATGTTTCTTTTCTGCCAATGTAATGAATTAAGGGTTTTTTTTTTCTTTCATTTTAGAAAGAAGGATAGACAGGGTAATTATGAATAACTTATCTAAGGAGTTTAGGTGAATGAATTGCAGAGCAGGAACAATGATGGAAGTAAAGTGTCACACACTGCTTAAAGCAACAGGAAGTTGTGGAGAATCATGGTTCACCAATCTTGAAAGGACACAACACATGATCTACATATTTTACATCACATCATTGGTATCAATCAGTCAGTTAAGTGCCATACATGATACACACTTGGGCGATCATGTCTCGAAAGAGACATGACTGACTGGGCAGAAGATTATCCCGCAGTAGGTTGCCATTGCTTTCTGCGGTAGACTGGTTGCCGACCAAGACTATAGAACCCAATCTGTCCTGCTATTTAACCCATAACTGGAAGGAAGAGACGGATTAATACCTTTCCCAAGGGTATTTGCACATAAGTGAATACAATGGATTCAGCTGGAATTCGAACTCGGCTCCCCGGTTCGAGTTGGTATCAAGTTGACCTAAACTTAATGATTTGTGTACTAACCAATTTGTTGGACAAGCAAATTCTAAAACATGACAATGGATATAAAATAACCAGTAAGGAACTAAATCATTAGGAACTGCGAGCAAGATTTACCTAAAGGCTGCATATATTTCTTTAATGAGATTTCTCAAATATTCAGGCCAGTAGATAAAAATATACTGTTTAATAAAGAAATGGAATGTCTATTTGAATATGAGTAGCCATTATAAATAAGAGTAAAGTGATAAGGCTTATCAGAAACATTACACCATAACTTCTATCAGAAATGCTTAGTTTTTTGTTTTTTTTTTTCCAGTCTGAAAGAATTTCTAAATTTTATAGTAAGTGAAATTTAAATTCAACTTTTGACCTCTCCAGACAAGGTACCCACCCACTTCTATGCTTAAGCTATAAAGCAGACATTTTTAGTCAAATATTTGCCTTATTTCCATAAAATTCAAATGGAATGAAAATTGGTGAAAGATACAGAAGAGATCCTAAATATAGAATTGTATTCATTAAAAGGTTCTCACCTCATACACTTGGAAAACCATAAACATTGTTAAAGTCATCATTGGAATTATTTCCCCCTGTCAACTTTAGACACATCAGACCTATGAATGGGCTGTCAAAGAATTCATGAGTTTAGAATTGGTTGTCATGATATCAGATTTGTAAGTGCATGCATATGCATACACACTTATTTTAAGAAATGTAAAAAATGAACAATTTGGAAGCATACTAATACCACATGTAGATTGCCAGGTTACCTGGTTCAATAATGTAAGCCTCTTTAAAGCCGACTTAAGATTCAGTTGCGAATATATGCCTCTATGTTCAACTAGATTTGGTCAGTTTACCTGAGAAAAATCAAAGTTTATGGCAGTATTGTTAAAGGGTGATATTTTTACAATGCCAAACAGTCTCACAATTAAAAGGAAAATAACTGATTTTTTTTTAAAACTATTGTTTATCTGATACAAGGAATAGAGGGTTATTGAATGAGATTCTTGTGGACAAGGAAGAAGAGGTGCATATAAGGACATTTAGGATGGATATCTGTTGACCACTAAACTTGAAGAGGTCAAGATTTTAGTAGTTGAGAAAAAACTACTATCAAGAGTCAGTTCCAGAAAAGACAGTTCTGAAGAAGCTGTCTGAGGGGAACTTTCTCCTCACCAAATGAACACAAAGAGAATGAGGAAGATGTGACACTGATGTGGAATGATGGTTCCTCACTGTAAAAGTCCAAGCTGATAGAACCAAGGAATGTATCTTAGAACATTTGATAGTAGCAAGAGGCTAGCAATATTTCACTGTAGGTAAGAGTTGCAGAGTGGAAATCAATCTATCACCCACAAATTCACATAATCACTCCTTAACTCTGTCAAGGCTAGACAGGGATGACATGGCAGCAATACTCTCTTCTTGATCTGATCTGTCTCCTGCAAAGAGAGCGTGCCAGATGTATTTTCTCAAGCAATACAAGAAACCAACTATTTTCCCAGTATCTTTAACAAATGATAGAAATGAACAAGTTCAATTCGAGATCTGGAGTGAGCTTTAATCCTAATAAACATTCAAAGCAAGGACCTTTAAGAGTATGACCACTCATCGAGACTGGAGCAAATTTAAAAACAAAGAGAAACTAGAGAGCCTGAAATTATTATATGGCTAAAATTTGATTTCTTCAATATGTGCATCCATAGTTAAACAAAAAAAAGCATATATACTCAAAAACAAGCTCACTTGCTCATTAATTATTTACACTGAAAATATTTAAACAGTTCAATGCAACAGATCATTTCTGACAGGCAAACCTAAGCTTTTTAGCTGATGTCGCTAATATGCACAAGGTAAGGTTATTGTTAACCTGGTCAAATGTTTCTTCAGTGACATTCAGTATTCTGATACGATGCAACACAATGTGCTTGTTGATTTGGGACAAGGACAAAGCAAAGTCTGACACTCCTAATCTTAAACTTGTCTATACATTTTCTAACTAGCAACATGTCTTATTCAATATAGGCAACGAAACAAACCTTGTTAAACAAGGAGGAAGCTAATATCTATACACCAAATCTTTAAGAAAAAAAAG
This sequence comes from Ascarosepion bandense, assembly GCA_037127315.1. Lineage (NCBI taxonomy): Eukaryota > Metazoa > Mollusca > Cephalopoda > Sepiida > Sepiidae > Ascarosepion > Ascarosepion bandense. The sequence goes on from JBBBDQ010000925.1 coordinate 5,276,738, forward strand.
AGTCAGAAAATATGTTTACCTGAATATATTTTTAAAAAAAAAAAAGTAATGCTCAAATAATTTTACATATTTTCTGCCTAAGTAACCAATGAATAATCTATACAATTGACTATTGTCATTTATTTTCTTGTAAAAAGATATTTTGGAAAAAAAAAAAAAAAAAAAAATAGGAGGAAGGGATTGTATTACCCACAAGTACGCATTTTCAGAAACGTTTTAATCAGTTAACTGCCATACGTGATACACGCATGGCAATCATTTCTTTCAATTTATGACTGATTAGAGAAATTTTCCCAAAACTAGGTTGCCATTTCTTTCTGCAGTAGACCGATTTCCAACCAAGACTATAGAACCCAATCTGACCTACTATTTAACCCATAGCTGGAAGGAGACGAGATGATTAATATATTTTTTGTGCGGGGGGGGGGGGGGTATTTGCACATAGACAAATGCAACAAATTTAACTGGAATTCAAACTCTGCACTTCAATTTTCATTCCAAGCCAATATACATTGCACCACAATGCACATTTAAAAAAAAAAAAAAAAAAAAAATTTTTTTGAAAGATTGCAAATATACTCAGCACAATACATAAAACATGAAGTAGGTAGGTGTTGATAACAATTTCTTAAATATTTTATATTTTCAAAATTTAATATAAAGAGTTTATATAATATATAGAAATATAATAAAGTCATAAACCACAAAGGTATGACAGATTAACACCTTAAAATTATTGGGCTGTCTAGTTAGCACCTTTCCCTAAAGATTATTTTTTTTTAAATGGAAACATGTTTCATTTCCATTAATATCACAAAAGATTAAACATTTTAGTGAAATATGTATGGGATTGAGGTTTTATTTAATAATATGGTACAACTTTTCAGGAAACAATTTATGCAGAGATGGATATACAATGGGGGGGGGTCACCTTATACAAGGATGTAATTTATTCTCCAATTTAGGTTCAATACTGGGTTATATCACAATCAAGTAACCAAATCAAAAGGAAAGTACATCAGTTTCATAGGATTAGCAAAGTAAATGATATAAATAGTTCAGATAAAACTACCAACTCAACTGCAGGTGAAAATATATCTACCATATTTTCTTGTGCATAATACAAGAGATTTTTAATAGAAATTAGAAGACAAAGGGAAGGAGGGTGTACTTCAGTAATTTTTACTCAGCTTTTATTTGAAACAGCAAGATTGCAAATACACTTGGCAGAATATATAATAAAACACAAAGTAAGCAGATGTTGATAACAATTGCTTGCAAAAATGGTCAATGGTACAGTCAGTTAAGTGCCATACATGAAACATGCTTGGGCGATCATGTCTCTTTCGAGACATGACTGACTGGGCAGAAGATTATCCCACAGTAGGTTGCCATTGCTTTCTACAGTAGACTGGTTGCAAGCCAAGGCTATAGAACCCAATCTGTCCTGTTATTTAACCCATAACTGGAAGGAAGAGATAGATTAATACCTTTCCCAAGGGTATTTGCACGTAAGTGAAGAGAACTAAATTACCAAACGAAGTTCAAACTTCTGCAGAGAGAGTTTCTATACAATGCCTGGCAATTTGTTTCCAAGTATGCTCATCTGTTAGAATGGCTTGCTAATCCCTGTTGCAGATGCCCACTGTTTTTCTCTCTCTCTCACACACTTTTCAACTTCTACATTAAAACATGTAACTAACTACTACAAAATTCTACATTTTGTTTCAACATCGAAAAAAAGAAATTTACAATTTTATAGTTATTAACAAGTACTAATGTAAAAGTTGAATAAATTTTTTATTGCTCTATTTTTATATTGATCCCTGTTTAAAGTGTTGCAATTTTATTTGTTCTTTTACATTTGAGTGTATATATATATATATATATATTTTACATTTGGGTAGATCATATATATATATATATATATATATATATAAGATCAATTGACCAATCAATCCAGAATGTATTCATTCACAAAACACAAGCAAAGATAATGATATTTTGATGTTGGGGTGCCATGTTAACACTTGCATACACCTTTCGTATTTGTAAGAGAATGTTGGACAAAACATATCTCCAAAACATTGCTCAACTAGTTTCACTTTTCCAACAGAAGCATACCTGCCGACATGAATCCCATGCTTGACTTCCCTAGGCCAGGATGACTGCCAGGGCTGTCACCACCATTGAGTTTTATTAGCCCAATTACAACTGGTTATATAGCTTCAACAACAGTACAAGGACTAATAATCTAGCATTGGATAGCATTTTCTATCTGCCTATTCACATGCATGCAAGAGTACAGGTCTTAATGGCAAGAAAGACAAAGTATTAATATGAAATTAAGTATTATTGATAAACACCTTATTTATTTTGGAACCTGTGCATATATTGATCATTCACTGTACTCTAGTTATATTACCTATATTTTTGAATAGGATGCAAAAGATGACAGGGTGTTAGTGAATGAGAAAAACTATTAAGGAAAGAGCACAATAAAAGGTTATTGCATTTAAGATCAAAGTTGACTGGGAAGCAAGAATCTACAAGTAAAAAGTGTAATAGAAGAAACTTAGCATAGAACTTAGTTACATCGAGCCATTTCAACTGTAAATTGATGAGACCTCACTAGCAATCTAGTACTAAATTCATAGTCTAGGTACGATAGTAGAAAATTCATCAGAACAATTAACATGAAAGTATAGAATAAAGCACAGGAAAGCCACTTTACAACAGTGTGAAAGGGACGAAAACTGAGTTACCATGTCAGAACAGATAATATTGCAGATTTTTCTTTGAATTTTAATCACCGATATCTAAATAGGAGTACTGGATCAGATATGGTAGCAATGTTCAAAACAAAGATAAATATCCAAGATAGATTCTGGCAAGAAAAATTGTCTAGCACAATATACTAAACTAACTTATCTGCAGACTTAGCAAGTGATTCAAAGTTGAAAATGTTTGTCCAAGAAGATGCAATAAGTCACTCTCCTGGAGGTTAGCATCAACCATGCTGATGGAAGCTAAAAAGGGTTTCCAAGATGATTAAAAGAGGGCAGTTTCATTTTTGATGTGTTAAAATTAACAATCAGATATTGAATATCATATGTGATACACAAAATAGTATCACAAAGTTCTGTCATACATGTTAATTATGTATTCAAATAAATGTACATATAGCAAACTGAATCCGTATGCAAATGTCACTTGTTTTGTGTTATCAAAACATGTCCAATTATGGCACAAAATTCTGTAACATGCCAAAATATATTTACCACTTCTGGCAAATTCAAAGCACCTATCTGCAATTAAATTTTGCATGAAGCTCTGATACAGAGATCATTGAAAGATTTGTAGAACTTGGTTCTCTTTACAGATTTAATAGGTTTTTGTTTGGTTTTTTTTTTTGTGGCACATATACTACAAAGCCAGCCAAATGCTGGTTCAAAATATGTTCATGGTGACCAATCACCAGAAAATGATGAATTTTGGACAATCACCAAAAAGTCCATCATTGGAGTCCAAGAAATGATTCCTGTTAAAAATCTTAAAACATTGCTGCAGAGTCTATAGCTCAATTAGAACTGCCATGTATGTCCTCAAGAAGACTATTCTGAAGAGAGATGGTGACTAAATTGAAGTAACATATAAAATTACTTATTTCCTAGTATAATGACATATTTCACTATTTCATTTTGTTATGCCTAGTCCAGGAACTGTTCATTATTGCCTCATAATTAAGACATATATAAAGTCAGAGCAGACACAGATTATAACTTTACCAACAATTCATTATTTCCAATACTCCAACAAAATCATGGCTCATGATAACTCTTTTGAAAACTGAGGGGATTTTGTTTTCTTTAACACAGTAATTACATCTATAAATATATGATTAAGAATATATATAAAAAATGTAAACTTATCACTATACACATTTTGAAAAACCCTCCAAGTATATACACAGAAGGAAAAAAATGGATGTTAAAAAAAAAAAAAAAAAAAAAAAAAAAAAAAAAAAAAAAAAAAAAAAAGAGCTAAGCACGTGAACATTAAAGTACGTAACCGAAAGAAAAAAACCCAAGACAAATAATCTATAACAAAAAAGTGCTCAATACGTAAGCAGACAAAATAGATAACCTAAAGAGCCAACAAACCTACCTAGGTTTCACCTAACCGGATCTTCAGGGAAGGCTTCTCTGAAGATCCAGTTAGGTGAAACCTAGGTAGGTTTGTTGGCTCTTTAGATATATATCTCTCTCTCTCTCTCTATATATATATATATATATATATATATATATATACACACACACACACACACACACACACACGTGTGTGTGTGTGTGTGTGTGTGTGTGTGTGTGTGTTCAATTTGAAAACCAACAAAGCAAAGGGTGATGTTTGGCCAGATTTGGGTAAATGAACTCATACCTTATATATCAAATGAAACTTTAAAAAAAATTAAAAGAAATGACAATCAACTCTTTGTTACACAGCAGTAATACAGAGATTACACTCTAGGAAAATAGTCATTAATTTTCAGTTGCTAATTTTATCTAAACCATTTAATTAGTAGCCAATTATATAGTAAACACTACAAAGAAAATAATTGCTTTGAATCATGTAGATTTTCTTTTTAACATGGCTCAAGTTTACTTATAAATGCCTTAAAGAGATTTTTTTCTACTATAAAGAAAAAAAAAAAAAATCATAAAATATTTACTTTATCAGAAAATTAATTTTTTTCAATATAGGAACATCCTAAGAGACGACTTTCAATTTGAGTTTATGTACAGAATGTGGCAGAACTATCAGCCACATTTTAAACTGATACCTGTGGGGTTCTAGTGAACCCAGACAAGTGACAATGGTGCCTTCATCTAGCTAATTTCTTACCACCCCACCCCAGATACTATTCATGGCTGGTACTGGTGTACACTGTGCATTTTCTGTTGAAACATTTGTTTTTAGAACTGGTCAATTTGTAATTGCAATGCAGGGAGCTTTTTGTGCTCATTTCATGTTACATCAAAATAATGCTGTCCAGATAGAAAAATCAATACTGCTATGGACTGAAGATTTCAGGACCACTTAAAAGAAACCCACCCAGAAGACAGAAAAAAAAAAAACACAACTTACAATCCAGTGTATGGTGAATAGAGGTCACCATTTGTAGGAGGTCAATTTTAAAACCAAAGAAATAAAAACTGAAGCTCTATACTCAAACATTGAAAATTTTTTTTTTCAGTAGTAGTTACATTGGTCTTTTGCTCAGCTTTTAGAATGTGGGAGATATTTCTGCCACACCCAGTACAATACTAATGTTTACCTATATACTCAAGATCTGTCATGCACACAGTTTGTGATAAAAACCTGATTTCACTCAAGAAAAATTATCCAAGATTTCTATGACAATGTTTAAACCTACAAAGTACATATGTACTGACAAGTGGTGTAATGATACATAAGCAAGTTATGCATCAGAATATTCTGTATAATGAAAGCTTTAAAAAAAAATTCCCCACATTGTATATAATGTACAAAGTACAGAAAACTACAGAAACTAACTCAAGCTCTGAATAAATAAAAATATGTAAAGTTTTTTTGTTTTTTTTAATCATATCACCCCAAGCAAGGCGGTAACGCCACTGATGTGCAGGGGGCTACATAAGAGTGAGAAGATTAGAAAAGAGAAAACCGGAAACCACATCCTAAACAGGAAACAAGGGATGAGCCTCTTCACCTGTTCAATAGACGTGGGTGGAGTGTGAACTGGGCGATAGTTTAGTCTATCTACTCCAATTGCATATTAAAAATAAAATTTACCATTTTCTTACATATATGTGTGTGTGTGTATATAATCCAACAAGATTTCCTTAATATAAATTATCAATAGGTAAATCAATATAGAGAGCTCAATGGGTATTAACCAGAGCGATATGAAGTTTATAAAGGAAAACTCAACACGTCATATTAGTTAAAAACTATATTTCATTTCAATGAGCTTACCCGGCTCATATCATCAGACCCTTTTACAATATTTCCTCCATCTGGCATAAAATTTCTGCCGGAATGAGCTTTTTCTTAAAATAAAGAGGGAGCATAATAAAAATAATAATAAACATAAAATTACAAACAAATAAATAAATGACAATATTTGTGAGGGGAAGGAGGAAAGAAAGAAATGAAGAAACAGGGGGCGGGGGACATATATATATAGATAGAGAGAGAGAGAGAGAAGGCCTGTGTTAATTCCAAGGATGATAATGGGTGGCCACCCATATCCAAGTGTGCCTGTCTACAGAAGTAGACATAAAAGACAAAAATATTTTTAGATTAAGAACATTTTGAGAGAATGATTTACTGATACTAGTCCTACTAATTAAACCACAGCTGGAGAAGAGGTGGACTCTAAAAGTGTTTCCAAAGGTATTAGCAAATAAGTGAATATGATAGAAAGGGAACTGGAAGTCAGCTGCTTTGCAAGTCTATCATTATTCATTACACCACATACACATCTATACTTACAGCACCTGGTATTCCCAACCATATTTAGGTACCGATCAGATTCTGCATTGCTTACTTTTAGTGATCGCACAGGAACCAGTGTTTCAAAGAGACATGACTGTAAGCCACATCTAGTCAGGGAAGATATACCGTTCAATAATAAGTATTATTGATAAACTCCTTATTTATTTTGGAACCTGTGCATATATTGATAATTCAGTGTACTCTTTTATAGACTGATGCCAAAGTTCATTTTACTTCAAACTGGTATCAATAAGCTCTGTGAAATGTTAAATATTCTATAAATAATAGGTTAAATGAAAGTCCTTTCAGCAAAGCACATAAGTGAGGTGGTTTCATTTTTTTAAAAACAAAGCACATAATGAATTCGGTCAATATTAGTCAATATCATATTACTGAAATCATTCAACATATGTTGCAAATTTTAGCAGATTTAGGTTGATAGCCAGATTTGACTGAGAGGTAAAAGCACTATGGACAAAATTGCTTCAGATAGTGGTTTTATTGTAGGTTTCACTTAATATTAGGTACCACTTCAGTGAGTGATCAACATGCCTGTCAAATGTAATTCAAGATGCACTACATTAGTATTTATGAGGAAATTAAATAGTAGTAGTTGTGTGTGTATTTGAGCAGCAATCCCTCTTGTTAAAAATGACAAACTTTTTATCACAATTTTTCTTGTTTGTATAAGTAGGTTCTTGTCTAGACAAAATGTGTAAAATCTTATATTCTATTTGCCAATGTCAAAAGAAATCTTTTTTTATTTTTAAACTGAATATGTTGAGATATTATATATATATATATATGTGTGTGTGTGTGATGGGAATGTTTTGTTTTGCAAACATAGCCAGCACATTGTGGCCATGTTCATAATTGATATTGAGTGTTAGCTTTTTCTATTTTATACTTCAACTATTTTTGGGGTTTTTAATTGTGGATGGTGCTATTATAGCTGTATTTCCAGTGAAATTTAGTACAGACTGTTTGGTAGTTTTCTGTATGTTTAAATGGGTCCTAATTGTGCTCTGGTCAGAGAGATTTAACATGATTCTTCAGATAGCCATGTCAATTAGTTAAGTGCCATATGTGGTACATGCTTGGGCAAAAGAGACATGACTGACTGGATAGAAAATTATCTCACAGTAAGTTGCTATTACTTTCTAGAGTAGACTGGTTGCCAAACAAGGCTATAGAGCCTAATAAATGCAAGGAATTCAACTGGAATTTGAACTTGCCAAGCACAAAAAAAAAAAAAAATCCTTGATAATGGCTAACAGAATAGGTGAACATGCTCAGATATGTTGTTTAGAAAAGAAAACATAAGACAATATTCTTCTCTATAGTTTCAATATCATTAAGAATTGCAACAAATAAGTTCTGAGCATTTGATCAAACAATTTCCCAACAAATAAAATCTAGACATGTCAGATTTGGTTTCCGGTTTCTGGTTTCCACATGTCAGATTTGGTCCTGGTTTACATGTCAGATTTGGTCTGGTTTACATGATTTGGTCAGATTTGGTCATTTGGTGGTTTACATGTCAGATTTGGTCTGGTTTACATGTCAGATTTGGTTTCTATGGTTTACATGTCAGATTTGGTCTGGTTTACATGTCAGATTTGGTCTGGTTTACATGTCAGATTTGGTCTGGTTTACATGTCAGATTTGGTCTGGTTTACATGTCAGATTTGGTCCTGGTTTACATGTCAGATTTGGTCTGGTTTACATGTCAGATTTGGTCTGGTTTACATGTCAGATTTGGTCTGGTTTACATGTCAGATCCAACCAGAAGCCCTATTTCAATGTACAAACTAAACATTCTCAATTCCACTGGCTTCACAAATTTTTATCTTAATCCCACCACACATTCATCATAAATAAGGTCTGGTCAATTTTATAACAAACCTATCATAAATATTTTCATACTCAGTCAGTTAAGTGCCATACATGATCCACACTTGGGTGAGCATGTTTCTTTCAAGAACCCAACCTGTCCTGTTATTTAAGCCATAAATGGAGAGAAGAGAGATTAATAACTTTCCCAAGGGTATTTGTGTGCAAGTGAATGCAAGGAATTTAACTGAAATTCGAACTCAGCTCCCCGATTTCTCGTTCCGGGCCAGTAACCACTGCACTACAAGGAACATCTTTTTTTTATACTACACAGCCATAAATGCTTTCCAGTCATATGTATTTTAATTGTTTTTTTTTTTATATATATAGTCTTCATTATTATTTTTAAACTTTAAATCCGACACTTCAATAGAAGTGAACATGTATTGTTGATCATATGCTGAAGAAGTAGAAGAATCTGGCGATATTCTATCACATACTTTCAGAACATGAAGAATTTTTGCTCTACACAACTTATCCCTTAAAGTTCTTAGTGATGTTTGTTATTTTTGGGTTTTTTTTTTACTAACCCGGATATAAGAGACCCCGATATAAGATAGGTTTTCTCTGGTCCCAAATTAGAGCAAGTGGTAATGTATATAAAATAGACCAAACCTGGATATAAGAGAATGTGTATCCGGTCCCGACAACTCTCTTATATCAGGGTTACACTGTATTTGTTCCCCCACTGTTCTGCCATCTATTTACACAAGCTTGTTTGGTAGGTTAAACACTTTCCCTATGTCCTAGGAATGTCAAATTCTCCAAGCCTCTTATCTCATTTCCCAGAAATTTCAACTGAAACTTCCTGGTTTGAAGTATAAGTGGCCCTTTTGGTTCCATTTTCTTCAAAACTTTGTTTACATGCTATGCCCATGGTATTTTCAGCATCCTTATGTAGAACCATATCTGTTGTCTCAAGTCTACTTTACATCTGTGAGGAAATTATCCATATTCCACTGCTGTATAAGTAGATTGGTATTATATAGCAGTTTGCTTATTTCTCAAACCTTTTCATAAGAATTTGGTACTTTTAATTATTATATGTAAGCATATATAAAAGTGTGTGTGTGGCTCTCTCTCTCATATATATATATATATATATATATATATATACACACACACACACTTTAGGACATGTACAAACTACTACAAAATTGTAAATTTTGTTTTGCCATTGAAAGAATAATATCATTATCTCCCTGAGACATTGTTCTTTCAATGCCGAAACAATTCACAATTATGCAGTAGTTTGTACATGTTCTAAATTTATAAATATTCAGTGTTCTATTTTTAATAGTGTTCTGCTTTAAATTAATGTTTTGAACACTGCAAATATATTTGTTCCTTATTCATTTGGAGATATATATATATATATCTATATATATATATATATATACACACACACACACACATACATACACAAATAAATTATCTTTATAAATATAGTACAATTCTAAAATTAAATGAATACTAATGACTATATACAGTCTCAAATTCTTAAGCAAAGTTAGAAGGTAATGGCCTTCTCAGCTTTCTCCATGGAGTTCACTTAAAAAATTAAAAATAAATAAAAGGGGGTGGGCATCAGGATTTTCATGATGTTTAGTTAGAGAATGACAAAAAAAAAATAAATAAATAAATAAAACTTAAAAATAAAAAAGGTTAAGAACCACTACTCTAAATTATGCACGTCCCCACCCTAAAATAAAAGAAAATCATGCTAGTCTTATATACTAAACTTTTTTCTTTTATTATGAATAAAAATTTTCTTATTCATTTAGAATCAAAATGCTTAAGCAAATTTAGAATAATGTTATTAAATATTACATTTTGTAATGTGAAAAGAAGATGTTTGTCTAGATTAGGAGTGGATCCTGAAAAACTCATGTACAAGATTAGACCAAACATCAGAAAATGGTTTGAAGGACATTTTGGTCAAGCCAAAATGTTTTCAGAAACCCCTTATGCAATAAATATTCCATGTGATATTGCTGTATTGAAGTTTAATCTTAAAGGAAAAGTTCCTTAAAACTTGGTCTAAATATTTAATTTAGGTATCTCCACTTTTTTTTTTTCGACAGATGTGTGTTGTGGTGCACTGAATATCAGCTCAGAACGAGAAATCGGGGAGCCGAGTTCAAATTCCAGCTGAATTCATTGCATTCACTTACGTGCAAATACCCTTGGGAAAGGTATTAATCCATCTCTTCCTTCCAGTTATGGGTTAAATAACAGGACAGATTGGGTTCTATAGCCTCGGTCGGCAACCAGTCTACCGCAGAAAGCAATGGCAACCTACTACAGGATAATCTTCTGCTCAGTCAGTCATGTCTCTTTCGAAACATGATCGCCCAAGCGTGTATCACGTATGGCACATAACTGACTGACTGATCTCCACGTTTTGTGATAATTTGTGCTACCTAAGTCTTAAAATAATGAAAAAAAAAAAAAAGGTTTGAAGCTTTCATTTTAGCTTTAATAGAAAGCTAAAGGATTAAATTTACTATTTCCATTCACCAAAATACTCTGTAGTGTATTTTTCAAACAGAAATTATATTGATTGGAATTGATTTTTTCTTAGCTGAAGGCTCTTTTTAGTAGTCTTTCATTGCAATGTAATTTTCTTTACTAAAAGAAATTCAAAAATATACATTTCTGAAAGTTTATTTGAGGAATATAAAAGTATTTAAAACATTATCTGATTATAAAAATGAACAGTAGAAGTTATTTACATATTTTTCAAAACCCAACAAGCACTTATGTGCTGATAAGCTATTTACTACATTCATTGCTGTTCTACAGATAAAGTATCTGTTAAAATATAAAGTAAGAAAATGACAGGTGAATGATTTTTGTTTTTATTTATATATATATATATATATATATATATTTTTTTTTTTAAGTACTCAGTAAAATTACAATATTAGAAATATTTTGTAATTTTGGGAATGTCAAATAATCTAAGCAAAAGTTTGAATTCCAATTGAGTTCCTTGCATTCACTTACACACAAATACCCTTGGGAAAATTATTAATCTGTCTCCTCCCTCCAGTTATGGGTTAAGACTGATTGGGTTCTATAGCCTTGGCTTGCAACCAATCTACTGCAGAAAGCAAGGACAACCTACTGCGGGATAATCTTCTGCCCAGTCAGTCATGTCTTGAAAGCGTGTATCACGTATGGTACTTAAACTGACTGATCGTCATTGACTTTTTATAAATGCCACGTACGGTCATCCATACTTTCAAAATGGGCACGTTTTACACATGGAAAAAAAAAGTTTTTATGTGATGATTTCAAAGAATTTTAAGATTTTTGAAACTTTTTAAATTCTTGTAAAAAATTAAAAATTCATCGCAAATTTTTCTTCAAATGTCTTTAAAAACAAAAGCTGTAGTTATTAGATTGCAATTTTGTTTTACTATATTTGTACGGGAAATTGGCAGCTGGAAAAAAATAAAATAAATCATTTATTATGGGTTTGCAATGTTGCATTCTCCATCTCCAAGGAATCCTGTGTTTAAGTAAAAAAAAAAAAAAAAAAGAAAACTTTGTAGACAATTTCTACAAAGATTTCATTAAATTAACAGATGTAAAAATATGTATTTTTCTTCCAGATTTTCTAAAAATTTCATAATTCATTTGAGAATAAGTCCTGAATTTTTCATTAAAAAATCAGCCAATTATTGAATTTGATTTTTGCAAGAATTTCCAAATTAATGTTTTTCACTGGAAACGAAAGCGCAACAAATTCCCATAGTAAAATCCTGTCCCACGCTGACGAAAGATTTTTTAACCAAAATTTCGAACGTGTTAGAAATTGAGAAATGATTGCATTACTTTTAGTTTCTCTTAAACATTGACGATAAAACTTTTTTCTTTAAGTTTGAGGCATTTTTCGTCATGCTACTGATTTTTTAGTGAAAAAAAAAATATAATTTCAATTACCAACATCAGCAACAAAAATAAAACGTGTAGAGAGAGAGACGAGAAAACCTAATGACAAGGTTAACGTAAAAAATAAAAAATAAATAAAAAAGCTTGTTTTTAAAGCTTATTTACCTTTAATTATCACAGCTCATAAATCAGACTTTTAAAGAGTGTGTGAGAAAAATAATTCCTAAATTTTTAATTAGTTTATTTTCTGTTAATGTTTTGTTTTGACTTTTTAGAGATCTAAAAGATGAGAACATTTTAAGATCGACTGAAAAAAAAAAAAAAGTTACCATCTAAAAATATTTAAAATAAAAATACGATTACCCACCAAAAATTTAAATAATTAATATATCTGATTCTGCTAGCAACAATCTCAGTTTCTTTGTTTTGTTTTTTATTTTGATGCGCTATTTTTAAGCGATTGCTAGAAAGGTAAAGAAGAAAGGAAAAGGGAAAATATGCCATTCACAACACTAACACTCAAACTAACCTTCATTAAATTTTTATCGTTCAATATGAAGGTTTAGATTATCAACTTATTAAATAATTGAATTAATAGGCCATTTTTGCATGAAACTGACAACTGACATGTATTTCACAAAGACTGAAAAAAATAAATAAATCCCTCTTATAAAAAAAGAAAAAAAAATGAACTGTAGTTATGAAATATAACATTCATTATCGTCGGCCATTTTGAATTTGCGCATGGCAACATGTATTGAGAGACGGTCACGAAGTGAGGGATTAGTTTCAATTTGTTGAAATGTTATAAATTGAACCCTGATTTTGGAACCGTATTTCTACATACGGTAAGACAGATACGCACTATGCGAATAAAATTTGGGTAAAATTTTTAAGCATTAACAATTATAACTTGTCATAACATGCACTTTTTCGGAGGACAATATCGTATGTCCTTAAAAAACAAACTGCCCAGTTTATTGTTGTAAAATGGTGTAATCTATTCTAGAGAGTAGTGAATGTCTATATATATAATTATACACAGCTGACTTACAGCCATTCATTCCGATGTCCCCCACCTCTCAAGGAAGGTGGAGGGAAGAAGCATTTTTACAGCAGTCTGTACCTTAAAAAGATAAAAGGTAACACTAACAGTGTTGATTGTTGAATCATCACTCATTATTATAGTCCCATCTCTTGCATAAGATTTGTTTTGTCAAAGGAAAAAAAGCAGACAGAGAGCAATGAGTGAAAATAAGATTTAAAAAATACTGCAAAAAAATAAAAACAATATGACCCACCAACTAAAAATAAGGCTATGAAGTTATTTTTTTTCTTTTTAATAGAGGTTAAAAAAAATTGGGAACATCTTTAAAAGTAAAAAGAAACATTGTCTTTGTTTGCATGATTGAAACAGTTTGAAACTGTTTTTGCTGTGATAGGTAAAAAGTTAAATTAGCATTAAGTTCAGTTTTATCGATTATCCAAATAAGTAACATAAAAATGATTTAAACCATTTATTTAATTTAAATGTTCCTGTTTTTAATGGGTCAAGCAAAAAGGACATCTAATTGTATTTTTTTTTTTTGTTGTTTCTCAGAATTGTGTTCAATAAGTTAATTTAACTTTTTTGAGGCCTTATTCAATAATTTTCTTGATTATTAAATCTACAGAAAACGAAATTCTACAATCACAACAGGGTTATCAAGAGTTAGAGACAGAGTAGCATGTTAAAAATTAAAAAATCCTTTACTAAAAATGAAAAAATTTTAAAAAAAGGCCCGCCAAAAACATGACATCGCGATAGGATTCGCAGTGTGAGCCAAAGTAAAAAGCGCAAATAATTTATCCAGACACACACCCAAACATGCACATCGTTCAAGAGATACGTGATGACAGGACTACACACAAAACAAGATTTTTTTTTACCTGAAGCAAACGACAGATGCAATTAGCAACTGTTTTGGCTTCGTACCTTAAAGCAAAATTTTTTTTAAATAATTCCAAAATTTGGTAGCGTAATAGGAAAAAAAATTATTGATTTAACTTTTTTCTTTTTTTTAGACTAACTAAAAAATTTTCAGTCTTCCGACAATCATTTTAAGATTTTTTTTACGTGGAAACAAGTTTCTAAAAAGAAAAACAAAATTAACAGCAACTCGAGGAAAATGTAGCTAAACACAACCAACGGGGTGTGGTCTTGTACCAGACTTAGACAAGTTAAACCACGAGATGATCATTTGCCTGGTTATTGTTTTTAAGATCAGTGAGTCTTTGGAGGAACCCTCCCTTTAAATTGACTTTGTGCCATATGACCTCGTAGATAGAGGATCACTCAAACAATTTTAGTTGTTGAAATCAATACAAAAATTAAAAACTGAATGAATAAAATTTAAAAATAACCTAATTTTTAATTTCCATGTTAAAATCATAATCACTCAATTTGCCATGGGATAAAAAGAGTAAAAAAATGTATTAGGAAAAAAATGAATATAAAAAAATGTATTAATTAATTTTAAGATATTTTATTTTTAACGATGGAAAAAAAAATTAGTAGTCGTCAGTAATGCAGAGATTGAGAAAAATTTTTTTTTTTTTTTTACATGATTATTAATTTACGGAAGACAAAAATACTTAAAACCTTACTTAAAAAAACAAAGGTTTTCAAATTTTCAATTTAACGTCATGTAACAGTGTAAAATCACATTTAACTACATTTTAAAAGGAATTTCACAGAAATGTGCTAAAAACATTAAAAAAAAAAAAATAAGAGAAGGCAAAAAAAATTTATATGAATAGCTTTTAATTATATCCTAGTTAAAAAATATACACACTTCCTCCACTAAAATTTTTAAAAAATATATAAATAACGTTGACAGATTGCATAGTCTCATGTGGTCGACTGATGCTAGAGGGGAGAAAAAAAAAAGGGACTCAGTTCTGACATGTCCTAATCAGTTACTAAATTACTCATACGCTCGACTTTTATTTTCATATATCAAGCTCTGCATTTCCACCCCAATTATCCCAATTGAAAGAATTGCCTACAAAAATAAAAATACTTTCAACATCATCTGAACAAATAAAGAATCATTCTTAAGCGATTAATCATTTCTTAATAAAATAAAAATTAAGTTTCACGCACTAACCCCCTTTTTCTTTTTTTAGTAGGAGCATTTTTTTTTTTATTTAATCTTAAATGAATATACGAAAAACAAAAAAATACATCGGCACAAAACTTAGCAACAAATTTCAGAGTTAATTTAATTAAATTGTTGAGTAATTAACGAAATTTAATGACTCCCCCCCCCCATTCAATTAGATTAGGAGAAGCAGTGTCTGACATATGGCTCATCTGTTAATTGTCATTTCAAAAATAAATGACAAACTTTCACTTTAGGAAAGTCTTGAGTACGATGGTACCTAATTAAGCTGACATAAACGAACTCCACTCTGAAAATATGTTTACCACATGAGAATAAGGTCGTCTCCGAGAGAAAGTACTGTTGTCACTTGCAAAAAGGAAATTATCACAACACAAGATACCCAATTTGAAACCGTCCTCCGAGTGTAAATATCAGTTCATAAAATGTCAAAAAAAAATCTACATAAAACTAAAATCGACCCCCACTCGTCCAAGCTCTTAAAAAATAAAGTAAACGAGTAATAGTGGGGGATCAATTTGGCTATTTGAACATTAGTTAAAACGATCCCCGATTTAATGAAATTGTCTTGAAAGACTGGAAAAAGAGGTAAAATGACGAATGATATGATGCCAGAGAAAAAAGAAAAACAACTTCTGTTGTGATCACTTAGTTGCAATTTGGGAATCACTTCTACCTTTAAAACAGAAATATTTAATTTTTATTTTTTAATAACATCGATATTGGATTTTTGAATAACAGATTTTCTTTTTCACCATGTTCATCAAGTGATAGACAACTTAGTCTTTAAGACTAAGAGCGACAACTGGTTGTGGTTATGTCTACCCAATAAATATCGAACTACTATAAATTTTTATCAAATATTTTTTGTAATCGAATATGAAATAAATAAAAAAAAAATTAAAAAATAAGTCAGTATTTTAAAAAGGAAGTTAGTACAACAGTGGCAGACATTCAACACCTGAATTACGGAGAGAAAAGATAAAATGAGAGGCTATTAGAAGAAAACTGGTTTTTATTAGCGTGGGGCGAGACCCCAAAAGGCGTCACTACAATTTATGGAGAAAAAAAAAGTGAAACATCTTTTAAGAGATAGCTAAGCAAAATAAATACTTATAGAAATTGAGATTCGAAAGCAAAAATTGATTGTAGGTAAACATTTTTCGACTTTGTACCCAATAATTTAAGCTTTGAAGAGACAGGTTTTTATGACCGCTATGGATGCAAATACAAAAAAAGAGCGAAGATATAGACAGCCAATTTTGCATCAAAAATGCATAGCATAGTTATTGGAATAACAGATAAGGCCAACGGGGAAATTAAGATGAAATTGAGATGGTGGGAAAATTATATAAGAAAGCCGATAATTCCAAAGTTAGTAATATCAGGTATTTCTTTTTAAGTATGACCCTTGATTAGTAAAGGAGAAGATAAAGAACAAATACTGTTAGAAGAACTGGGTTTTAAGGCCAAGATGCGAGATCTGGTGCGTGCGCACACACAGATGACGCAAGGGCGGGGTTAGGCTTGGTGTCGGGTTTTTAAATGCAGCGAGGGATGATAGGTGAAAACTAAAGAGACAGTAAGGTACGACAAGAGGATATCGGGTTTTTTAAGCAAATTGACAAAATTATTTCAGAGATCTATGGATATGTTTACCTTGTAAGAACTTAATCGTCGATTGAAAAACTGAACAAAAAATGTATGAATAAAATAAAAAGTTGATAGAGCCTCATAATTGAATAAATAAATAAAAATTAAAAAAAAAAAAAAAAAAAAAGGCTTAATTTTCAGGAATTTACAAAAACCTAAATAAATTAGAGAGGTATGAGACAAGAAAGCGAGCTATGGAAAGTTTTAAAAAAATCAAGCGGTTCAAACCTTTTATTAGTTTTGCAATGTTGTTAATGAAAGTGATACAGGTGTCATCAGGCTTCCATTTTGAAAATAAGGGTCGGAAAGGAGAAGTTAGATGGATGGAGGGAGTAAAGTTTAATAAGAGATTTACAGGTACATAAAATATAGAGGTGAATTAAGTCTTCATGATGGATTACCATAAATGGTAAAAAGAAAGAATGACAGACAAAAATAAAAATCATGACAGATTAAAAAGTAGATACTCTCCTCAACTTTAAACAAATATGAGTAGAAAATCAGATCCCTAGGTCTTAAAAAAAAAAAAAAAAAAAAAAAAAAAAAAAAAAGGCTTTAGTTCTGTGTGAAGAATAATCTCTTAAATTATTATTCTCAAAGAAATGTGTTCTGATCTAGTTCTTAAAAAAAAAAAAGAAAAAAAATTCTGTAGATAAGGTCCTAAATCTTTATTTTAAAAAAAGAATTAGTGCACTTCAGTATGTGTCTATTCATTGAAATACTCTAAGTGCATTTATTAAAAATAAAATTTGTTTAAATTTAATATCATTATAAATACAATTGAAGAAAAAATACATTTTTTCTTTGTAAAAAGATTTAAAAATAGAAAAATTACATAATTTTTAAAATGAAACAAAAAGCTTAAATAGCTTTTAGGAATAAGTTACTTTCTTTTCTTTTTTTTACTGGGATATAAAAATTACTTTAATCAGTTTAAAAAATATAAGTTTATACAGTTTTAGTAAAAAAAAAAAAAAAAAAAAAATTTGCCATCAAGAAATAATTTTTCAGAAATGGCAATTTTTGTTTGGTAAATTAATTATTAACAATAACAATGAACATTGACCTGCTATTAAAAATGTATTAATTAATTTGTAACTACTGACAACAGTTGCAATTAATTAGCAGATGTGTCATTAATTGAAAAAACTGAATTTATTTTACCTCTTTTTTTAAACCCAAACACATCTCTTTTCAATTTTACATTTGAACTTAAAATTTCCTAGGTACTAGTAACATAATGAACGAATTGAACCACGATGTTTTGCAGAGACTGATTTTTTTTAAAAGTAGATTGAAAAATATAAATTAGCGAAATAATTTTGAATAGGTTAGTTTTTTATGATGATGCGCCGTTTTTTGTTTTTGTTTTTTTTGTGCGTGTGTGTGTGTGTGTGTGTGTGTGTGCGTGCGCGCGCTAGTAGTAGTTCAGTAGCACTAAGACTTCGCAAACAGACTGTCTCATCTTAAATGATCAGGAGAAAAAAAAAAAAAAAACGAAAAAAGAATATTTATCCCAACAAAAGATAAGGCAAGTTATTACCACCAAAAAGATTATAACTTTGGCGCACACACACAAAAAAAAAAAAAAAAGCTCTTACATACGGTTTTAAACTTTGACATATCTAAGACACGATTTTACTACACAGAGACTAATAAGAAGAGTAGCAGTAGACATTGAAAAGGCACTAAAAAAAAATATACCCACAATTTAAACTGTGCCGATACTACTTTTAAATAGAAGATTAAATAAAATTTATACAAAAAAAGTTCGATTTCATATGAAGACTAAGAGAATATAAAAAAAAATAATGATACAAAGTATTAATAAGTATTCCGAATGAGTAAAAAAAAAAAAAAAAAACAAATGGATGGGAAGGTTGAGATACCCTCGAATATTGAGGTTTAAAGAATGAAATATACATGGTTGGGAATTGTTATTAAAAGAATGACGGATTGAGAGATTTGTAAAGGGTAATAAATTTTTCAGCTATGATAATCAAAGGTAAAATATAGACTAAAAAAAGTGAAAGAGGTACCAAAAATATTTCGATCCTGACCCTCCGTACCCAACAGATGATCTGGACTTGAAAAAAAAATGGGTTGTACTGTAAATTGGATTGATAATGTAAGAGAAAAATATGATTTTTTTTTTTTTGTTTTGCTCTGTAAAATTTAACACAGACAGACACTGGTATTTAAATATTAAATCAGAAAATGTTTTCTTTTTTTAATCTGTAGTGACAGGAATGATATATGTGTGCAAATTACAATACATTTTTTTACAGTTCAATAGACTTATTTCTAAATTAAATCCTACTTAATGCTTAGTTAATAAAATGGAAATCAACATAATATAAAGATTTTAATTTTGTAATAAATAAAAAAAAGACTGAATGCAGTAGTAAGAGAGAGATTTATTTAGTTTGAGAGAAAAACGTCATGCCATAGATTTTATGACAGATGTGAATAAAAATACACACAAAAAAATAAAAAAGACTTACAAGCCTATTATTACTGATAATGAAAACAATATCTAAATAATTAACAATCGACATTAATTCCCAATATAAAATAGAGAATGATCTTCGGTTTTTACAAGACCTCCCCCCCCCCAAAAAAAGGTATCTAATCAAACCAAAAACAGAAGTATGATTTTTGTACTAAAAGCTGATCTTTAAAAAAAAGTAATGAATTTGTTATTTAATTTGTATATATTTTATATAATCATTTCAAAATAAAAATTAAAAATGCTAAACAGTAACACTTAGTCTAACAGTTATAGAAGTAATATTTATTGAATTAAGAAGTGGGTATATAAAAAAAAAATTTTAAAAATAAGATCTTTATTTTGTCGTGTAAAAGGTGAGATGCTGGAGAAATAAATAAAAATTAAAAATCGAGGTTTAATCAAATTTAACACTGAAAGAAAGACATCGGCAATAAACAACTGATTTTTAGTGTTGATTAATTTTTTTTTTTATGATGCATTAGTTATCTACCTACAACAAGCCAACAAATATATGTTGGTTTTTATTATTTCAACAAGAAAAGGAAAGGAAAAAGCAATCTGGTTTCATAAAACCAGCCTGTCTAACTAAACCAGTGGCAAGTAGACATTAAAATAAGATAAAAAGGTTGAAGAGCTGTATCCCTAAGAAAATGCACAACTTGAGGAACTGCAAACATATCAACACATAGATAACATCTGGGGAATTAAATGATCAAAAAGGTTTATTTAAACAGTTTCACTTCGCTATATTTTGACGACTAGAGTGAAAATGGCTGGGAAAGAAGGAATACATAGAAATAATACAAATACAGGTACCAATAAAACTACCGCTGCTAATAATAATAAATAACAAAATACTAATAAATGTTGCTGGTATTAGGAGTTGAGTAACGTAATCTTACTTGAAGTTCTGCCCTCTCCACCTCCCATTGCGATCGCTCCATTTCAAAACGTGCCCATTCCGTTTGTAAGAAGTGTAAAATTCCGGGCATCGAATACTGCGGCCTCTGGCCAGACTCGTCCGGTTGTTGTTTGGTAACCATTCCTGTCCCAAGTCCGGCAGCACTACCGACGGAGGAGACAACTGCTGGACTAGCTCCTACTACTAGCTGGGCACCACCACCTCCGTGTTGTTGTGATCCAGGACCGTCTTCTATCATGTTGCAACGGCCGCCATTACAAGTGGCCTCCTACCTTCCTTCTTCCTGCTGCTGCTGTTGATAGTGCAGGGCTGATAGGCGATTATAGAAGGTGAGAGGAGAAGGAGAGAGAATTTGACGTAGGAGGAGGAGGTATTTGGGAATGCAGGAGAGGAGGAGGTTACAACGTGAGTAGTGGAAGAGGAAGTCAAAAAGATGGAATGGTTTCGGATAGAGAGGGGTAACAGAACGAGGAAGAGGAGAAGGCATAGATATGAAGGAGAGTAATAGGGCCTAAATAGACATGAAAAGGCTTAAGAAAGAGGAATATTAAACAGGAAAAGAGATAACCGAGAACAAGAAAACAATTCTATGTAAAACGCAATAGATAAGGATAAAAGGTAGGAAGAGGAGAAGAAATAGGATTCTACAGAGAGGAGTAGTTAGGGAATGTAGAAGAGAGAGGTGAAGCTGGATGATAAGGAGTAAAAGTGTGAGGAGAAGGAAAAGATTTTTGGGGTTGTAGAAGGGAAGATGGTTTAGGGACGAAGGTTTATTTTTAGGAAGAAGGGATTTTTAGGATGAAGATTTTATTAAAGTAAACCAGAAGAAAAAAATTATGAAAAGTGAGAAGTGATTTTGAGAATTAAAAACAAATAGAAAAATTTTTAAAATAAGAGAAATAAAAAAATAATATGGTTTATGAATTTAAAGATGAAGAATAGGTATTCATTTGTGACCCCCATCAAGGCAAATACGTCATTTTTAAAGTAAAAATGCACAAACATGTGGGTTTCCTAATTCCATCAGTTTTTGTCACATAACCTTGTCACTACCTTATTAATGGGAAGGTGCTGCCTAGCAGACAGGTTACCAAGAACTAGACACATGCATTTTGACAGGTTTCTGACCATAGATGGTAAAAAAAAATGATTTCAAAATAATGAAGGAAGGGATTACAGAATAAAAAGAGGCTGAATTAATTTTTTAAGGATATTGGTTACCAGAGGAATATGAGAATATTTTGATGGAGTAAAAAATAGGATATATTATAAATAAGTAGAAGTGTGGGAGCAAAAGAAGAATAGACAAAGAGAGAGATAAAGTAAAATAAGAAAAGCAAAGAAAAGTGTTAAGAGAGTGGAGAGAAAGACAGAGTAAAAAAGAATGGCGAAAAGGATATGGAAGGAATAAAGAGGAAAGAGTAAAAGAAGAAAGAGTAAAAGAAGAACAGGTAGGAAAGATGAGGAAAGAGTGAAGAGGAAAAAAAGAAAGTATAAGATGAGGACAGAATGAAGAGAAGGACAGAGACAATGACAAAAATATAAGAAATATTAAGAGAGTATAAAGAGTAAAAGACGTGTAAGATACATGAGGATAGAATAAAGAGAAAGACAGGGTACAAGAAGTAGGGTTAAAAAAGGATGTGGTAAAATGAAGAATAAAGACAAAGAAGAAAGGGTAAGACAGATGTGGATAGAAGGAAGAGAAATACATAGTCAAAGACAAATGATGAAGACATTATGAAAAGGAATGCAGAGTGAAAGAATAAAGTGTGAAATAGATGATAGACTGAAAAGAAAGAAAGGGTAAGATAGATGAGGATAGAATAAAGACAAACAGTAAATGAAAAGGGTAATAAAGATGTGCATAGAATGAAAAAGAAAGAGTAAAAGAAGAAAAGGAAAGAAAGATGAGGAGAGAATGAAGAGGAATGAGTAAAAGAAGAAAAGGTGAGACAGATAAAGAGTGAATGAAGAGGAAAAAGGAAAAGAAAGAAAGGGTAAGACAAATGAGGATAGAATAAAGACAAACAGTAAATGAAAAGGGTAATAAAGATGTGCATAGAATGAAAAAGAAAGAGTAAAAGAAGAAAAGGTAAGAAAGATGAGGAGAGAATGAAGAGGAAAGAGTAAAAGAAGAAAGTGTAAGACAGGTAAGGGGAGAATGAAAAGCTAAGAGTAAACGAAGAAAGAGTAAGACAGATGAGGAGAGAATGAAGAGGAAAGGCACTGTAATAGAAGAAAGGGTAAGAGAGACAAGAATAGAATACAGAGAATGAGAGGGTAAAAAAAAAGAATGCCTAAGATTGAGGAGGATAGAATGAAGAGGAAAACAATGTAAATGAGAAGGGTAATAAAGATATGAATAGAATGAAGAGGAAAGAGTAAAAGAAAAGAGAGTAAAACAGATGATGAAAGAATAAAGAGGAAAGATTAAAAGATGAAATGGTAAGGCAGATGAAGAAAGAATCAAGCGAGAATGAAGAGGTAAGAATAAAAGAAGAAAGGGTGAGACAGATAAAGAGTGAATGAAGAGGAAAAAGGAAAAGAAGAAAAGGTAAGACAGATGAGAAAATAAAGAGGTTTGAGTAAAAGAAGGAGGCTAAGAAAGATGAGGAGAGAATGAAGAGAAAAGTAAAAGAAGAAAGGGTGAGATATATGAGGTGAGAATGAAGAGGAAAGAAAAAAGAAGACAGTGTAAGAAAGATGAAGAGAGGATAAAGAGGACAGAATAAAAGAAGAAATGGTAAGACAGATAAGGAGAGAATGAAGAGGAAAGAGTAAAAGAAGAAAGGGTGAGACAGATGAGGGAAGAATGAATAGGAAAGAATCAAAGAAGTCAGGGTAAAAAAGATGAGAGAATGAAGAGGAAAGAGTAAAAGAAGAAAGGCTGAAATAAATGAGGAGAGAATGAAGAGGAAAGACACTGTAATAGAAGAAAGGGTAAGAGAGACAAGGATAGAATAAAGAGAAAGATAGTGTAAAAAAAAGAAAGCCTAAGATTGAGGAGGATAGAATGAAGAGGAAAACAATGTAAATGAGAAGGGTAATAAAGATATGAATACAATGAAGAGAAAAGAGTTAAAGAAAAAAGAGTAAAACAGATTAGGATATTATAAACAGGATGACAGTAAAAATTAAGGATGAGAATAGAATAAACAAAATGACAGTGCAAAAGGAGAAAGTGTAAGAAAGATTAGGATGGAATGAAAAAAGAAAGACTAAAAATGAAAGTGTAATAAAGATGGAGATAGAATGAAGAGAAACAGAAGGTAAGAGAAAGAAGGGTAAAACAGATGAGGATGACAGAAAGAGGAAGGATGAATAAAAGAAAAAAACAGTAAAACAGATGTGTGAAGAATGAAGAAGAAAGTGTAAAAGGTTAAGAAAAATGAAGAAAAATGATTTTTAAGCACAACTTAGATATGGCACAAGGCTGAATGTATGGGGCACCCAGGCAGGATCAAACATATTTATCAAGTGCTGTAATTCTAACAGGACAAGCCTCCTAACTATTACAGCACATTTAGTTGCATAGAGAGATGAGGAGAGAATGAAGAGGAAAGAACGAAGAGGAAAGAGAAAAAAAGAAGAAGGGAAAAACAAATAAAGAGAGAATGAAGAGGAAAGAGTAAAAGGTAAAAGGGAAAAAAACTTATGAGGAGAGAATGAAAAGGAAAGAGCAAATAAAGAAAGGGTAAGACAGATGAGGAGAGAATGAATAGGCGAGAATAAAAGAAGAAAGGGTAAGAAAAATTAAGAGATAATGAAGAGATAAGAGTAAAAGAAGAAATGGTTAGACAAAAGTTGAGAGAATGAAGAAGAGTAAAAGAATAAAGGCAGAGGCAGATGAAGAGAGAATGAATAGAAAAGAATAAAAGAAGATAGGATAAGAAAGATGAAAAGAGGATGAAGAGGCAAGAGTAAAAGAAGAAAGGGTGAGACAAATGAGGAGAGAATGAAAAGGAAAGAATAAAAAAAAAGAAGGGTAAAACAGATGAGGAGATAAAGAAGAGGCAAAAGTAAAAAAGAAAAGATAAGAAATATGAGGATAGAATGAAGAGTAAAAGAAAAAAGTCAAATAGATGACGAGAGAATGAAGAGGAAAAAGTAAAAGACTAAAAAATTAAGAAAGATGAGAAGCGAATGAACAGGTAAGAATAAAAGAAGATATGGTGAGACAGATGAGAAGAGAATGAAGAGGTAAGAGTAAAAAAGGGAAAGGGTACAACAGATGAAGAAAGAAAGAAGAGGCAAGAGTAAAAGTAGAATGCGTAAGATGGATAAAGAGAGAATGAAAAGGAAAGATTAAAAGAAGAAAGGGTAAAACTGACAATGAGCAAATAAAGAGCAAAGAGTAAAAACGAAAGGGTAATGCAGATGAAAAGAGAATAAAGAGGAAAGAGGAAAAGAAGAAAAAATAAGACAGATGATGAGAAAATGAAGAGGTTTGAGTAAAAGAAGAAGGCTAAGAAAGACAAGGAGAGAATGAAGAGAAAAAGTAAAAGAAGAAAGGGTGAGACATATGAGGTGAGAATGAACAGGAAAGAAAAAAAAGACAGTGTAAGAAAGATGAAGAGAGGATGAAGAAGACAGAGTAAAAGAAGAAATGATAAGACAGATGAGGAGAGAGTGAAGAGAAAAAAGTAAAAGAATAAAGGGTGAGACAGATGAGGAGGGAATGACGAGGAAAGAGTAAAAGAAGAAAGGGTAAGGCAGATGAAGAGAGAATGAAAAGGAAAGAGTAAAAGAAGAATTGGTAAGAAAGATGAGAAGAGAATGAAGTAGAAAGTGTAAAAGAAGGAAGGATTAGACAGATGAGGAGAGAATGAAGAGGAAAGAGTAAAAGAAGAATTGGTAAGAAAGATGAGAAGAGAATGAAGAGGATAGAGTTAAAGAAGAAAATGTGAGAGAGATAAGGAGAGAATGAAAAGCTAATAGTTAAAGAAGTAAGGGCGAGACAGATGAACAGAGAATAAAGAGGAAAGAGTAAAAGAAGAATGGGTAAGAAAGATAAGCAGAGAATGAAGTAGAAAGTGTAAAAGAAGGAAGGATTAGACAGATGAGGAGAGAATGAAGAGGAAAGAGTAAAAGAAGAAAGAGTAAGACAGATGAAGAGAGAATGAAGAGGAAAGAGTAAAAGAAGAAAGGGTCAGGAAGATGAGGAGAGAATGAAAAGAAAAGAGTAAAAGAAGAAATGGTAAGAGAGATGAGAAAAGAATGAAGAGGAAACAGTAAAAGAAGAAAGGGTATGACAGATGAGGAGAGAATGAAGAGGAAATAGTAAAAGAAAGAAGGGTATGAGATATGAAGATAACAGGAAGGGGAAGAATGAATAAAAGAAAAAACAGTAAAACAGATGTAGGGAGAATGAAGCGGAAAGAGTAAAAGAAGAAAGGGTAAGACAGATGAAGAGATAATGAAGAGGAAAGAAAAAAAGAAAACAGTGTAAGAAAGATGAAAAGAGGATAAAGAGGACAGAGTAAAAGAAAAAATGGTAAGACAGATGAGGAGAGAATGATGAGGAAAGAGTAAAAGAAGAAAGGGTAAGACAAATGAGGAGAGAATGAAGAGGAAGGACTAAAAGAAGAAAGGGCGAGACAGATGAAGAGAGAATGAAGAGGAAAGAGTAAAAGAAGAAAGGCTAAAATAAATGAGGAAAGAATGAAGAGGAAAGACACTGTAATAGAAGAAAGGGTAAGAGAGACAAGGATAGAATACAGTGAACGAGAGGGTAAAAAAAAGAAAGCCTAAGATTGAGGAGGATAGAATGAAAAGGGATACAAAGTAAATGGAAAGGGTAATAAAGATATGGATAGAATGAAGAGGAAGGAGCAAATGCAGAAAGGGTAACAGATGTTGAAAGAATGAATAGGAAAGATTAAAAGATGAAAGTGTGAGGCAGATAAAGAAAGAATCAAGAAAGGAAAGAGAATGAAAAGGAAAGAGTAAAAGAAGAAAGGATCAGACAGATGAGGAGAGAATGAAGAGAAAATAGTAAAAGAAGCGTATGACATATGAGGATAATAGGAAGGGAAAGAATGAATAAAAGAAAAAACAGTAAACAGATGTGGGGAGAATGAAGAGGAAAGAGTAAAATTAGAAAGGGCAAAAAAGTTGAGGCGAGAATGAAATGGAAGAAGCAAGAGAAGAAATTGTAAGACAGATGAGCATAGAATGAATATGAAAGAGTAAAATAATAAAGGGGAAGAAAGATGAAAATATAATGAAGAGGAAAGAGTAAAAAAAGAAAGGTTAAAAAAGATGGGGAGAAAATGAAGAGAAAAGAGTAAAAGAAGAATGGGTAAGAAAGATAAGTAAAAAATGAAGTGGAAAGTGTAATCTTTTACACTTTCCACTTCATTTTCTACTTATCTTGTGAGACAGATGGGGAGAGAATGAAGAGAAATGTGTAAAAGAAGATATAAAGAGACAGATGAGTATGGAAAGGTAAGTGTAAAAGAAAACAGGGTAAGACAGATGAAGAAAGAAAGATGAGAATAGTATGAGGAGGAAAGACTAAAAGAAGAATGGTTAAGAAAGATGAGGAGGAAATGAGAAGGATAGTCTAAAAGAAAAATGGTTAAAAAAGATGAGGATGAAATGAAGAGGAAAGGCTTTAAGATAAATGGTTAAGAAAGATGAGGATGAAAAAAAGGAAAGACTAAAAGATGAATGGTTAAGAAAGATGAGAAGAAAATTAAGAGGAAAGACTAAAAGAAGATTGGCTATAGAAGATGCAGACTATATGAAAAAGTAAATTAAAAAAGAAGAATTGGTAAGAATGTCTAGGATTGAATAAAGAGAAAAATATAAAGGAAGTAACAATAAGAATAAGGATAGGACGGATAGGAAAGAGTAAAAGAAGAAAGGGTAAGAAATATGTGGATAGTATGAAGAAGTGCAAAAAGTAGAATCAGTAAGAAATATGCTGATAGAATGAATAAGAAAGACTAAAACAAAAAGGATGGTTAAGAACAACGAGGAGAGAATGAACAGGAATGAGTAAAAGAAGAAAAGGTAAAAAGATTTGGCTCGTATGAAGAAGTAAGTGAAAAAAGGAGAATCAGTAAAATAGATGAGGATAAAAGGAGAAATTCAGCGTAAAAGAGGAAATGTTAAGAAAGATAAGGATAGAATGAAGTGGAAAAACTAAAAAAGGAATGGTTAAGAATGATAAGAATGGAACGAAGAGTGAAGAATAAAAAAAGAATCAGTAAAAAAGATGAGGAGGAAAGATGAGGAAAGAGCATAAGAAGAATGGATAAGAAAGATGAAGATAGAATGAAGTGAATGGCAGTATAAAAGAATAAAGGATACGAACAATGAGGAGAGAATGAAGAGGAAAGAGTAAAAGAATAAAGGATAAGAACAATGAGGAGAGAATGAAGAGGAAAGAGTAAAAGAATAAAGGATAAGAACAATGAGGAGAGAATGAAGAGGAAAGAGTAAAAGAATAAGGGACAAGAACAATGAGGAGAGAATGAAGAGGAAAGAGTAAAAGAATAAAGGATACGAACAATGAGGAGAGAATGAAGAGGAAAGAGTAAAAGAATAAAGGATAAGAACAATGAGGAGAGAATGAAGAGGAAAGAGTAAAAGAATAAAGGATAAGAACAATGCGGAGAGAATGAAGAGGAAAGAGTAAAAGAATAAAGGATAAGAACAATGAGGAGAGAATGAAGAGGAAAGAGTAAAAGAATAAGGGACAAGAACAATGAGGAGAGAATGAAAAGGAAAGAGTAAAAGAATAAAGGATAAGATCAATGAGGAGAGAATGAAGAGGAAAGAGTAAAAGAATAAAGGATAAGAACAATGAGGAGAGAATGAAGAGGAAAGAGTAAAAGAATAAAGGATAAGATCAATGAGGAGAGAATGAAGAGGAAAGAGTAAAAGAATAAAGGATAAGAACAATGAGAAGAGAATGAAGAGGAAAGAGTAAAAGAATAAAGGATAAGAACAATGCGGAGAGAATGAAGAGGAAAGAGTAAAAGAATAAAGGATAAGATCAATGAGGAGAGAATGAAGAGGAAAGAGTAAAAGAATAAAGGATAAGAACAATGAGGAGAGAATGAAGAGGAAAGAGTAAAAGAATAAAGGATAAGAACAATGAGGAGAGAATGAAGAGGAAAGAGTAAAAGAATAAAGGATAAGAACAATGAGAAGAGAATGAAGAGGAAAGAGTAAAAGAATAAAGGATAAGAACAATGAGAAGAGAATGAAGAGGAAAGAGTAAAAGAATAAAGGATAAGAACAATGAGGAGAGAATGAAGAGGAAAGAGTAAAAGAATAAAGGATAAGAACAATGAGGAGAGAATGAAGAGGAAAGAGTAAAAGAATAAAGGATAAGAACAATGAGGAGAGAATGAAGAGGAAAGAGTAAAAGAATAAAGGATAAGATCAATGAGGAGAGAATGAAGAGGAAAGAGTAAAAGAATAAAGGATAAGATCAATGAGGAGAGAATGAAGAGGAAAGAGTAAAAGAATAAGGGATAAGAACAATGAGGAGAGAATGAAGAGGAAAGAGTAAAAGAATAAAGGATAAGAACAATGAGGAGAGAATGAAGAGGAAAGAGTAAAAGAATAAAGGATAAGATCAATGAGGAGAGAATGAAGAGGAAAGAGTAAAAGAATAAAGGATAAGAACAATGAGAAGAGAATGAAGAGGAAAGAGTAAAAGAATAAAGGATAAGAACAATGCGGAGAGAATGAAGAGGAAAGAGTAAAAGAATAAAGGATAAGATCAATGAGGAGAGAATGAAGAGGAAAGAGTAAAAGAATAAAGGATAAGAACAATGCGGAGAGAATGAAGAGGAAAGAGTAAAAGAATAAAGGATAAGAACAATGAGGAGAGAATGAAGAGGAAAGAGTAAAAGAATAAAGGATACGAACAATGAGGAGAGAATGAAGAGGAAAGAGTAAAAGAATAAAGGATAAGAACAATGAGGAGAGAATGAAGAGGAAAGAGTAAAAGAATAAAGTGTTAGTAATATGATCGTAGTATGAAGTGTTTAGAGTAAAAGAAAAAAGCTTAGGAAAGATAAGAATAAAATGATGAGAAAGACGAACTCAAATATATAAGCTGAAGTTAGTATCAAGAGGTAGATGAAAAAGTGCGAAATGGATGAAAAATGAATTAAGAGAATTACAGATTAAGAGTAGAAGGCTCAAAAAATGTGGATAGTATGAAGAGCAATGAGTAAGAGAAGAAAGGATATAAAAAAGTAATATAGAATGAATAGGAAAGACTAAAAAAAGAAAGTGTAAGGAAGATGAAAATAGAAATAAGAGGAAAATATAAAAGAAAATTAAAAAAGATGAAGGCTGAATGAGATTGAAAGAGTAAAAGAAAAAAGGTAAGAAAAATCAGAATAGTGTAAAGAAGTAAGTGTAAAAAGTAGAATCAGTAAGAAAGATGCTGATAGAATGAATAAAAAAGACTAAAAAAAGAATGGTTAAGAAAGATGAGGATAGAATGAAGAGGAATGAGTAAAAGAAGAAAAGGTAAAAAGATTTGGCTCGTATGAAGAAGTAAGTGAAAAAAGGAGAATCAGTAAAATAGATGAGGATAAAAAGAGAAATTCAGCGTAAAAGAGGAAATGTTAAGAAAGATAAGGATAGAATGAAGTGGAAAAACTAAAAAAGGAATGGTTAAGAATGATAAGAATGGAACGAAGAGTGAAGAATAAAAAAAGAATCAGTAAAAAAAAGAATCAGGAAAAAAGATGAGGAGGAAAGATGACAAAAGAGCATAAGAAGACTGGATAAGAAAGATGAGGATAGAATTAAGAGGAAAATATAAAAGAAGAAAATTTAAAAAAGATGAAGATAGAATGATATTGAAAGAGTAAAAGAAAAAAGGTAAGAAAAATCAGGACAGTATAAAGAAGTAACTATAAAAAGTAGAATCAGTAAGATGGCGATAGAATGAATAAGAAAAACTAAAAAAAGAATGATTAAGAAAGGTGTAATCACAACTTCTAATCTATCAGCTTCTTTTCTCGCACTTCCCTCCTGTGGAATTCCCTTCTATTGACTTGCTTCCCTGACAGCTACAATCTCCAAGAATTTAAATGCAAAGTCAATTGCCACCTCTTATCTTCTTTCACATCAGATATAAAAAAAGATGGCGACAGAATGAAGTGGGAACATTAAAAGAATAAAGGGTACGAATAGTGTAAATAGTATGTTGAAGTAAAAAAGAAACAGGAAATAGTGAGAAAGAAGAGAAAAAGGATAAAAAAGAAAAATTGTAAGAAAGGTAAGGATACTATGGAAAAGAAAGAATAAAAGAAGAAAGGGTGGTAAATTTTTGTTTTGTTCCCCGAAGGCCTTTACCCCACCGCCCGTCAAATCTTTCCTAAACTTCCTTAATTACGTGCAAATGTATATGCTGAACTCAAATCGATAATTGTTTATTGAAGAAACCCTTCTTTTTTCCTGTTATCAACCAGAAAAAAATCAGACTATATCTCACCCCTTACCACTGTTCTCATATCTGATTCACTGCTGAATGACTTAAGGTGTAGGATATTTATTTCAGTCCGTTTACTTCCTTTGAGCAAATATTCCACGATTTGTTTGGTTTCGGAACTCAATTTTCACGTATTAATTGCAAAAAGGAAGTAAATTGGTCGAAAAATCGGCAAACTATGCATGAAGTCATTCTGCAGTGAATAACATTTTTTGAAGCATGGTTACGGGGTGAGATAAACAGTGAAATGAAGTTCAATATTTTTCTGGTTGTAAACTTGAAAAAAGGTAGGTTTCATCAATAAACAATTATCGATTGAAGTTCAGCATTTACATTTGCATGGGAATAAGGGTATTTTGAAAAGATTTGAAGGGGTAAAGGCCTTCGGGGAACAAAACAAAAATTTACCGAAAGGGTAACAAAGATGAGAATAAAATGAATAGAATGAAAATGTAAAAGAAGAAATGTTAAGAAAGATGAGGATAGGATGAAGAGAAAGACAGTGTAAAAGAAACAAAGTACATTGAAGACAGAATACATAGAGAATAGAAAAAAGGGTGAACAAGATGATTGTTGGTTAGTTGTTTTGTTTTTATGGCAAATCAACCTCAGCAGGTCATTTATTGCCAACCAAACTTTATTTATTTATTGCTGGTAATACTATTTTTCTTTTAACAATTTATTGTTGTTTATATAAGTTTTGTGTCTAGTAATACATTTTTTTTCTTTTCGAGTATCAAGATTCATTGGGATTTGTTTTTAAAGGCAGGGCCCCCAAGTCCTACCCTTGTTATTTAACCCATAACTGGAGGGAAGGGACGGATTAATATCTTTACCAGTGCTTAAGTGAATGCAGGGTATTCAACTAGAATTCGAACTCAGCTCACCGATTTCTCTTTCCGAGCCGATATCCACTGCACCACAATGCACATCCGTCACTATACACTTACAGCACCTGGTATTCCCAAGCGGTCACCCATCTAAGTACTAACCAGGCTCAACATTGCTTAACTTTGGTGATCGAGCAATAACCAGTGTATTCAACGTGATAGGTCGTAAGCCTGAACAAGATGAGGATACAAGGAAGGGAAAGAGAGTGTAAATGGAAAAGTTAGTCAGACAGTTGTAGTTAGTATAAAGACGTAGAAATAAAAAAAATCATTAAGTAAGATGAGGATATAAAAAAAGGAAAAAGTCAAAAAAGAAACAGTAAAAAAGAAACACTAAGTAAAAAAGAAACACTAAGTAAAAAAAATTAAGATGTGGTCAGTATGAAGTGGTAAGAGTAAAAGATGAAGGAGGGTGAATGATGCCTATAGAATGAAAGGGAAAGTGTAAAATGAGAAACAGATGTAAGATGTCGACAGTATGATGTGCTAAGAGTAAAAGATGAAAGGGGGTGAATGATGATAATAGAATGAAGAAGAAAGTGTAAAATAAGAAACAGTAAGATGTAAGATGTCATCAGTATGAAGTAGTAAAAGATGAAAAGGGATGAATGATGATGATAGAATAGAGTAAAAAGTTTAAAATAAGAAACAGTAACACTAATTACATTATTTGGAGTATTTTCCTTATCTTTGTGACCATTTGTATGATGTTTCCAGCCTTCTTCTGGTGCTCAAAATTTTGAACTGAACCCTTTATTATAATCACTGAGATATAGCATTTTAAGTCCTTGCGCAAAGCCTTGTTTTAGGTATGAGTTACCTCCCTCTGATCTGACTCTCTAAGTTACTTGTTCACCACTGCTGTAGCCTGACATTGAACTCACAACTCTTTGGGTCAAGTCACACGAACTAACCAATATTTATATCCACTGAGCCATGTGTCCTTAAGAACAACTGAATTTCTGGGACTTATAAACATAATGTTTATTAACCACTTTTTTTACCAGACTTCATATTGCAATTTTTGATGTTAATGGTTTTCTCTGGTATTTTTACCAGAGCTCATTTTGCAATATCTCCCTTTATGTTACGGTCTTGAGATGCTCTTGTAGCCTTACCTTAATGGGCGGCCTGTTTCTCCTTTAGATTTCTTTCCACAGCTACATGGAATGACGTACACACAGTCCTTAGTCATGTCTTCCTCTGTTGGGAATCTTACTCAGGAGAGTACCTGTGAAGTGTAGAACCACTTCTGAAGATCATCCTGATGTTATATAGACCACAGATCCTTTGTATTTTCTCCAATAACCCCTTCACATAGGGTAGACAGACTGAGGCTGTTTTCTGAGAGTTGTTATCCTCATGCACCCTCCCTTAACTGTTACGTTGTAGGGTACTGCTTATATTGACCATTTTCTGTTCGTATATCTCTGAGTCACCACTTATGACTTTTGCTCTATGCAGCAAACAATCCCTTTCTTTACATTGTATGGTGGGAGTTGAAGTTGAGGTATTGTCTAGTGAATGTTGTTTTGCAGTATATGGATGTCTTGAACCCTACCTTTGTTCGAGTTTTTAGCACATCTAGGAATGCAAGTTTATTGTCATTCTCTTTTTCCATAGTGAAGTGCATGGATCATCTTTTTGAGTTCACATGGTCCAGTAGCAACTGGACCTCCTTCTGCTGTAGCTAGAGTATGAAGATAACATCAATATATTTTAGCCATAGAGTTGGCTTTAGAGCTGTAGATTCTAATGCCATCTCTTCAAAG
Source organism: Ascarosepion bandense (assembly GCA_037127315.1). Lineage (NCBI taxonomy): Eukaryota > Metazoa > Mollusca > Cephalopoda > Sepiida > Sepiidae > Ascarosepion > Ascarosepion bandense. The sequence continues at coordinate 5,310,455 of JBBBDQ010000925.1, forward strand.
TATTCCCTGTATATGTTAGCCAGTGATGGGGATAATGGTGAGCCCATTGCTAAGCCGATATATGTCTGATCCCAATCCAGAGTGTGCTGTTTGTGTGCAGAAAGTCAGCATCTCCATCAGGTTATCTAGTGTAATACTGGCATGTTCTCCTAGGAATGAGTCTGAGGCTAGTCTGTCCCTGACTACTGATAGTGCCTCCACCATAGGCACCTTGGTGAGCAAACTCACCACATTTAGGCTCACCATCTGGTTGCATTGAATGGGAGCATCTCTGATAAGTTCCATGAAGTGGGAGGAGTTTCAAACATATGATGGTGACTTTCCTATCAGTGGGTCAATTATATCTAAAAGGAAACGACTCAGAGGATGGCACACCAAGACTAGGCTGCTAACAATCAGTCTGAGCAGAATACTATCTTTAACGAGTCAAGTCAGAAACTCACCAACTAACCAAGTACCTGACTTGACTAGAGTTGTGAGTTCAATACCAGACGACAGCAGTGGTGAACAAGTAACTTGCAGGGTTAGAGGGAGATAACTCATGACTTCCAATTGAGGCTTTACGCAAGGAATGAGGATTATATACCCCAGTGATTGCAATGAAGGGTAGCGGTTCTGTTATGTTGCATGTACAGACATATTGTGAAATAAATACAAACAACGTAATAGTATAAAGCTGGTGTGTTACCCGGAAGAGTAGTATTTACAAACGATGCGGTTAGTCGAATACAGAACAAGGGTTTAGTAGAACGTATTGTCGTGAGGCGTAAGAGTTGACAAATCGTACACTTCTGGTCCACTACCGGAAATACCCAACTGACTTGTTCACTCGGCTGACTTCCGATGTACTCCTCGAGATATCATCACTACTACTTTATGTAGTGCTTAGAACAGTCTATTACTGTAGACAAAGGTGGAGAGATTCCCCAATAGGTTCAAAATTCCTAGTACCTGAAGAAGGCTGGAGCATACAATGGCTGAAACATTGTACAAATGACAACAAAGATGAGAACAATAGTCCAAATAATGTAAATACTGTAAGTTTCTTTCACTATGAGAAGAACGTTGTCTCATATGAAAGGAATCACCAATGTTGAAAATGTAAGTTGTTAAAAGTGTCTCATGCATTACTGCACTAACTTTTAATTCATGTGATTAACTGTTTTTTAACTAATTTTTTTTTCCAGTGTTTTCATCAGAATATTATCAACCAGAACTACAAACTTATTTAACCATTAAAATTTAACTTTATGACAATAGCACAACAAGGATTCAAAACTCACTTTTGGTAAAAATAATAATTCTGATATAATCTAAGGATTTGAGAAAAGCCCAATATGGAGTACTTAATAATCCTGTTAAAACAGTCATTGAGACCACAACAAAAATTGTTACTGGAATAGATTGTTATGGTTTATAAAATGGCGAGTGTTCTAAAAATAGAAAAAGATAGACACACTGACGCCAAGAATTCAAAATTGGGTGGCAAAATAAGGAACCGTTTCTTTTGGTAGGAGTAGGAGTAAGAGTAGGAGTAAGAAGTAGGAGTTAAGGACAGTAGTTTTGTGTAGGAGATTTGAAAAGGGGAAGACGTTAGTCAGTTGACCACTAGAGTCCAGAAGGGATAGGCTCGTTTATTACTATCATCCCACAGTGAAGAGAATTTAACTAGTCTGCTCCTGTATCCACACAAAATTTAAAGGTTGTAACTTGATGTAAAACCCTAAAGTTTTATACCAAAAATAAACATCATTAATTCAAGTTTGTGTTATCTTCTAATTATACCAAAACGAAGCAACACAACAAGATCAACAACAACGAACACTAGAGTTATTAGAACATCAGACACTGCAGAAATCAAAAGAAACTAGTACTAGTTTCATTCACACCTGATGTGGTTGCAAACTCCATTGGGTGACTTTTATATAAACCTAAAGAAGGTGTGCTATTTTTACTATATTACAGAAGGTATGTAGAAATTTTCAAAAAAAGATTTCCAAGGATAGTCAGATGAAGAAAAAGACTCATTTACTTTTAAGGAAATTATGTCCATCAGAGCCTGAAAAATATTGTAATTACATTTTACATTAAAAATATAACAATTCAGGCAACTGTATTAATTTTGTCTAAAATTTTCAGTAAAAAAAACTCCCTATTTCATACACATAGGCAGTACTTAAATCTCACAAAAAATGATAACAAAGATTTGTTATCTTATTCTGGCATTGTCAATTGCAAATGTGAAAAATTTAAACTGAATAAACTATCTCCAGATATGTTTAAATGTTTAATTTTTTTGCAAGAGTTAACTTTGAGTAAAGATGCAGAAATTCATTTCTGCATTTTAAAAACATTTGAGCAAGACCCAAAATTAACATGAAAGACAGTGGCAGAAAAATGTCAAAGAATTCAAAATTTAAGACAAAATGTTACAAAAATTGGAAGGGATATTATACAAATGCAGATAGTCCAACACAAGGGCAAAAAAGAAGTAAAAAACGACTGCACTGAACCTGTTAAAGTTGCGGCAGGTTTCATTTTAATGCAGATTGCCTTTTAAAAAATAAGTGTTTCCAATGTGGAAAGCTGGATCATAGACAAAGTCACCGCAAATCAAAGCAAAGAAAAATGGGGGGTTGTTTATTTCGTCTTTACATGGTCTTTTCTTTAAACTTGCTAGAGAAGGTTCTGTAAATTAGTTTAGCTTCGAAGGCTTCTCTCGACTTTTACTAAGTTAAAACTTAGTAATTTTTTTTTTAATTGGAGTAGATAGTACCTACTATCACCCGGTTTTACACTCCACCCACTTCTTTTGAATAGGAGTAGAGGTGATCGCCTTGTTTCTTGTTTAGGAAGCAGTTCCCGGTTCTTTTCCCTTCTCCTTTGGTCTTAGTATTATTTCAGTCGCAAGCTCTTTGCAGTATTTGAGTATGGTGGCAACGTCTCTTCATTCTGAGGGTACCGGGTTGGCAGTTTCCTGGTTGCTGCTTCCGACTAGTAGTTAGGAGCCCAAACTCTTGCGTAGCATCTTGAGAGGCTGCTCTGATCAACAGTCGAATAATATTGGGGTTCCTGTAGTGCCATATCGTGCATGGACGGGCGTCCCTGCATGAAACTCCGGTGGGCAACCCCGAGGCCACATTATGCTGCAGGCTGCGCCAGTCTCCATTCTACACATGCTGCATACAGAGACCGTCTGATACTAATCTAGACCTCTCACTATAAATAAACCAATATGAATTCAAACAAACAAAATAGGAAAACTAAACCAGCTCATCAGAAAACGCCCAAACCTGTCTGCATCTCCTTCACAAACATACGCGGTATCCGCACTAACTTTTACAGCATAGAATCATTCCTTTAAACTAACTCACCTGATATCTTAGCTCTCTGTGAAACTAACCATGACCCTTCTATCCCCTCTTCTGAGTTTTACGTTCCTGGTTACCTTCCTCTTTTCAGAAAGGACTCCAATGTCCATATGCATGGGATCGGTGTCTATGTCAGTGAACACCTCCCTCTAGCTAGGGTGACCTCTCTTGAATCCCTGGATCATTCTTTCATGTGCTTCTGTCTCTCACTTCTAAGCTTGGTTAGCTATTTCTTCTTTCTCCACCGCTCACCCTCCTCCTCTAACTGCTCGGTACTCAATAGCATCTCTAACAATATCGATAAGGCCATTTCTTCACATCCATCTGCCCATATATTTGTGTTTGGTGACTCTAACACCCACCACACCAAGTGGCTTGAAAACTCTGTCACCGATCTTGCTGGTGTCCACACCATGAATTTTTCAATAACCCAATCTCTTACACAAGTGGTGAATTTCCCTACGTGTTTCTCCAATAACCCAAATGGAAGGGACTCACTACTAGACCTCGGCTTCACTTCCATCCCAAACTATTGCACCACCAAGCAGCTCTGCCCTCTCGGAAACTCTGACCATGCCATAGTTTCCATCCACATCTCATTCCACTCCCACTCAACCCAAGAAATCCAGACTAGCAGAATATCATATTGCTACCAAAGAGCAGACTGGGACTCATTCCGCGACTTCCTGTGTGACGTCCCTTGGAACAACGTTTTTAGTCTTCACGTTGAAGACTGTGCATCTGAGGTCTCCTCTTGGGTTAAGGCTGGCATCAATGCTTTCATCCTAGCCAGGAAATTTCAGCTTAAATCCTGCTCGTCCCACTCGCCCCCCCTCATTCTCGCCCACTTGCTCAGCCACCATTGCCCACCGGAATCACTTCTTCCTGCTCTATCAAAGTCACGCGTCGGACCAAAACAGGCACCTTTTCACCTCAGCTCATAATAAAAAGATACTTAAGGAAGCTAAGATGTTGTTTGCTGCCAGAATGAAGCAACGCATAGCATCCTGTAAGTTTGGCGCCAAAGACTACTGGCGACTCTGTAAAAGCGCGCTTAACAAGCGTAAGACCTTGGTACCCTCCCCACCAATCAATGAATTTGAGATCCTCTCCTCCTCAGTGGACAAGGCTGAATGCTTTGCTCGCCGATTTTCCACCAATTCAAGACTGGATTTGTCTGGAGTATCTACACCTGACTTCCCACCGAGAACCAAGGCTCAACTGAATGACGTTCATATTACACCCTCGCTGGTCTATCACATAATCCCAAAACTTGACCCTCACGAAGCGAGCAGAGGTGACAGAATCCCAATCATAGTCTTGAAGAAATGTGCCCCTGAACTCTCTTCTATTCTCTCTAAGCTCTACAACTTCAGCCTATCTGCTTCCTGCTTTCCTGCCTGTTGAAAGTCTTCCTCTGTAGTTCCTATATTTAAGAATACTGGAGAACCCTCGGACCCTGCAAATTACTGCCCTATTAGCCTTCTTCCAATCTTTGGCAAAGTGTTTGAAGCCATTATCAACACCGAGCTGGTTCAGCATCTCACAGCCCACAGGCTCCTCTCGGACAAACAGTATGGTTTCCACTTCACCAGGTCTACTGCTGATATACTAACGACCATCACCGAATATATATACCAGGTTCTTGACAAGAATGGCAAAGCTCAAAGCCTTGCCTTGGATATCTCCAAAGCGTTCGACAGAGTCTGGCATGCTGGCCTCCTACACAAACTGCGGAGCTATGGTATAACTGGACATTTGTTTGACCTAATCCAGTCATTCTTCTCTAACCACACATTGAGGGTGGTATTAAACAGACATGCCTCACAAAACTACCCTACGAACACAGGTGTCCCTCAAGGCTCTATCTTAGGTCCTAGGCTTTTTCTGATCTACATTAATGATCTCCCCAATGCCATAAGATCCCAAGTAGGCATGTACGCCAATGACACCACAGTTTACTCTCGCCTCGATCAAAAATCTGGTGTGGGTGACAAAGCGAACCTCGCTGCCAAGCTTGAGAAGGACCTTCAATCCATAGTGGATTGGGGTAGGAAATGGCTTGTAAATTTTAATGCTTCCAAAACAAAGCTGCTACCAATTAATCATCATAGACCATCGCACATACCTCCCATTAGCATGGAACAGGCTTGCCTCCCAGAGAGTAAAACACTACGCCTCCTTGGTTTCACACTCTTAGCCGACCTCAAGTGGAATGACTATATCGAATCCATTGCTAAATCCACTGCTATGAGAGTCGGTTCTCTGTGCAGGGCCCAGAAGTTTTTCCCGTCTGAATCTATCCTGCACATTTATAAATCTACCATCTGCCCGTGTATTGAATATTGCTGCCACATCTCGTCAGATGCCCCTGCTATTCTCCTCGGGGTTCAAAATACAATGTAGAATCTGTAATGTGATCGATACTGACTTGGCAGACTGGCTGCAGTCACTTTCTCACCAGCATGACGTAGCTTCCCTGTGCCTCTACTATAAATACTTTCACGGCTTCTGCTTTGATGAACTTAGATCACTGGTGCCCCCTAGGTATGAATTTGCACAAGATACTAGATTAGCAACTAGGTCCCACCCTTTTACAGTGAAACAGATAAAATGTAACCACAATTTCTAATCCAACAGCTTCTTTTCTTGCACTTACCGCCTGTGGAATTCCCTTCTGTATACTTGCTTCCCCGACAGCTACAATCTCCAGGAGTTTAAATGTAAGGTCAATAGACATCTCCTAACACACTAACTTGCACTCATTCTCTCAAACACTCTTCTACGCAACCCTCATCTACGCAACCCTCATCCTCGGTATCCTTACCTGTCTATCACCCTCCTTCTGACATTTCCTATATCTAACCACTCTCTCTCTCATCACTTTCCTCTATGCAACCTCCTAACCACTCTTTCTCATCACTTTCCCCTATGTAACCCCCTGACCACTCTTTCTCATCACTTACCCCTATGTAACCCCCTGCGCAACAGTGGCAGTGAAATGCCTTGCTTGGGGTGAAATGATTAAAAAAAATATTAATACAGTAAAAGTTGTTATAAAACTATCTTGCTTATTGACTCTTGCAGTATGGAGGCTTCCTTATTGACTCTTGCAGTATGGAGGCTTGCTTATTGACTCTTGCAGTATGGGGCTTCCTTACTTACTCAATTCTGCAGTGTAGCAGCAATGGAAGTAAGCAGCAGGATACAACCAAAAGTCCCAGAGTTCATAAAAACAGACTGAGCCCTATTTGGCCTCTTTTTCACTTTTCCTTTTCAGTGGCTGCTACCTTCAGGGCTAGCTTGAAGAACTATTCACAACCCTTATTGCAGAAGACACGGGGTCTGTTCTGGTAGCCTGAGCTGAGACTTCTCATTCCTACTGGGAAAAAAACAGACAAAACTCCATTCAAGACACATATACCCAAAGAAGAACTACTCACAACAATTGCTGCAGAAGACCCATACCTGTCCTAGCAGTTTGACTTTTTTTCCTTATGGGACCAAGTGGAAAAATCTTGAATTCTGGTAACAGGGAAATCCAACTCTCTTTCCTGCAAAATACCACAATTTTGCACTTTATTTCTACCACAGATAAAAGCTGTTAAACAGTTATTTTGAGTAGAGGGTTTATACATCAGGGAAGTTCCAACAAGGTATTGACAACTCAAAATCTGAATGAGCAGGAAAGTGTAAAAGAAAGAAAGGGTAAGAAAGATGAGGATAGACTGAATAGAAAAGAGTAAAGAAAAAAGGCAAGAAAAATAAAGCTAGAATGAAGAAAAAGACAAAGTAAAAAAAGAAAGTGGAAAAAATGAAGATAGAATAGAGAGGAAAGAGTAAAAGAAGAAAAGGGAAGAAAAATGAAGATAAAATGAAAGAGTAAAAGAATAAAGGGTAAGAAACATGAGGATAGAAAGAAAGGAAAGTAAAAGAAGAGAGAATAAGAAAGAAATATGAGAATAGAATGAAAAGGAAAGAGTAAAAAAAAGAAGTGTAAGAAAGATATGGATAGAATGAAGAAAAAGGGAGCATAAAAAAGAAAGAGTGAAAAAGATGTGGATAGAATGAAGAGAAAAGAGTAAGAAAAATGAGGCGAGAATGAAAGCATAAAAGAAGAAAGGGTAAGAAAGAAAGATGAAAAAAGAATGAAGAGGAAAGAGTAAAAGAAGAAAGGGTAAAAAAGATGAGGATAGAATGAAGAGGAAAGAGTAAAAAAAAGAAAGGGTAAGAAAGATGAGGATAGAATGAAGAAGAAAGAGTAAGAAAAGAAAGAATGAAACAGATGAGGAGAGAAGGAAGAGGAAAGAGTAAAAGAAGAAAGGGTAAAAAAGATGAGAATAGAATGGAAAAGAAAGAGTAAAAACAAAGAAAAAGTAAGAAAGATGAGAATAGGATGAAGAAGAAAGAGTAAGAAAAGAAAGAATGAAACAGATGAGGAGAGGAGGAAGTGGAAAGAGTAAAAGAAAAAAGGGTAAAAAAGATGAGGATAGAATGGAGAGGAAAGAGTAAAAGAAGAAAGAGTAAGAAAAGAAAGAATGAAACAGATGAGGAGAGGAGGAAGTAAAAGAAGAAAGGGTAAAAAAGATGAGTATAGAATGTAAAGGAAAGAGTAAAAAAGAAATTGTAAGAAAGAAAGATGGAGACAGAATAAAGAGAAAAGAGTAAAAAAAGAAAGGGTAAGAAAGAAAGATGGAGACAGAATAAAGAGAAAAGAGTAAAAAAAAGAAAGGGTAAGAAAGAAAGATGGAGACAGAATAAAGAGAAAAGAGTAAAAAAAGAAAGGGTAAGAAAGAAAGATGGAGACAGAATAAAGAGAAAAGAGTAAAAAAAGAAAGGGTAAGAAAGAAAGATGGAGACAGAATAAAGAGAAAAGAGTAAAAAAAGAAAGGGTAAGAAAGAAAGATGGAGACAGAATAAAGAGAAAAGAGTAAAAAAAGAAAGGGTAAGAAAGAAAGATGGAGACAGAATAAAGAGAAAAGAGTAAAAAAAGAAAGGGTAAGAAAGAAAGATGGAGACAGAATAAAGAGAAAAGAGTAAAAAAAGAAAGGGTAAGAAAGAAAGATGGAGACAGAATAAAGAGAAAAGAGTAAAAAAAGAAAGGGTAAGAAAGAAAGATGGAGACAGAATAAAGAGAAAAGAGTAAAAAAAGAAAGGGTAAGAAAGAAAGATGGAGACAGAATAAAGAGAAAAGAGTAAAAAAAGAAAGGGTAAGAAAGAAAGATGGAGACAGAATAAAGAGAAAAGAGTAAAAAAAGAAAGGGTAAGAAAGAAAGATGGAGACAGAATAAAGAGAAAAGAGTAAAAAAAGAAAGGGTAAGAAAGAAAGATGGAGACAGAATAAAGAGAAAAGAGTAAAAAAAGAAAGGGTAAGAAAGAAAGATGGAGACAGAATAAAGAGAAAAGAGTAAAAAAAGAAAGGGTAAGAAAGAAAGATGGAGACAGAATAAAGAGAAAAGAGTAAAAAAAGAAAGGGTAAGAAAGAAAGATGGAGACAGAATAAAGAGAAAAGAGTAAAAAAAGAAAGGGTAAGAAAGAAAGATGGAGACAGAATAAAGAGAAAAGAGTAAAAAAAGATAGGGTAAGAAAGAAAGATGGAGACAGAATAAAGAGAAAAGAGTAAAAAAAGAAAGGGTAAGAAAGTAAAATGAGGAAACTGTTATGTCTGGTATATCTTGCGATTTCAGTATTTGATACATGGTACATCGTTATGAGTGACGTAATGAAATACCAAAAATTATCGGCTTAACAGTCAAATACAACTCAGCTAATTTGCATGGGATACCATAGAGAGAATGAAGAGGAAAGAGTAAAAGAAAAAAGGAAAGAAAAATGACAGAATGAAGAGAAAGACAAATTAAAAAATCAAAAGCTTGGAACATATTTCTTTTACTTTTCTTCTGAGATAAACTTCAAACAATTTATGCTGGAATTTCCTCCTAGTCTGAGAAGGACAATCTATAATTTGAAAAAGTTGATCATTAAAATTATTTGACACAAAAAGTATGTTCTTTTTAATAATATTTGCTTTATATATATTCAAGCATCTGCAATAACTCTGCAATCTTCAGCAATAATTCTACTCCAGCAACTAATGTTTTGCAAAAGACCAACATTGTATATCAATTTAAATATCTTTTAGGTGATTGTATCTCTGGCAAAAAGGTAAATATGTATGTTGGTCACACAACAATAACATTATCAAGGAGAGTTACACTACATATGTTTAATTCAAGTTCAATTTCACAATGTTTAAAAGAAGATTCCTGTTCACAGTCAGTCTTTAGAGAAATATTAATCAATAATACAAGTATCTACCACCATGAAAATAAAAACAAAAACTTCAAATTTTTGAAGGTCTCTATATAAAAAATTACAACCAATACTCAATAAAATTAATTACAAGTACAACAATGATACTCAAAAATGTCTATAACAGCAATAACAAAATTTCAATTTAAAATAATTGCTATTATAACAAAATATGTTAAAACACATAGAATGTAACTTTTTTTAAAATCTTTACAAATATATATTAGGTTACCTCTCTTACATAGTAAAATTTAGATCAACAGTGTGTCTAATGCATATACTCAAAAATTTGTAATGGTCTGTTACATTCATTTTTGGCTTATCACTTCATCCCTGAAGATGATATTGGATAAGATTAAAAGTACTTGGGAAAATAAAATGATTGAAAAAAACTACTGTGCCCTCCTTGATGATTTTAATTACAATACAAGGAGATTAATATATGACTATGAGAGGATTAAAATAAAAATAAATAGACATAATATATCTAAATTATTGAACCATATATGCTTGAATGAAGATATGCTGCCTAAATACGTACACATTTATATATATAAAGAGATATTTGTACCCACAGAAAAAAAACAAATGGGTTTAAATAGAATTGACATCATAATGTACATAAGACCTTAGGATCCTTTCAGCCAACACATTATCAAATGTGCTCATTGGCAGAATTTTAAATGATAAACAGGACACATAAATATGATTTGTAGAAGGGAAGGTGGAATTCATTTAAAAACAAAATTTTAATGAGAATTAATTAAAATGTAAGAAGGGTGTAAATGTAAAGTTCTACAAGAGCAATAAGATTGAAAAAAGAGACTCACAAACCCTCCAACAACCGTAAGGAGCAAATAAAGTGCTCTTTTTGTCTGCACAGACTGGGCTGTTGGATATTTAGGTATACAGCCTCCAGAACAGGTAGATAATATGCTGAGCAAGTGCTGTGCAGGACAGAGAACCATGTGTCCTCAAAACAAGAGGCACTGTCATGATTGTCAAGCAGATGTTGACCGATGACCGAGTCATGAACAGCTTGAGTGGTTCTTAAAGGCCATCAAATCCCCTAACACAAACTATTTCTTAACTAAAAAATATGTATCTAATAAAGTCAGCTTAACCAAAGCTGAAAAGTGTGGGGCACTCAGTGAAGATCAAACTTCTTCTATAATTGTAATATTCTGCTAGTATTAATTTGTATTATTGTATTATTGTATTATTCTGCTAGTATTAATTTGTATTATTGTATTATTGTATTATTGTATTATTCTGCTAGTATTAATTTGTATTATTGTATTATTGTATTATTGTATTATTCTGCTAGTATTAATTTGTATTATTGTATTATTGTATTATTGTATTATTCTGCTTAAGTATTAATTTGTATTATTGTATTATTGTATTATTGTATTATTCTGCTAGTATTAATTTGTATTATTGTATTATTGTATTATTGTATTATTCTGCTAGTATTAATTTGTATTATTGCATTATTGTATTTTTGTATTAATCTGCTAGTATTAATTTGTATTATTGTATTATTGTATTATTGTATTAATCTGCTAGTATTAATTTGTATTATTGTATTATTGTATTATTGTATTATTCTGCTAGTATTAATTTGTATTATTGTATTATTGTATTATTGTATTATTCTGCTAGTATTAATTTGTATTATTGTATTATTTTATTATATTATTCTGCTAGTATTAATTTGTATTATTGTATTATTGTATTATTGTATTATTCTGCTAGTATTAATTTGTATTATTGTATTATTGTATTATTGTATTATTCTGCTAGTATTAATTTGTATTATTGTATTATTGTATTATTCTGCTAGTATTAATTTGTATTATTGTATTATTGTATTATTGTATTATTGTATTATTGTATTATTCTGCTAGTATTAATTTGTATTATTGTATTATTGTATTATTCTGCTAGTATTAATTTGTATTATTGTATTATTGTATTATTCTGCTAGTATTAATTTGTATTATTGTATTATTGTATTATTGTATTATTGTGCTAGTATTAATTTGTATTATTGTATTATTGTATTATTGTATTATTCTGCTATATTATTGTATTATTGTATTATTCTGCTAGTATTAATTTGTATTATTGTATTATTGTATTATTGTATTATTCTGCTAGTATTAATTTGTATTATTGCATTATTGTATTATTGTATTATTCTGCTAGTATTAATTTGTATTATTGTATTATTGTATTATTGTATTATTGTAATATTCTGCTAGTATTAATTTGTATTATTGTATTATTGTATTATTGTATTAATCTGCTAGTATTAATTTGTATTATTGTATTATTGTATTATTGTATTATTGTAATATTCTGCTAGTATTAATTTGTATTATTGTATTATTGTATTATTGTATTATTCTGCTAGTATTAGTCTTTGCTATTAACCCCGTGTCAAGTTGCTCTTTGCATTTAACAAAGCTAAATTGTTTGATGACAGAAATTTTATTTCATCTGAACATAACTTTATTTTTAGTTGAAAATTCAGTTATTTCATACCACATGCCTACCCAAGCCTTGTGAGTGAAATTGGGTACATGGCTCTCTTTGAGGAGCCATCAATGGTTGTGCTAGCTCAAAATCACAACTCATCATGACTGAGGGTCTGGGCCTCCTGGCCTTGTTCAGACTGTTGTTCACACTAGATAACATGCTTTCATCCAGAAACTGCAATTAAGGTTCACTCAGCATAGTTGCAGTATAAACCACAAGTAGGCTCTGGGAGTGTTGAACAAACATAAGTGTGCCTGAGCAGGTTTCTACAATGGGGATTATCTATCTGCTCTTGTAGACAGGCATTCTCAGGTACAAGTGAATAGCTATACATATACATTTTAATACTTTTAGTACTGTTCAGTTATTGCTTACTGGGTACAAGTACACACTGAGATTGAACCCACAAACCAATGCTTTTATCCACTCATTGTCCTGTAGAACCAATTGTTGTAGTAAGCTAAGAGCCTTAAATATACCCTGGCTTATGATTAGGTTGCAACTGCTGCTGCTGCTGACTATCATGTTTTGACTTCTGCTGCTGCTGGGGTTGAATACTTGCTGTCATTTGTTTTTTTTTCTTTATTAACAGCTTTTATATTACATTTATTTCTATGCTAGGCCTAATAAGTAAGTCCTCATAGCCAAGCATATGAGCTGATTCTTTCAAATGTCTAATTCTCTACTGTTCTTCCTTGTCCAGTATTTTCACTTCATTCCCCAGGACTGATAACTACCTCTTCCTATCATATAGGATCAGCCATGCCTGATTTCATTGTATCACCAATCACTACAGCTTTTTGATGTTCCACCTGCTTTACTTCTAGTGGATGACTTGTGTCACTTTTATATTCTCTGCCACAACTGCAAGGAACTGAGTGCACAAAATTCTTGGCCATATTCTTCCCTATGTTAAGCTTTTCTCAGAAGAGATTTCTATGTGGAGTGGAATTGCTTCTGAATATTGCCCTGATGTTGTATAGACTGCAGGTCTTCTGAGTGTTTTCTAATATACACCTGAGTAAGGCCAAAGGACATAACAGCCAAAATGTTGTAATAACAACATCAAAGATACGAATAATAGTCCTAATATAAATAGTGTAAATAATAATAAAACTACAATTTTTTTGAAAAGGGCTTTTAAATAAATTAATGGACACAAATGTTATAATTTCAATTATTATTTCTTATATCCTTATAGTGATTTTCAAAGTGTAGCTTATATGTAGAACAAGACCAAAGTGTGTGGCACTCAGTGAAAATCAAACTCACTCAGTCAGTTAAGTACCATATGTGATACACGCTTTGGGCAATCATGTCTAGAAAGAAACATGACTGACTGAGCATTGCTTTCTGTGATAGACTGGTTGCCAGCCAAGGCTATAGAACCCACTCTATCCTGTTATTTAACCCATAACTGGAGGGAAGAGCAGTTTTAATTGATTTAGTGAGACAAACCTTGTTAACCATTACACCACATTCAAGTGCCTAATTGCATTTAATTTATAAAATCAATTCTATAATAGGTATTTATGGTGATTTTCTAAGCATAGCTTAGATGTGGCATGAAGCTAAAAGCATGGGAAACTCAGTGAGAACTGAACTCATTACTCATAAATCATGTAGTGAGGCAAGTTAACTAACCATTACACCATGTTGAAGTGACCCTTTTATCCTTGTGTTTGAAAACTAAAACTGAAAAATATACTCTGAGCTATCAAGATTTTACTTAACTTTAAGATCAACCCATTGGCTTAATTGGGTATGATTGGTGTTACATATACCACACCCAACCTGTCAAAAGAAATCTCACTGTGCAGGCACCCAAGCTTTTCATTGTATGAATCTCTAGAGAAAAGGAACCATCATACAAACAAAACTCTCGTGAGTTGACAAGCCTTCTGCAACTGTAATGGAAGAACTTGCCTCTATTGTGGAGGCCATCAACAAACACACAACTGATATGGAACCCACTCCCAGATTTTTTATCTGCAGAATGAAGCCATGCTCTCTTGAGGTAAGTTTGTCCACTTTTTCTTTCCATTTTTTTTTTTAATCATATCACCCCAAGCAAGGTGGTAATGCCACTGATGTGCAGGGGGCTACATAAGAGTGAGAAGATTAGAAAAGAGAAAACCAGAAACTGCATCCTAAACAGGAAACAAGGGATGAGCCTCTTCACCTGTTCAATAGGTGTGGGTGGAGTGTGAACATTTACCATGTTTTGTATACATTATAAGACTGCAACATCCAATATTTCCATGATTATTCAGAAAATGAAGATTCAATTATTCTTATACAGAAGTTACATGGTTTTTCTTTCTGCAGTTTCAGTGATTTTTTTTTACAATGATGTTCACCTTGTACAAGGTCCAAGAAATAGTGTAGAGTGTTATAGAGTAAGAGTCACCACCCTAAGCAAGGTGATGATGCAAAACAAAAGGATTCACTGGAAAGATGAAGGAAAAGACTTTAGAAAGAACCAGAAACTTAATCCTAAACAGGAAACAATGGAAAAACATTTACTCCTGTTCAAAAGGCTGGAGAAGGGTGTAAACCAGATGTATAGGTGAACTTATATACTTCTACTGAGGAAAAAAGTTAAATAAATAGTAAATAAAATTTAAAAATTAAAAATTTAAAATTTAAAGATTTATTTTTTTAATTTTTTTTTTAATCATATCACCTCGAGCAATGGCCTATTTTATCTTAGCTTGTTTTGATTTTTATTATTTGTACTCCATGAAAGCGAATTTTAAGTTGCCTGTCAAAATAATATTCACCCCCCCTTTTTTTTTTTTTTTTAAATCATATCACCCTAAGCAAGGCGAAAACACCACTGATGCACAGGGGGCTACGTAAGAGTGAAAAGATTGGAAAAGAGAAAAGAATAAAAAACGGAAACCACAATCTAAACAGGAAACAAGGGATGAGCCTCTTCACCTGTTCAATAGACGTGGGTGGAGTGTGAACCGGGCGATAGTTTAGTCTATCTACTCCAATTGGGAAAAAAAAAAAAGTGAGAAGATTGGAAAAGAGAAAACCGGAAACTGCATCTTAAACAGGAAACAAGGGATGAGCCTCATCACCTGTTCAATAGACGAGGGTGGAGTGTGAACCGGACATTACATTAGATATATAACTGAAGTAAACTTTTGAAGAAACCGGAAACCCAACTCTAAACAAGAAACAGGGAGTAAACCTATACTTCTGGTCAAAAGATCAGAGAGGAATGTGAACCTATAACTGAAAGGAAAACCTATCTACTTCTATTACTCCTGAAATAAACAATTCATAAGTTTTAATTAATGGTCGCAAAACACAAGAGTAAGGATGATGGCAATTTGGATATGCTGAAAATGCCATAAAGTACTTTTTTCAAGTGAAAACACAAATGTACTCAAGTTAATAAAGAAAGAAAATAACCTATGATGAGCTAACTTCAGGAAAATTGATTGTTTGATTAATTTGTTTTTTACAGCTTATCAGTCCATTGCAGGTTATTTAAAACCAGGAAATATTTTTAATGTTGCAATAATTTTTTGTGAGTGGGGAGATAAAAGTGATTTAGGGATACAAGTTCTACTAATTAACCCATAGCTGGTGGAAGAAGAACTGGATTCATCCCTCATAAGTCAATATAATGAACCCGACTGAAAATAGAATTCTGCTTGCTGATTTCCAAATCCGAGCTGTCATTTAACCACCTGCACATCCGAAATTACAGTAACTGGTATTCACAAGCAGTCACCCATCTAGCTACTGACCAGGCTTGAGCATGACAGGAGGGAAATATATATATATATATATATATATATATATATATATATATATATATATAGACTGCTTTTCTAGCAGTGGATTTTGCTATTGATTCAATGTAATGATTCCACTTGAGGTCAGAAGATAGGGTAAAGCCAAGGAGGCACAGTATATTGCTTTCAGGGAGACTTGCTTGAGCCATGTGCTTATGGGAAGGGGGTGCGGAGAGATTGTATTCTTATGGAGAATATTATATATTTATCCTCTCTGTTATCATAAAGACCATTATATATATATATATATATATATATATATATATATATATATAATGGTCTTTATGATAACAGAGAGGATATATATATATATATATATATATATATATATATATATATAATGGTCTTTATGATAACAGAGAGGATAAATATATATATATATATATATATATATATATATATATATAATGGTCTTTATGATAACAGAGAGGATAAATATATAATATTCTTCATTACCCAATGACATAATTATTGCAAAAAAGTACAATAAGGCACTATTAAAGAGAAAACATGTGGCAAGAGCTTTCATAACTGGTAGTAAATGAACAGAGCCAATGCTGCCTCACTATTATCTCTCTAATGAACTGAGCTGACACTGCCTCACTATTGTTTCTCTTCCCATGAGCGTGACAGGAAGGAAATATATTAATTCACATCACTATATATGTCACTTAGTGTACAGTCGGAGCCTTTGTGGGCTATTGTCTCTTGTGTCACGATTGATCCAGGTTTGAGAATAAGCCGTCAACTCACACTCGTCAGCCGCTGATGGCAATGACACAACAGCTGGTCTTTGGGTTGACATCTTCAACTGTAATCTTTCTTACCCACATTGTGATTTTGATCTTAAGAGATTTAAGTTAAATTCTCACTGGAGTATCTTCACGAAGCTAAACAAAGTTAGATATATGCGCACAATTGTGGAAATAAAAACAGCACCAATTTTTGAAATAAAATGAATGATGCCTGCATAAAGTGTAGATAGTATATATATATACAAAAATTAAGAGAAAAATAATTATAGTTTATCTTTTCCCAACCCTGTTCCTATAAATTGCCAACTAGTTTCTCTAAGTCGGTCCAGACTTGTTTATCATTTAACTGGTAATTCAAACACTACTGTTTGTACTCTGCAAAAATGTTCATCAGCGTTTACCTTATTATTATTATCATCAGTTTGGCCTAAGGTTTTCATTGGGGTTTTTTCTCTTCCTCAGCAGATAACTTTGGTTATTATTACTTCAAACTTTGATTGGCAATTTCAAACTTTGTCTGCAAAATCACTTCACCTCCAGTTGAAGCTCTAAGGTTGGCAACAGCAGTGCGGTGACTTAACTAACTTCGTCTCACTCCTTACTAGAATCTCACATGAACTGTCTGATTTTGTAGTTGGCACCCAACGGCATGGCAAGTAACTCTGTCTCTCTACATCTCTGGGCTGGAACTGTCTTTTGTTGGCAGCAGGAACTACAGTTGGTAGCAGCAGCAACTAACTCTGTCTCTCTACATCTCTGGGCTGAAACTGTCTTTGGCCCCTCGGGACTCTCGTATTTATGCGTTTCCTTTTTTACTGGTGTGGTGAGGACGCATAAGGGGTGTTATGCAAATATCCTAACATTCAACCAGTCTCTGTTTCATACATCCAGTCATGGACTGTTCTCCCCCTCCGCTTGGGCAGAGTTATTACATGACCTCAGATTCTTGTTGTTGTCTTCTATTTCTCACTTCCAATCACGTGAAATTTTTCTCCTTCGCTTGGGCAGAGTTATTACATGACACAGCTCCTCTCAGGGAAATTCTAATTAGTCATTTTCCTGAAATTAATTATTGTTCTTTTTCTACTCTCAACAAATCAACTTAACCTTTGCTCCAGATTGAATTCTCATCTGGAGAAATACAAATAAAAATCTCTTTCCTTAGTCACCTTGTTTACAATCTTCAATAAGGTGAACCTGACATTCTGACCTCCCAATGCCTTGCAGGTGTGTATTGGTTTGCATTTCATTGAGAACAAAGAAAATAAAATTTTCTCTTCAATTGTTTTATTACACTGATTTCAACACGGTGGTTCTGACGCTTGATTACTAATTATATCAGCCATATTTTGCCAGAGATTAAGGAAAATAAAAATTTTTTTTTCTTCAATTGTTCTTTTCTGTCATTGATAGCAGTCCTGTGGTACATCTCTCAACACAGTCAATTGACATATGACCTCCATTCATGTCAGCTATCCTTTAACAAATTTTTTAGGTGGGAAAATATGAGTCTAAAAAATACAAAATTCCCTAATTGCTTTTCATCTAGGCATTGTTTAGTAATGTCTCCTTTTTTTCCAACAAGGTGGGTTTGACACCTGATCTCTCAGCTGCATCTCGCTGAATAACAACAATTATATGATATGATTGCCTTCCATTCCTATTTTTAGCCAGTTTGCAATCTTGGGAAAGCAAATCTCTTTCTAACAAAAAAAACATCGCTTTCTTTTTTAACCCTTTCTTGTCAGAATAAAATAATTTTTGTTAGTTAAATTTTTTTCATCTGTAATAGATAAAAAAATAAAATAAAATAATCAATTAGCTCTTCCGTCTGTATGCCATGTTAAATATTGTTATATATATATATATATATATATATATATATATATACATACACATGGCCTTTATTATACTAGAGAGGATGGTTGAACATCACATATGAGCAGTAGTTAAATTGTATTGAATAAAGCTTCTTTATAAACTTAAAGATTCTTCAGTTTTTATTTACAATCTTATTGTGCCAAATAAGATTGATGGTAAGAATGAATTCACATAACTTTTTTTACAATATATTGTTATAATTGTTCTATTTTATAATTAACTATTGTTGTTAATCTCTTACTGCACCTAATAAGAATTTTTAGAATTAATCTTCTATCTATCACATAACTTTTCTTTTCTTTCTTTTTTTTAATTGTTTCACTCCAAGCAAGGCGGTACAGCCACTGATGCGCAGGGGCCTACATAAGAGAGTTAAAGTTTTAGGCAGGAGGAGAGTGAAGAGAAAGACTAACCAGTTACAGGGGGTGTCAGAGAAAGACCAAGAGAAGGATGTGAACACAGGAGTGAAGACAGTTGCAAAGGTAGAGAGAAAAAAAAGAACAAGATACACAGGGTGATGTAGAAAGGACTGGAGTCAAGTGGATGAGAGATGGGAACTGACATTGCATTTAAATTCCAGGTGGTTGTAGCCGTCAGGAAAGCAAGTATATGGAAGGGAGTTCTACAGGCAGGAAGTGTGAGAAAAGAAGCTGATGGAGTAGAATTGTTCCCTGCATTTGATGGATTTAACTGTAAAAGGGTGGGACCTTGTTGCCAGTCTGGTTACATGAGTAAATTCTTGTGGAGGGGACACCACATCATCAGAGCAGAAGTCATGAAAATATTTGTAGATAAGACAGAGGGAAGCCACATCCCCAATGGTGAGAAAGTGGCTGGATTTGAGCTGCCAGGTCAGGACCAATCATATTATAGATTCTCATTTTGGAGCCTGTCAAGAACACTGAGACAAAGAGCAGGGGCACCTGACCAGGTATGACAACAGTATTCCATGCACAGTCGGATGATTGATTTATACACATGCAAGATGGATTCAGGCAGAAAAAACTTCCTGGCCTGACACAGCGACCCAACTTTTCTAGCAGTGGATTTCGCTATTAATTCAATGTAATGATTCCACTTGAGGTCAGAAGATAGGGTAAGACCAAGGAGGCACAGTATATTGCTTTCAGGGAGACTTGCTTGAGCCATGCTTATGGGAAGGGGGTGCGGAGAGATTGTCAGTAATGGTTGAAAGACAGGAGTTTCATTTTATAATATAATTTTATCATATAATTGTTTTACTTTATAATTAACTATTGTACCTAAACAGAATTGTAAGAAAGAATCTTCTATTCATTACATAACTTTTTTATAATATATTGTTATAATTAACATTTTACTTTATATTAACTATTGTGCCTAAGCAAGAATTGTAAGAAAGATATTTATTTATTATAACACAATACAATATATTTATTATAATTGTTTTGCTTTATAATTAATAACTATTGCTTTATAAGAATTGTAAGAAAGATCTTTATATTATTTACATAACTTTATTTGTCTGTTATTTATAATTGTTTTTATAATTAACTATTATTTTAATAGGAATTGTAAGAAAGAATATTCTATTTATTACATAACTTTTTTGCAATATAATATTATAATTGTTTACTATAATTATTTATTATTTTAATAAAGATTATAAAGAAGAATCTTTATTCATTTCTATAACTTTTGTGCAATATATTTCATTCAATTGTTTTACTTTATAATTAACTATTTATTGCCTAAATAAGAATTGTAGAAGAATCTTCTTATTTATACTTTTTTGCAAATATTGTTATATTGTTTTACTTTATAATTAATATTATTGCCTAATATAAAGTGTAAGAAAGAATCTTCTATTTATTTATAACTTTTATTGCAATATATTATTTATAATTCATTTTACTTTATATAATTAATATTGTGCTAATAAAATTGTAAGAAAGAATCTTCTATTATTTATACTTTATTGCAATATATTATTATAATTGTTTACTTTATAATTAACTATTATTTATTTTTAATAAAAATTTATAGAAGATATTATTATTTACTTTATTACAATATATTATTTATAATTGTTTTGCATAATTAATATTGTACTAATAAAATTTGAAAAATCGCTGTTAATTACCTTTTATTTTTAATATATTTATTTATAATTTAACTTTACTTTATAATTAATATTATTTTAATAAGGAATTGTAGAAAGAATCATGCTTCTATTCATTACTTACTTTTATTGCAATATATTGTTATAATTATTTTTACTTTATAATTAACTATTGTGCTAATAAAATTCATAAAGAATATTTCTAATTAATTACATAACTTTTATTGCAATATATT
The DNA here is from genome assembly GCA_037127315.1 of Ascarosepion bandense. Classification (NCBI taxonomy): domain Eukaryota; kingdom Metazoa; phylum Mollusca; class Cephalopoda; order Sepiida; family Sepiidae; genus Ascarosepion; species Ascarosepion bandense. Next base: position 5,331,470 of record JBBBDQ010000925.1, read on the forward strand.
AATTATAATTGTTTACTTTATAATTAACTATTACCTTTTTAATAAAATTATTTTAAGAAAAGTCTTCTATTTAATTACATAACTTTATTTGTATATTATTCTTCTTATAGTTATTTTATATTTATATTAACTATTATTTTAATAAAAATTATAGAAAGAATATTTATTATTTACATAACTTTTATTGCAATATATTGATATATTAATTATAATTAATTTACTTTATAATTAACTATTGTGCCTAATAAGAATTATAAGAAAGAATCTTCTATTCATTACATAACTTTTATTGCAATATATTCTTATAATTGTTTCACTTTATAATTAACTATTGTGCTAATAAGAATGCGAAAAATCTTCTATTCATTACATAACTTTTTTTGCAATATATTGTTATAATTGTTTTTACTTTATAATTAACTATTATTACCTAATACAGAATTGTAAGAAAGAATCTTCTATTCATTACATAACTTTTATTGCAATATATTGATATATTGTTATAATTGTTTTACTTCATAATTAACTATTGTGCCTAATAAGAATTGTAAGAAAGAATCTACTATTCATTACATAACTTTTATTGCAATATATTGTTATAATTGTTTTACTTTATAATTAACTATTGTGCCTAATAAGAATTGTAAGAAAGAATCTTCTATTCATTACATAACTTTTATTGCAATATATTGTTATAATTGTTTTACTTTATAATTAACTATTGTGCCTAATAAGAATTGTAAGAAAGAATCTTCTATTCATTACATAACTTTTATTCCAGTCTATTGTTGTAATTGTTCTATTTTATTATTAGATATTCTTCTTAATCTCTTATTGGGCCTAATAAGAATGGTAATATTAGTGGTAATTATATTTATTATTATTATTATTATTATTATTATTATTATTATTATTATTATTAGAGCATTCTACAACCCAATAGGTATAAAATTTCAGTGTTAAAACACCATTATCAGGCAGAAAAATGTGGTTAATTTATTTGGTAATAATATAGATAGGGAGAGTAAAAAAATAAAATAAAATAAATAAAAACAAAAAAATGTATAAAACCATGAAAATAAGTAGGTTATCCAAAGAGATGAATTAATTGAGGTTCGGAGGTTATAATGTTATTAAAAATGGCGTGTGTGCAACGCATAGATAGTAGGTTTTCAATGTTTTGCCACTGAAAGCCAGACATGTCAAAAATATTAACCCAGAAAAAAAAAAGAAACAGATAAAGTAAAAAAATAAGAAAAAGTAAAAAAATTTTTAAAAAAAGTAAAAAGATAAAAAAATAAAAAGTAAAAAAGGAAAAAGAAGTGAGAAGAGACAATGGAGAAGAGAAAGAAATGCAGAAGCACACGCCCTTCTTTAATATGTCATAACCTCCCAACCCCACTTTTCATTGTTACATTTTTACTCCTGCTATAGAGCATTAACCAAATAACTTTTATATTTTTCATATGTAACCACAAATAAGAAAAACTGATCATGGACTTTGTATATAAAATTTAAAACTTACTATTTTAAAATGTATTATAATAACTTAAATATCTTCCCTGAATTTTGATTATAGTTGCAATAACAAAGCAAAAAATTGAAACTCCTGCTCCTCAGCTTAATGGATGTCTTCTAAGCGGTGACAGTAGCTTGTCTCCCTTCCTGCCAAAGTGGATTTAACATTTACACATTATTTTAGTTTATTGAAATTTCTTCTTATTGAATATTTTTCTGGTGTTCAATCCTTACTAGGTACCCCATCTTTAGATCTTGTTCCACATCTAAGCTATGCTTAGTAAATCACCATATTTTTCAGTTGTCTGGTAAAGTGCTGTCACTCAGTGTAATCCTGTTTTAACAATAATGATTAACATTGCATTTAAATTTTTGAAGATTTAATTTGACTGGAAAGCAAGAATCTCAAAGAGTGTTCCATAATCAAGAAGTGTGAAAGAATAATCTATTAGTATAGAACTTACATTTACATATAGCAATTTCAACTGTAAAATAATGAGACCTTACTGCTAATCTGTACACTTAATCTCATAAAGTCTGGCTATCAAAAAGGAAAGCACAGAAGAACAATTACCATGAAAATATTCATAGAAAATGCACAGGGAAGCTATGTTATGGCAGTGGAAAAATGACTGAATCCAAGATGCCAGACCAGGAATGATAATATTGCTGATTCTTCTTTGGAATTTATCAAAAATCTTCCTAGCAGAAGCTTCAGATCAGATGTTGCTGCAATATTCAATTCATACACGAATGGTAGACTTATTAATGTGCAAGATAGATTCTGTCAAAAAAGAATTTGTCTAGCACGGCACAGTGAAACAACTTTTCTAGCAGCAGACACCAATTGATTCAATATAATCTTTCTACCAGGGCTGTAGCTGATGCTAAAAAAACACCAGGCAGAGAGAAAATTGCTTGGATTTATTAGTTGACAATGTGATGACGTCATCAGTGTCATCCGTTTCAAGAAACTATGATTTTACGGATTTTTCATCTATTCCAATGGAAATTTGGGACTGAATGTGAACGAAAGCAGGAAATTGAGTTTGGACTTTCTGAGTATAACCAGTCTTTTCTCCTAAAATTAATAAATAAACAGATTTTTACTGCATTCATTTGAATGTTTTCTTTGCTTTTCTTTCTTTCTTTCTTTCTTTCTTTCTTCATGAATTGTTTAGTTTGATTTCTGACGAAGACATTTTTCCTTACCTGGATTTTCACTATGATTGCACAGATCAGCCCGGAACTGTGCCCAGTGTGCCCAGTAGTCAGATACAGCCATGCTTTCTACTACATGTCAGCAAAAAACATTAGCCCAAGAAAACACAAGTAGTCACTGACCTGGAGGTTAGCATCATTCATTCATAAAGAAAAGTTTCTCTCAGATGATTAAAAGAGAGCAGTTTCATTTTGGAAGCATTAAAATTGACAAACCTTTTTTACTTCATTTAACAAGAAATTGTTTATCCTTTTTAAGATCAGCTGCCAATTTGACCTTTTGATCAGACTTTCCATGAAGACAATAGAAGATTTCCAGTATTTAAAAAACTCTCATATAACAGGCTACATTCTTATCTAAACTTCTTTATAAACGGAACTTTGTCTCTGTGTGTGTGTGTTCACTACCTATAGACTCTGAAATGGCTAAACTGATTTTCTTGAAAATTTACACAGTTGTACTATAAGCGTTTGCAAGTGTTCTTCGCTTAGCCATGAGTACACAATAAGATCATTCCATAGAGGATAACAGGATTAAGGACTGCGTGTACATCATCCCATGCAGCTGTGGTAAGAAATATAAAGGAGAAACAGTTCACCCACTTAAGATAAATCTACAGAAACACTATAAAGCAGTAACATTTTTGGAATTTATTATTTTTTTTTTCGTTTTTTGTTCTTCTTTGATTTTTTTTTTTTGTCACTTAGTTTGTGTAAATTATTTTGCAATTCAAGGTTATTTTTGACTTATACTAAGTTAAAACTTTGTAAACCTCAGTCACTTTTTTTTTTCTTTCTTTTTTTTTAATTGGAGTAGATAGTTCCTACTATCGCCCGGTCTCACACTCCACCCCCTTCTTTTGAATGAGTTTAGAGGTGATCGCCTTGTTTCTTGTTTAGGAAGGGGTTCCCGGTTCATCCCCCTTCTCCGGTCTTAGTGTTAGTTCAGCTGGAAGCTCTTTGCAGTTACGAAGTATGGTGGCGACGTCTTTACATTCTGAGGGTACCAGGTTGGCAGTTTCCTGGTTGCTGCTTCCGACTGGTAATTAGGAGCCCGAACTCTTGCGTAGCGTCTTGAGAGGCTGCTCTGATCAACAGTTGAATAATACCGGGGTTCTTGTAGTGCCATATCGCGCATGGACGGGCATCCCTGCATGAACGTTCGGTGGGCAACCCCGAGGCCACATTATGTTGTAGGCCGCGCCAGTCTCCATCCTTCACAAGTTGCAAATGATTGACTGACTGATTCTATTCTAAGACCTCTCCTTAACTGAATCACTATGGAAAAAAGCAAACATAATAGCAAAACTAAACCAGCTCATTTGAAAACGCCCAAACCTGTCTGCATCTCTTTCACTAACATACGCGGCATCCGCACCAACTTCCTCGGCGTAGATTCATTCCTCCATAATAACTCACCTGATATATTAGCCCTATGTGAAACTAATCTTAACCCTTCTATCCCCTCATTTGAGTTCTATGTTCCTGGCTATCTTCCCCTCTTCAGGAAGGACTCCAATGTTCATATGCATGGGCTTGGTGTCTATGTCAGCGAACACCTTCCCTTAGCTAGGGTGTCATCTTTTGAATCCCCAGATCATTCTTTCATGTGCTTCCGCCTCTCACTTCTCAGCTCGATTAGCTATCTCTTCTTTCTCTACAGCTCTCCTTCCTCCCCTGACTGTTCATTACTTGACATCATTTCTGACAATATCGACAAAGCCATTTCTTCCCATCCCTCTGCCCATGTATTCGTGTTTGGTGACTTTAACGCCCACCACACCAAGTGGCTGAAGAACGCTGTCACCGACCCTGCTGGTGTCCACACCATGAACTTTTCAATCACCCAATCTCTTACGCAAGTAGTGGACTTCCCCACGCGTTTCTTTGACAACCCTAACGGAAGGGACTCACTTCTAGACCTCTGCTTCACTTCTATCCCAGACTCTTGCACTACCAGACAACTCTGCCCACTCGGAAACTCTGACCACACTGTAGTGTCCGTCAATATTTCACTCCACTCCTGCCTGACCCATGAAACCCAGACAAGTAGAATATCTTACTGCTCTCAAAGAGCAGACTGGGATTCGTTCCGAGACTTCCTCTGTGACATCCCTTGGAACAACGTTTTTAGTCTTCCCATCAAAGAATGTGCATCCGAGGTCTCCTCCTGGGTTAAGGCTGGCATCGATGCCTTCATCCCTGCTAGGAAATTCCAGCTTAAATCTCATTCGTCTCCATGGTTCTCACCCGCTTGCTCGGCTGCCATTGTCCACCAGAATCATTTCTTCTGACTCTATCGTAACTACACGTCGGACCAAAACAGGCACCTTTTCACTTCAGCTCGTAATAAGTTTAAAAGGATACTTAACGAAGCTAAGATGTTGTTTGCTGCCAGAATGAAGCAACGCATAGCATGCTCTAAATTCGGCGCTAAAGACTACTGGCGACTCTGTAAAAGAGTACTTAACAAGAGCAAGTCCACAATACCCCCGCTAATCAACAAATTTGAGGTCCTCACCTCCCCAGCAAATAAGGCTGAATGCTTTGCCCGCAGATTCTCTAACAATTAGAGTCTGTACTCATCTGGAGTTTTTACACCCGACTTCTCACCTAGAACCGAAGCACAACTGAATGATGTCCACATTACACCTTCGCTTGTCTCTAAGATAATCTTAAAACTTGACCCTCACAAAGCGAGCGGTGGTGACGGAATCCCAACCATAGTCTTAAAGAAATGTGCCCCTGAACTCTCCTCTGTCCTTTCTAAGCTCTACAACCTCTGCCTATCTGCTTCCTGCTTTCCTGCCTGTTGGAAATCTTCCTCTGTAGTTCCTATATTTAAAAACACTGGAGAACCCTCTGACCCTGCAAATTACCACCCTATCAGCCTTCTTCCGATCTTTGGCAAAGTGTTCGAAGCCATTATCAACGCCGAGGTGGTTCAGCATCTCACTGCACACAGGCTCCTCTCGGACAAGCAATATGGTTTCCGCTTCACCAGGTCTACTGCTGATATGCTAACGACCATCACCGAGTACATATACCAGGCACTCGACAGGAATGGCGAAGCCTGAACCGTTGCATTGGATATATCTAAGGCGTTCGACAGAGTTTGGTATGCTGGCCTTCTATGTAAACTGCGGAGCTATGGTATAACTGGACATTTGTTTGAACTAATCCAGTCATTCCTCTCTAACCGCACAATGAAGGTGGTATTAAACGGACATGCCTCCCAGAACTACCATACAAACGCAGGTGTCCTCCAAGGCTCCATCTTAGGTCCTACACTCTTCCTGATATACATTAATGATCTCCCTGATTCCATAAGAGCCCAAGTAGGTTTGTACGCCAATGACACCACAGTTTACTCTCGCCTCCTACAAAAATCTGGTGTAGGTGTCAAAGCTAACCTCGCAGCCGAGATTGAAAAAGACCTCCAATCCATATTGGACTGGGGTAAGAAATGGCTAGCAAATTTTAATACTTCTAAAATGAAGCTACTCTCAATTAACCATCATCGACAATCTCACCTACCTCCCATTAGCATGGACCAGGCTTGCCTCCCAGAGAGTAAAACACTACGCCTCCTTAGTCTCACACTTTCAGCGGACCTCAAATGGAATGACTATATCGAATCCATTGCTAAATCCGCTGCTATGAAAGTCGGTTCTCTGTGTAGTGCCCGGAAGTTTTTTCTGTCTAAATCTATCCTGCATATATATAAATCTACCATCCGCCCATGCATTGAATACTGCTGTCATATCTGGTCAGGTGCCCCTGCTATTCTCCTCAGGCTTCTCGATAAGGTTCAGAGGAGGGTCTGTAATGTGATAGATACCGACTTGGCAGACCGCCTGCAGTCTCTCTCCCACCGGCGCGGCGTGGCTTCCCTGTGTCTCTTCTATAAATACTTTCACGGCTTCTGCTCCGATGAACTTAGATCACTGGTGCCCCCTAAATACGAATTTGCACGAGATACTAGATTAGCAACTAGATCCCACCCTTTTACAGTGAAACCGATAAAATGCAACCGCAACTTTTACTCCAACAGTTTCTTTCCTCACACTTCCCAACTGTGGAATTCCCTTCCACACGATTGCTTCCTCGACGGCTACAATCTCCAGGAGTTTAAATGTAAGGTCAATAGACACCTCCTAACACACTAACCTGCTCCCATTCTATCAAACACTCTTCACATCTGCCTAACCCTCATCCTTGGTATCCTTATTCATCTGTCACCTTCCTCCTGACATTCCCTATGTCTAACCACTCCTTCTCTTTACCTTCCCCTATGTAGCCCCATGCGCAATAGTGGCAGTGGAATGCCTTGCTTGGGGTGAGATGATTAAAAAAAAAAAAACATGAAGAGAATATAAAAATTAGGTGTGGCTGACCACATATGGGCAGAGAACATCATTGGAAAATACAAAAACTTAAGGGATCAGATATTCTAGGTCACAAAAATCTCCTAAGCTGGCCAAACATAGACATAAATACAATATTGGAACCAGGAGTGCTAGGGAAAAAGATATCAACACCAAATTGAAATATGGGCAATGATAAAAAAAAAATTATTAATGAAACATTAGGTTTATAAGTCCCAAATATTCATACACTGATACTGAGATATTGGGAAGGGGCATGGTATGTGAATCTAGAATCCAGGTGAATGAAATAAAGGGTTTGGTTTGAAATTCCAAACACCTGAAAAAGGTTGAAGTATAGAATGGTCGAAACATAGTGAATATGGCAACAAATATGAGGACAACAGTCTGAACAATGTAAATAGTGTAAATAAAAACGATATCTACAATTTAGTTTCATAGTCAAAGTTAGTTTTATGGTTTTTATAGTTTTTATGGTTGCAAGTTTCAACAAAAATTTAAACAATTTTTGTTTGTAATTATAAAATTAAAAAGAATATAAATTACTAGAGACTAATAAAAATATTTTTGGTCTTTTTGGTCTTCCTTTATCTGATTTATATAAAAAAATGTTATTTTGTCTGAAGAAGTATTTGAATGTTAATGAAACTTCTTATAACTATAGAAAATACAAAAATATTCATTATTGTTGGGGATATTTATATCTTATTGAGGAATGTGACCCATTTATTCCCATTAAGCCACTTGTTGTTTTGTTTTTGTTTTTTTTTTAATATACAGGTTCTTTGCATATCTCCTTAGAATATTTTCTTCAGGTAGCATATGTTGAAAGACCTTTTTAAAACTCAAAATTTTATATTGCCCACCGAAATTTCCAATTGTCCACCATTTTCTGTTCAGTTGCTCATTGTCCACCCAACAGTTGAAACTGCTCACTTGTGGGAGATATCACCCAGGTTGCCCACCGAAATTTCCAATTGCCCACCATTTTCTGTTCAGTTGCTCATTGTCTACCCAACAGTTGAAACTGCTCACTTGTGGGAGATATCACCCAGGTTGCCCACCGAAATTTCCAATTGCCCACCATTTTCTGTTCAGTTGCTCATTGTCCACCCAACAGTTGAAACTGCTCACTTGTGGGAGATATCACCCAGGTTGTCCACCGAAATTTCCAATTGCCCACCATTTTCTGTTCAGTTGCTCATTGTCTACCCAACAGTTGAAACTGCTCACTTGTGGGAGATATCACCCAGGTTGCCCACCGAAATTTCCAATTGCCCACCATTTTCTGTTCAGTTGCTCATTGTCCACCCAACAGTTGAAACTGCTCACTTGTGGGAGATATCACCCAGGTTGCCCACCGAAATTTCCAATTGCCCACCATTTTCTGTTCAGTTGCTCATTGTCCACCCAGCAGTTGAAACTACTCACTTGTGGGAGATATCACCCAGGTTTGGAAACCCTGATATACAGATATGAGGATATGATATATAAATGTCTATATATGAGAAAAGTGTTAGATAACTGAGTCACAAAATGGAAAAAATTCTACGTACACATTTCATCCTTTAAAAACAAGTGCTAAAGATAAAATAAAAGCACTGGGAAGCTGAATTAAATCTGATACCAGAAATTTAAAAATTCTCATCTAAATATTTAGCATCCCTATAACTTCAGCGTTTCCTCTTAGGACATGATAAAAACTGACATTTTCATTTATATTCCCCTCCCTTACAAATATATAATTCTATAAATTAGAAGATTATTTTAGTTTGATGAAGTTCTTTTAAAAGATGAAATATGTTAAATAAAATTGTTTCCATTTTGAAATTCAGATACACAGACTTATCAATATACAGTGTGCATAAGGAATTTGAGTATAGATTTATACTTCGACAAAAATGACTCTTAAAAACATATAATTATGAATTTTTACTAAAAAAATTTTAATGATAAGAATAAAAATATTGTTTGGTAATTTTATTCAATAAAATCTCCTTCAGCTTCGATAATGGCTTCTATGCAAGGTCTGAATTGCCTACACGCTAGGATTTTATTGAACATTACTCTGACTATGGCGGCTTTTAGGGATTTTTTAGCATTATGAGGATGCTTTTTAACCTCTTTCTCAAATACACTCCATACATAATAGTCCAATGGATTTAGATCTGGGGGCTAGGAGGCCAAATATTAGGGGTTATAGGATTTTCTGAAAAGAACCAAATGACATCTTTCTCTGGTGGATTTTTAAGTTTGTTTAGGAGATTCTTAGATCTGATTAAGTGATTTTCCTTTACCTTTTCTGACATAAGATGATCTTTTCTCATCACATGAAACTTGTATCTGATGTCATCATGGATTAACATTTCAGATTATTCTTTCTGACACATGGTGATCTCCTGTAATCGACCTTATGGATCTTTTGGGATTGCCATCAACCGTCTGCTGTACTTGCTGAATAAATTCAGGTGTTCTAATGGTATCAGTGTGTCTGGAATGTTTCTTACATTTTGATACTGGCAATACATTTCCATCTTTGGCCTCTAATTTTGTAGAAAAAGAATCTAGCAACTTTTAAAATTTGTGCTGTTTCTAAACTGCCATGTTCAACCTTTATAGCTTCTTTTTTCTTGTGTAAGCAAAGGGTCAGCCATTGATAATTCTGAAATATAAAAATTATAGTCAAATAATATGCTGCTATAGTAAAAATAACATACATTCTCAAATACTTTATATACTCTGTATATATATCTAAACTTATTTATAAATGGAACTTTGTGTGTGTGTGTGTGTGTGTGTGTGTGTGTCCATTACCTATAGACTCTGAAACAGCTGAACCGATTTTCTTGAAAATTTACACAGTTGTACTATAAGTATCTGCGAGTGTTCTTAGCTAGGTTTTGTGTCGAGGTACCCCCAATAAATATCGATAATTGAAAAAATCGGGTTATTGAAGGACTGGTCCAATTTTAATCAAATTTGATACACTCATAGACAAAGGCATAAGAAACGATATTCAGAAGTTTCAAGGTTGCAGTTCTTACAATAGTGCAGAAAATCAATAATATATATATATATAAAAGGCAAGATGTTTGTGTGTGTGTCTGTTTATCTGCCTGTATGTCTGTATTTTTTTCAGCTCTTTTATTTTAGTTTTTGCTTCAGGCTTGGCTGTAAGTAGGTATAATTGTAGTTCTTAGTCTCAGCCATGATACCATTTACTCAGAGGACTTATTTAGCCTTCAAAATTTAGTTTACGACGAAAAAAACTTATTTGATATCGATACCAGGAAATGAAAATTTGACTTACATCCATTCATTTTTCTTTCAGTCTACGGTTTCGCTTTAACTGGAAACAACTATTGCTTTTTAGTCTTTCGTACCAACGTCCAAAGAGTCTGAGCTCCAGGACCATGGATTAGTTTTAAAGCTTTCATTACACCTGAGCAACGCCGGGCTATACTGCTAGTACATACATATATCTCCCTACAGATATGTCCATATTTATATATATGTGTACATACAAATGTATTATTCATACATACATTCATCTATTTATATCCACATATAATTATTGTGTTAATGCACTTATACATCTATGAAGAGCGGATGTATATATATAATTTTTTTAATCATTTTACCTCAAGCAAGGTGATCGTGCAATTAGGATGCAAAGGGTTACAGAGATTGGAAGAGAATGGAAAAATTTTAGTGAAAAGCAGGACAATAATTGTTGATAATAGTTGTAATCATTTTTATGAGCCCAACAGAATTGCAATGAGAATTTGTTTTGTGCACTATAATAAGAAAAGCAAAGTTAAAACTTTGTTCTTATAAATGGGCTTCATATGTAACAGATGCTAAATTTCAACTATTATTATTATTTTTGTTCCCCATAATTCTCAAAGAGAATGTACTGTGTCATTATATATGTAATAATTAAAATGAATTAAAATTTTGATACATTCCTTTACTAAATGCAGCCTGTTACATCAGGGTAGCATAAATATCCAATGTTATAATAATTTACAAGTCATTTCTACAGTAAAATCATTGTCCAATGAATTCTTACAGTAAAATCATTATTCAATAAATTATTTCAGTAAAATAATTTTTCAATGAATTTTTAGAGTAAGGCCATTTTCAGTGCATTCCAAAAGTCATGTTAGTTGCATTCAAATATACAAATCATTTGCAATATATCTTATAGTAAAATCATTTCCACTCAAATTCTATTGTAAAATTATTTTCTGCTTACATCCCTATAGTAAAATCCTTTTCACAACATTTAAATAGTAAAATAATTTACAATTTTACTGTAGTAAAATCATTTAAAATACATCTCTATAGTAGAATCATTTCCATTCTAATCATCTGACCACAATAGGCGCCTATTCATGTCTTCACGTCCGCTCGTAATGAGTGCAAGAGAATCCTGAATGACACCAAGTGGTTGTTTGCCGAGAGAATGAGACAGCGCATAGCTGACTGCAAGTTTGGCTCCAAGGACTATTATGGGTTATGCAAACAGCTGCTGGACAATAGTAAATCTTCTATCTCTCCCATAATCAATGAATTTGAGGTCCTCACAGCATCAGCAGACAAGGCTGAGTGCTTTGCTCACAGATTCTCATCCAACTCCACATTTGGCTCATCTGGAGTATCCTCACCCAACTTCCCTATTAGAACTGGGGCTAAACTGAATGATGTATACATTACCCCGACAGTAGTATCTCGAGTAATGTCAAAACTTGACCCCCATAAGGCTAGCGGCGGTGACGGAATCTCAGTGATTGTCCTTAAGAAATGTGCCCCTGAACTCTCCTCTGTCCTCTCTAAACTTTATAACTATTGCCTTTCTGCTTCCTGTTTTCCTGCATGCTGGAAGTTCTTATCTGTCATTCCTGTATTTAAGAACTCTGGTGAACCCTCAGATCCATCCAACTATTGCCCTATCAGCCTTCTACCAATTTTCAGGAAAGTGTTTGAGGCCATTATTAATGCTGAAATTGTTCAACATCTTACTACCCATAAACAGTTCTCTGACAGGCAGTATGGCTTCTGCTTTGCCAGGTCCACGGCCGACATGCTAAAAACCATTGCAGAGTACATGTTCCAGGTCCTTGAGGAGTCCGATAAGGCTCGTGCTGTTGCTCTGGACATCTCCAAGGCTTTTGACAGGGTTTGGCATGCTGGCCTTACATGCAAGCTATGGGGTTACGCTATTACTGGACACTTGCTTGATCTGATCCAATCTTTTCTAAATAACTGCATAATAAAGGTTGTCTTGAATGGGTATGCCTCCACATCTTACTGTACAAACGCTGGTGTTTCTCAAGGCTCTATCCTAGGCCCAATGCTCTTCCTTATTTTCATAAATGATCACTCAGATAAGATCAAGTGCCAAGTAGGCATCTATGCAGATGACACCACAATTTACTCCTGCATCAGTAAGAAATCCGGCATGGCAGACAAACATAATCTCGCTACTGATCTTAAGAGGGATCTACATTCTGTGGTAAATTGGGGTAAAAAGTGGCTTGTAAATTTCAAGCTGCTTTCTGTCAATCATCACAGGCAACCTCTCCTGCCTCCCATAAGCATGGACCAAGCGAGTCTCCCTGAGAGCAATACACTGCACCTCCTCGGCCTTACCCTCTCTTTCAATCTCAAGTGGAACCACTACATTGAGTCAATAGCTAAATCCACTGCTAGGAAAGTTGGGTCCCTGTGTCGGGCCAGGATGTTTTTCCTGCCTGAATCCATCTTGCATATATACAAATCAACCATTCATCCATGCATGGAGTACTACTGCCATATATGGTCAGGTTCCCCTACTGTTCATCTCAGTGTTCTTGACAGGCTCCAAAGGAGAATCAGTAATGTGATAGGTACCAACTTGGCAGCTCGACTCCAGTCACTTCCCCACTGACGAGATGTGGCTTCCCTTTGTCTGTTCTATAAATACTTTCATGGCTTCTGCTCCAACGAACTCAAGTCACTGGTGCCTCTGCAACAGGTGTTTACTCGTGCAACCAGATTGGCAACTAGGTCTCATCCATTCACAGTTAGATCAACCAAATATAGACGACAATTCTACTCCTGCAGCTTCTTTTCTCACACTTCCCGCCTGTGAAACTCGCTTCCGTCTTCTTGCTTTCCTGACGGCTACAACCTCCAGGAATTTAAATGCAATGTCAATACTCATCAATTAACCACTTGACTCTAGTTCTTTCTTCACCACCCTGTATATCCTTTCCTTTCTCCCCACCTTTGCAACTGTCATCACACCTGTATTCCTATCCTTCTCTTGCTCCTTTCTAACTGGTTTGTCTTTCTCTTCACTCTCTTCTATCTAATCTTTTTACTCTTATGTAGCCCCCTTGCACATCACTTGCATTACCGCCTTGCTCGGGGTGATATGAATAAAAAAAAAATTCTATTGCAAAATCATTTTCTACAAAATTCCTCTTATAAAATCATTTTTAGTGTTTACCTAAAGTAAAGTTATTTTCACTACATTCAGATATTAAAATAATTTGCAATACATCCTCGTGATAAAATTATTTCCAATGTATTCGTACATTAAAATAATCTCTGATCAAATTCTATTATAAAATCATTTGCAATACACTCCCATAGTAAAATAACTTCAGATGCATTGTTCATAGCAAATTTGTTTACAATGAATTCCTAATCGTAAAATCATTTGCAGTGCAGATCTATTATAAAATCATTTGCAATACACTCCCATAGTAAAATAACTTCCAATGCATTGTTCATAGCAAATTTCTTTACAATGAATTCCTAATCGTAAAATCATTTGCAGTGCAGATCTATTATAAAATCATTTGCAATACACTCCCATAGTAAAATAACTTCCAATGCATTGTTCATAGCAAATTTCTTTACAATGAATTCCTAATCGTAAAATCATTTGCAGTGCAGATCTATTATAAAATCATTTGCAATACACTCCCATAGTAAAATAACTTCCAATGCATTGTTCATAGCAAATTTCTTTACAATGAATTCCTAATCGTAAAATCATTTGCAGTGCAGATCTATTATAAAATCATTTGCAATACACTCCCATAGTAAAATAACTTCCAATGCATTGTTCATAGCAAATTTCTTTACAATGAATTCCTAATCGTAAAATCATTTGCAGTGCAGATCTATTATAAAATCATTTGCAATACACTCCTATAGTAAAATAACTTCCAATGCATTGTTCATAGCAAATTTCTTTACAATGAATTCCTAATCGTAAAATCATTTGCAGTGCAGATCTATTATAAAATCATTTGCAATACACTCCCATAGTAAAATAACTTCCAATGCATTGTTCATAGCAAATTTGTTTACAATGAATTCCTAATCGTAAAATCATTTGCAGTGCAGATCTATTATAAAATCATTTGCAATACACTCCCATAGTAAAATAACTTCCAATGCATTGTTCATAGCAAATTTCTTTACAATGAATTCCTAATCGTAAAATCATTTGCAGTGCAGATCTATTATAAAATCATTTGCAATACACTCCCATAGTAAAATAACTTCCAATGCATTGTTCATAGCAAATTTCTTTACAATGAATTCCTAATCGTAAAATCATTTGCAGTGCAGATCTATTATAAAATCATTTGCAATACACTCCCATAGTAAAATAACTTCCAATGCATTGTTCATAGCAAATTTCTTTACAATGAATTCCTAATCGTAAAATCATTTGCAGTGCAGATCTATTATAAAATCATTTGCAATACACTCCCATAGTAAAATAACTTCCAATGCATTGTTCATAGCAAATTTCTTTACAATGAATTCCTAATCGTAAAATCATTTGCAGTGCAGATCTATTATAAAATCATTTGCAATACACTCCTATAGTAAAATAACTTCTGATGAATTGTTCATAGCAAAATCACTTGCAATGAATTCCTAATAGTAAAAATCATTTTCAATGCATATCTATAATAAAACCATTAACTATGCACTTCTATAGTAAAATTATTTCTAATGCACTCCTAATAGCAAAATCCTTTGCAATTCATTCTTACAGTAAAAGAATTTCCATTATAAATCTATAGTAAAATCATTTCTAAGGTATTCCTACTGTAAAAATAATTTACAATGCATTCTTATATTAAATTAATTTACAATGTATATCTATTGTTATATACGTACCTATGAACATTAATGGGTATGTTTCATTCCTCACTAATATGTTGGACACTATTGTGAGAGATGGTTTATATTGCTGTCTAGCAGTTCACCACTAGCAGTGGTTATCTACTTCACGCAGCTGGTGAGTATTGTATTTTGTGTCATCTCACCAGACTTACTCAATCTTTACAATGAAGAAATCCAGTGAGAATTAGGAGTTCTGCCAGGTTTCGTTATTGGTGGCCACTATTTTAACAATATATTATATGCAGATGACACAGTGTTGATAGCAGAAACTGAAAATAAATTGCAGGAACTTTTACAGACGTTAGTTAAGAAAAGTAAAAAGTAAGCACTGAACATCATTTGTACAAAAGCAGAATGTATGGTTGTCAGCAAAAGGAACAAATCAAGCTGTGAACTATAAATTGTAGGCACCAAAATCAAGGATTTAAATATCTTGGAAGTGTTTTACCAGAGAACAGAAAATGTGGCACTAAAATTCCAAGGATAGCAAAAAATGCCTTTCAAAAGCTAAGCAACATATTAAGAAACAGGAAAATTCATTAGAAGCAAGTCAATTAGTACTGAACTCTTATGCAATATTGATCCTTCTATATGGCAGAAAAGTTGGACAATCTCATCATAGATGAAGATGAGATTTGAGGTAATAGAAATGTGGTTCTACAGAAGGATGCTCAGAATGCCGTGAACTGAAGGGGCAGAGCACATCGAATTAGAAGTATCTGAATATCCATATATCTTGATTGATATCGTTTTCTTTTTTTCTATTACTATAATCTTATTGTATATGATATGATTGTCATGTCCTTAATATCCAAGTGATCAGGTGATTTTTTAAATACAAAGTTAACCATATCGTTTTATTTTACAAATAATTACATTTTTATGTAGCACAAGGCCAATGGGGTGGGGGTGGGGAAGGCTGGTCAACAAAAATCAGAATAGCTGCTAAATTCTCCTGATAAACAGAATCAAGAAGCTCACTCGCTAGTGACAGGGGAGAGACAAAAAAACAATTTGAGATTAAAAAATTATAAAAGGTTAGTCCAAAAACATTAATTATATTATATATTGATGCATTTAGACTAATATCCTCATCACATTAATCCACTAGCTGTAAAAGGTTAGATCAAACAAGTACAAATATTTAAATATTTAGGAAGTGGAAAATGCAGTACAAAAATCTCAAGGATAGCAAAAAATGCCTTCCAAAATATTAGTCCTCCTCTATGGAAGTAAATGCTTTGCAATCTCCTCACAGATGAAGAAGAGAACTGAGGCAACAGAAATGTGGTGCTACAGAA
Organism: Ascarosepion bandense; assembly: GCA_037127315.1. NCBI lineage: Eukaryota > Metazoa > Mollusca > Cephalopoda > Sepiida > Sepiidae > Ascarosepion > Ascarosepion bandense. The sequence goes on from JBBBDQ010000925.1 coordinate 5,348,097, forward strand.
GGATGCTGAGAATACCAGGGATGGAACATGTGAGCAATGACAAACTTTAAGCAAAAATGGAAACTAAAAGGACATTTATACCTTGAATCAAAAAGAGACAGTTAAAATTACTTTTAAATGAGGAAGGAGTGTTTGAAGAACTTGACACTCACAGGACATATTGAAAACTAGGGTTAGAGGAAAGCAGTGAATAACCTGCCTACAGAGCTTGTGTAAATAGTTGGCAGAACAGGGAATTGGTGAGATGGCAAAATACAAGCCCTATTTAGACATACAAAAGACAGGAACTTGTTGAGAGCCATGACCATCTATATTCTTATGGAACTTGGCATATAGAAGAAGTCACTATAGTAAAACATTAGAATTAATGAAAAATTTAATGTATTTGTTTATTAAATCCTACCTGCCACATCAGTGGTTATTTTTTATACTATTGTCTACCTAAAACAAGGCCCAAGAGTCACTCAAGGTAGAGAATAAGGTTGTTGAGTAAGTAAGAAGCTCATATTATGAGGATATGTGGAATATATAATGGCTGATCCTAGACTTGAAGTGGTTAAGCTCATAGTGACCAGGAAGTTATACTTTTGAGAGTCTGTTCCACAAAATTTTAGGGAAGTAGCTAAGTTAGACTTACCAATAAGTCATCCCTGCGTAAATCATTTACAATACATTCTAATATAACCCTATAGTAATTTTCAATAGATTTCTACAGCAAAATTATAATTTTCAATAGATTTCTACAGCAAAATTATTTCAAATGCCTTTCTGAAGTAAAATCATTTCCAATACATTTCTATACATATTTTTAGTATTTGCAAAATATACAATACTCATTTTGCTTAAATGTACTATTTATATTTTTTCTTTTTAATCATTTCACCCCAAGCAAGGCAGGACTGCCACTAGCGTGCAAGGAGTTACAGTGAGAGAATAAACAAGAAGCAGGGAGTGTCGAAGAATGGATTTAAGATGGATGACATTCAAGATGGCAATTAACATTTCATTTAAACTTTTGGAGATTGTAGCTAGGAAAGCAAGTAAATGGAAGGGAATTCCACGGGAAAGAAGTGCAAGAAAAGAAACTGTTAGAGTAGAAGAGACGGTTACATTTTTAACTATAAATGGTGAAATGGTCAGACCTAGATACCAATCATAGTAAATGCGTAAAATTCATTTGGTCGGGGTACCAGGGGAAAAAGCTTGTCAGAGCAGTTGCCATGAAAATATTTGTAGAAAAGCCAGAGTAAAGCCACATCACGTACTTGCTGAATTAAATCCTACCTGTGATATTGCAAATTATATTATCACCTGACGAAGTAAAAAAAAGTTATATATATTTAAACATGTATATTTTATACGACTACTCATCTTTTTATAATCATCCCAGAAGAAAATTTTTAATAGTCAAAGGATTTTCAAAATTACTACCTATTCTTATTATTACATTTGCATTATTCTTTTAACATTTACTTTTTAAATCTTTAAAAAGCCATTACAGTTGATTGAAACTTTTTTAAATAAAACTCATAGGGTAAAAAAAAATGGTCCAGTTTTTATTTCCTCAACATGGCTTTGTATTCAGACAGCTTTTCTGAAAATTATTTTTTCAGTGTGTTTATTAAATTCAAAAAAGGAGTTGCTTCTTTTAATTATTTTGCCTTCAAAAGTTTCAATATTCCAGTAAAGATGACTAATAAAGTTTAAAGTCATCAAAACTCAAAACTCAAATAAACAGAGTGCTCATAATATAAGGCAAAGTAAAAAAAATTCCATTATTATCAAAAAAAGTTTTATTAAATTATGCAATTTTAAATATTGCAATATGAAGCATTGTAAAAAAAAACATATTTTCTTTTTTTTTTTTTTTTTGCTTCTTCTTTCAAATTACAGCTATTGAAAGTTCAAGCCAGAGCATGCTTAAAGAAAAGACATAGCAAGAATAAATGACAATGAGAAGGGAATCGAGATGAAAGGGAAGAAAAATGTGTGCAAAAGAGAAAGAAGACGGTACAGAACAATGAGAGTGAAAGTGAAAGAGAAAAGAAGAAAGAGCGAGACAGAGAGAGAGTGTATATGTGAGGACAAAGACAAAAGAAGAGAAAGAATAAAAGGTGCAGAAGAATTTTTGCGTGTTGACTCATACAAGTTGAAAGAAAAAGCAGTGATTGGTTGCACAGCAAGGAATGTTATTGTTTAATGTCTTGCTATTTATAGCAGGAGAAATCATTCAGACCGAGGTTCCGGGTGAGCAAAAAGAGTTTGACAAAAGAAAGAAATGGCAAGGTTGTGGCAATTGACTTGATCTGGACCAAGAACATATCCCAGTGTCCATTTTTCTTTTGTTGTCTGTATGACCTACACACTCCATGATTGACAATAGTGTTTAATCTTTCCTCAGTTTATTCAGGTATCTGTTACCTTTCGACTCATATGTCTCTATATTTCTTAAATGTCAGTGAGTGCACAGGTTTAAGTAGACATCCAAATTTTTTCTTTTCTAAATTTTCTTAAACAGTGACATTAATGTCAACCGGCAAAATCGTGAGATTATACTGAAGATAAATTTGCCTCCAACAAGAATCGAACCTCTTTTACTATCAGGTAGCGAGATTTTGGATTACTGTCCACTGACAATAATCACAGGTAGTGAAATTTTGAATTATCGCCCCTTGATGATAATTACAAGTGGTGCAAGATTTGAAAAAATCCATATCATTCTCTGTGACTTTTCATAGCAAAAAGTATTCTTTTCCCTCCCGCATATACGCAAATGTAGGAACCTCAGTTATGTTTATCAAATTGGCCTTAATCGAAACATAACCGAACTTGCCACAATTTAAAATTATCAGAAGGTTGGTAAGATAAAACAGTCTCGTTTGTAGAAATAAGTGAAAATTTATTTATCGTGCATAATAATATCCAATTTGTATGCAAGAAATTATTAAACTGTGAATATGTTCTAAGAGAAAGTTAAAAGTAAAGAGTTTAAAAAATTCAGAGTTCGTTTGTTTTAGCGAAATGTGATTTGTGCCGAAAAAGATAAATCTGTGTGTCGCTGTGAGTATCAACAAGTAGTAGTAACGCCTTTGTTCATTTTTTTTTTGTAGCTGAAAAGAAAGAAGGAGAGACAAAGAAGGCAGTATGAGAGAGAAAGTGAGAAGGTGTGAATGCTGATCGCCGGGACAGTTGTGTTCGCTCGGTGGCCTGAAAATTTCTGCTACATTGTGACTGGTGTCCTCTCTGATCACTGCTTCCTTGTCTCCTTTGATTCAACTTTCTTTATCTATTTATATGAAAAATCCATTTGACATCGGCTCGCTACTTTTCTCAGTTTGCAATTCGCTCCCTTTTTCTATTGGTCCAAATACATTTTTACACAGGCTTGCATTGGTCTTTTCTTCAACCAGGAGCCAATCCCTTTTTCTATTAATCAAAAATAATTTTTCTCACTGGCAAGCGAATTTGAAAACAATGAAGAAAAGAGAGCCATTTTTATTTCGTGTTCACAACATAAGTACCTCAACTACAAACACTGAAAGTTCCTTTGAACTCTTTACATTTAATTTAATTTCCTTTTCTAAACTTTCCTTTCAATATATTTGGTAATATTTCTTGGTTTAATTTCTATGTTTTATTTTTCCTTTGGTCTCACACGTTTTTATAAACTATACCACCATTTTATTTTTGACCCCGTAAGGTTACATATTTTATCATATGAGAATGATTATCATTTCTGTCCTTTTTATATTCTGTCTTTGATATGTTTCTTGTATAAGTCATTGTGGTATTCATGTAAATGTTCATTATTATATATGCATTGCTGTGTTCAGTTTATAAAGAGTTTTTCTTCTGTGTATATGTATAGTCATGTAAATATAGCATATTTGTTCCTCCCTGTGTGTGTTAGGTGGAATGTGGTATCAAGTTGCTGTTTGTGCTGTTATATTATGTCCTGGCTATTTGAGTGTGTGGATTGTACTCTTGAATTCATTCCTTGATTCTTTTTATATTCTTTTTGTGAAGATTATTTAAGCACAATACTGGTTTGCACAGAGGTAGTCTTCTTTTGGTTGGTTTGTGTATTGATTGAATCCCCGACGGCTAACTCGAAATTCATACGCACTGTGGGTGAACTGTGGACTAACCACCATGCACGTGTTCATTGTTCTTTTTATATTTATTTAAGGCTTACACATTTCTGATTTGATTTTGGTGGGAATGTTAGTCATTGGTTGACCTTTGCATGATGTCAATTGACCACATTAAGCTATGTCCAGGTTATATCTAGATTACCAGAAATATGGGAGAATAGAAAGAGGAAAAGGATGTATGCGTTGAGGGATAAAAAGAAAGAAAGAGAGAGAGAGAGAGAGAGAGAGAGAGAGAGAGAGAGAGAGTGAGTGAGTTTTTCTGTGACTCTATTAGTAAAGAGGAAAGGGCACATTTCAATACGCTTTAACTACTACCGATCTACTTATCACAAATCCATCAAAAATTGTTTGCGGTTCAAATGGGAAACGGATGTGTTTTTCATTGCTCAAAGAAAGCGAAAGCGTATTTTGAAAAGGAAGTATTGATTTTTTCATTATCTATTTATTCTTATATTTTTCGTTACTTATCATAATATAATTTTTGTTATATTATTTTGCATTTATAATCTTTAAATATTAAAATACGTATTTATTTATTTTTTAAGGATAAGTCGTTATATCCATCAATTGTTCTACTTTTATTTTCGAAAATAAGTGTTATGTCAGTCAGTCATACGTGATACACGAAAGAGACATGGCTGACTAGGCAAAAGATTTTCCCGCAGGTAGACTACTTGCTAACCAAGGCTACAAAACTTAATCTGTCCTGCTATTCAACCCATAGCTGAAGAGAGACGCAACAGATTAATACTTTACCAAGGGTATTTGCACGTAAGTAAATGCAATGGCTTCAAGCGGAATTCGAAATCGGCTCCCCGATCTCTCGTTCCATGCTGATATCCACTGCATCACAACTAAGTTTAATTTATTAAGCATGTCTCACTGAGAATTATTATATTAACAACATTCAATACCCTGTAATTGTTTAATTACTTTTACATTAGCGTGAATAATTCTAATCTATTTTATTTTTAAGTGTAACATTTCTCTTTTTATAGGCAAGAACGTAACTTTCGAAAGTATAGGAAAATCATTAACGAGTCAATGTTTGTTTTGTTTATCTCTGATTATTCAGTATCTGTGGCGAATACAAAATAAAAAAAATATTTTCTTCACTGTTTGCAAATTCACGAGCCAGTCTGAAAATCTATTTTTGACCAATAGAAAAAAGACTGTCTGCTGAGAAAAAGATCAAGGAAAATTTCGCGATTTACAAAAGCAATTTACAAAAAATAACAAATTGAAATTTCAATCGCCCGTGTCATGTTTCTTCCCGTTCAAAAATGAGTTTGCGTTTTTAGCTGACCAAGTGATCGAACCGATCTACTTATTAAAATGCGCAGTCGGTCAGTGGCAATGGAAGTAAAAGTAAAGTACCACGCATCTGAATAACACCGCTGTCAAATTACACTCTGATACATTATCAGCCTCTAATGACAACTCGGAATTTCAAGGACTCTATTCAGCGGTAAAGCTAAGTACCCAAAATGATATCCTTTATTTTGAATTTAACTATATAATTTTATAGTGAAAAAAAAAAACTCTCTCAATTTGTTTTAAACATTTTGGAAACTTTTGTTTATCTAGAATTCAACCGTATAACTTTTGTATGAAAAATGAACTCTCTCAATTTGTTTTAAGCATTTTGGAAATTTATTTCGTGTCTGATGATTTAATATGAACATTTTCTCTTTTTGATTATTCCTTATCTTGTATCGTTAAAATATACACGCGTGCGTTTTCTCGATATTATACTCTACATCTTCTTTCACTGGTGACCAATGATGTGCGAGAAAACTAAAATTTACGGCTTTTACATAAGTCAAGATGTTTAACGACTAAATGAGTACGAACCAAGCAACCACAGGGGCTAACGAATCGATACAAAGAGTGTTCATCAAACCGCCCATGTTCATGAAATCAAACGTACTTGCTTGGTTCACAATTATGAAAGCACAGTTTAATATCATGAAGATAAGGATTATCGTTCATCAATTTTATCATGTGTTGGCTGCATTACCGCCAGAGACAGTATGCAAGCTATTCTGTAGCATTTTACAGTCAAAAGACTATGAAAAATTAAAAGAAGCCATCATAGCTCTACATGAAAAATCAAAGTCAGAGTTGCTTGATAAATTAATGTCTTCTTGCCTTCTCACAGGAAGACCATCCGTTTATTTAAATGAACTAATGACGTTAGCTACAAAAATTGGAGTGAGCAGAGACATCATACAACACAAATTCATTCAAGTAATGCCGATTAACTTAAGACTAGTCCTAGCAGCACAAGCGGATTTCGAAACAGACAGACTTGGGAAAATGGCTGACGACCTAATGCTGTATTTTAATCAGCAAAACCCCAACTCCGTTCAGAAGGTTCAACCAAAAGAAGAAAAAGACTGCAGAAGTTGGAATTACAAATTCCAATCTTCCTTAAATCTATATAATCTCGACCAGAAGATCAAAATATGCAGGTCGCACATTTACTATGCAAACCATGCTAAATTTTGTAAATCATGGTGTCTATGGCCAAATAAAAGAAAGATTAAATTGGATCCGTCCTCATGACCACCTTCACCAGCACGAAAAGAAAATTCGGAAAACTAGTACGGCGGGAGATGATGGCTTCCACCTTTCCACCAATTTTGGAAGTAACTACACATTTTTATTAAATTTAGGAAATTATTTTCATTGTAGATACTGGGGCTACCGTATCAATTATTCCAAAGGAATACCTGACAAACACAGTCCTATATCATACAAATATTACACTGGTTTCAGCTAACAATGTAAAGATAGAGCGCTCTAGACAGTCTGTACAAAACTTGATAACCTTAGGAGAATTTTCACGTGAACATTTGTTGTAGCTAACACTACGAAACCACCTTTGTGATATGACTTCCTAAGTAACTATGGACTAACAGTGGAATATAAAAATAATAAGTTGATCGACACAATTACCAATAGACAAAGTGACGCCAAGCTATCAACTTGGGTGTTACAGGTTTCAATCCATGATGACGAAAATACAAAGAGAACTTTAACAAAAATTATGTGCGTTGTGATGCAGGATGTGCGTTGTGAGGCAGTGGATATAGACTCGGAACGACAAATTGAGGAGCCGAGTTCGAATTCCAGTTGAATTCCTTGCATTCACTTATGCACAAATACCCTTGGGAAAGGTATTAATCCGGCTCTTCCTTCCAGTTATGGGTTAAATAATAAAACAGATTGGGTTCTATATTCTCGGTCGGCAACTAGTCTGCCGCAGAAAGCAATGGCAACCTACTGTGGGATAATTTTCTACCCAGTCAGTCATGTCTTTTTCGAGATAAAAGCGTGTATCATGTATAGCACTTAACTGACTAACTCGAAACTAATATTCCCCCATCGGGACCCTAACGCAAAAAAATCAAAAATATTTCACAGAATTGAAACAGGGAGCAACCCTCTCGTATTTATAAAAGTGCGACAGCTGTCGAAGCAAAAATCTGACATAGCCAAGGAAGATTTAACATTTTTGCTAAATGTTGTTAGAACTTTCTTGTTTGAAACCGCTTATGTTTTTTATACATAGTGTACATAAAGTTTGTGTGCACTTTAAAAATTTATAATTTTATTTGAATTTGCGATAGAAATAATTTGTAAAAAGGATGAGAAATAAGTAAATCTATATTCTTTAAGGTTTTATTGAAATTTTATTTAAGTTTCCACCTGCCCTCCATCATTAGCAATACAAAGGGTAATACAATTTTGCAGTTCACTGAAAACATTTGCCAACTGATTTACAGTAATGCCTGAAATCACATTAGTATCAACAACTATACTTAAAACTAAGTACATTAAACTTTATAACATTTTTTACAGATTATTTCTATCGCAAATACAAATAAAGTTATAAATGTTTTAAAGTGCACACGGACTTTATGGACACCCTGTATTACTTTTTCCTTTTTTTTTTTTTTTATTCTGCTGTTGCACAATCTGCTCTTGCTTTTTTATTGACCACCCCCTCCTCCCGTTTAATTGGAATGTTCGTATTGTCATAAAAGCTCTGTTGGTCGTAATGAATGCAAAGTTACTGTTTGCTAATAAAGTGAAACAACATATATCATCTCGCAATTTCGATTCTAGAGATTACTGGCGGCTCTGCAAGATTGCAAGATTCTACTGAACAGCAAATCGTCAATCCCTCATATGTTCAATTAGTTTGATGTCCCCATGTCTACTGCAGACAATGTTGAATTCTTTGCTGGCAAATTCTCTTCCTATTCAACACTTGACTCGATTGGAATACTCACATCCGATTTCACACTTAAAACAGAGACTCAGTTGAGTGATATATGCACAACACTGTCTCTGGCTTCGGACACTTCTAAATTAGATTCTTATAAGGCAAGCGAGGGTGGGGATCTCGGCCATCGTCTTAAAGAAATGTGCCCCTGTTCTGGCTCCAATCCTCTCAAAACTCTACAACTATTGACTTTCTGCTTCCTGTTTTCCTGCTTGTTAAAAGTCTTAATCTGCAGTTCCTGTTTTAAAGAATTTTGATGAACACTCTGACCCCACTAACTATCACCCTATTAGCCTCTTACCGCTTTTCGGCAAAGTATTTGAGACTCTAATCAACGCTGAAGTACTTAAGCGTCTCACCTCTTACGTCCTACTGTCTGACAAGCAATATGGCTTCCGCTTCGCCAAGTCTACCGCTTATGTGCTAAAGGTCATCACTGAATATTTATACCAGACCCTTGATAAAATGTTTGACAGGGTCTACCACGCTTGCCTTTTGCGCAAACTCCAAGGTTACAGTATTTCTGGACGATTATTTGATTTAATCCAATCGCTCAAATTGGGAAATGAAAGTCGTTTTCAGCGGGCTAGTCTCTAGATTCTTTCGTATGAATGTTGGTGTCCCTCAAGGCTCTATCATAGGTCCTACTCTGTTTTTGGTCTTCATTAATGATTTTCCTGATGTTATCAGTTCTCGAGTAGGCATCTATGCAAATGATGCCGGCATTTACTCCCGTCTCAATAAAAAAAAAATTGCCAATAATAAGGTAAATGATTTGATTTACAATATCAGCTTATCGCCAGAGATCCCAAGACATTTTCTTAACACAGTTTTATTTTGCTTCTAATCAAACTCATGGATGTGCGTTGTGGCGCAGTGGATATCGGCTCGGAACGAGAAATTGGGGAGCCGAGTTCGAATTCCAGTTGAATTCCTTGCATTCACTTACGCGCAAATACCCTTGGGAAAGGTATTAATCCGTCTCTTCCCTCCAGTTATGGGTTAAATAATAGGACAGATTGGGTTCTATAGCATTGGTCGGCAACCAGTCTACTGCAGAAAGTAATGGCAACCTACTGTGGGAAAATCTTCTGCCCAGTCAGTCATGTCCCTTTCGAGACATGATCGCCCAAGCGTGTATCACGTATGGCACTTAACTGACTGACTGAATCAAACTCATGATGCCAAAGAGAAGATAAACTTTCTCCGGCGAAATGCGTCTTTGATAAAAAGTTTTCCACTTTGTCTCATCCTATTCATTTTTGTTTCGGAGATAATTATACATTCTACAAATACACATATTGGAGTCAAAAGAGAGAAAATACACTCGTATACATGCAAAAGAATGGAAGAAATTACAAATTAGGTAGTGATACACGCATGTGTGTGATTTTGCAAATGAAGTTCAGTCACCCAGGAAAAAGCATCCTCATTCTCAGAAACAATGTCTTGTGAATATTGTTAATGCAGCATGTTGGGCAAAAAGAGAGAGAATAAGATGAAGACAGGGAGTGTTATGTTTTATATGTGTTTGACAGCACCACCTAATGACTTCTTGGCAAAACTGATAAAGTATCCTAGCTTATCACTTCCTGATTTGAAACTTGAAAAGAGTCTGTCCGTCTTTGTGCTTGTTTGTTTTATTTATATCTAGAGTCATTTGGTATTGTAGGATTTTAATTCAGGGAGATTTTATTATTTTTTGTACACACACATACATGCACACACACACGCGCGCGTGGGCGCGTGCTTGTGCGTGTGTGTATGTGTTAATTTAAATCGGAAATTAAAATCCTGACAAAGTTTCAAAATTTGATACATTGGAAATATATATATGCATACATAACATATATGAACACACACACACACACACACACACACACACACACACACACACACACACATATATATATATATATATATATATATACACTCCTACATATATGTGTCTCTTTATACATACATACAGGCATATACATATATTAGAGCCCTTTTTTATTTTTCATATTGTACATGCATGCATACAGATACATTCCCATCGATATATACTTGTGCATATACACACACACATGCATATACATATCATAGAGGCTTATATATATCTGTGTGTGTGTGTGTGTGCATGTGTGTGTGTGTGTGTGTGCGTTTGTGTTTGTACAAACATATTCATACAAACCACTGTCTATTTATATGTATCTGTATACACTTATATATATATTATATATATGCACCCTGGGATACATTTTCGCATACTCACCTCCAACAGACATACCCATACAATTATATATATATATATATATATATATATATATATATATATATATAGATTGATTGATTGATTGATTGATTGTTTAATGACTTAGTTTCTGGTCATAATAAGATTAGACCAGTGCATATTTGTATTGAAAAGTGTTTAATACAATTAATTATATTGTAGAACTTTTATTGAAAATCGCCTGAAGACACCACTCATGGTAGAAACCTAGGTCGCGTTTACAAATTATATATATATATATGAGCCTTTTTTATGCAGTTTGGGGGGTGCGTTGTTTCTGGGTGCCGGAGTGTGGGTTGCATTACTCATTATAAAAACAAAAATATAAAATATCGCCTTGTGGGAATTTATTCTATTCTTAAACTCATTTACATGTGCAAAATCGTGTTGCAATTGTTTTTAGTCTAATTCAGCGGTCATCAAATGTAGTTTGAGGGTACCCTAGGGATCGGTGAGGCATCCCATTGTGTTGATGATAGTCAAGAGGATGAATGAGGGTTGATGTATGAATAACACCGAGCTAAATATTTGTTAGTGTACATGTCTGTTGTATTTTTCGGTGCAGATGAAAGAAAGACAATCAACTGAATCAAAAGCCTTAGTTACATCTCCCCAAGTAGCTTTTCACTTATTTTCATGAGATTTATTTCATGCTATATTTAGTATTGCTTGCTCCTTTTTTATTTGTTTTTAGGGGGAAATTCGGAACCTGATTGGAGGGTGGGGGTACTTGGAACCACCGGGGGGATTTGGACCTGTTCCAAACTTTTTTTAACTTTTCATTCATTTCAGTTAACATTTTAATTACCAGTGTCACTGTGAATTTTAAAGTTCAAATATATTTTAAATGGGGGTCGTTGGAAAAGGAAGAGAAACAAAAGGTAAGTCTCTGCTGATATTTATTTTTGCATATATACAAAAAATGTGGCACAAGGCCAAAAACGGGGATGGGATAAGGCTGCTCTTCATCTGTCTTAAATTAACTTAACTAACCTCATTCGCTAACCCAAGCAGACTATACAATATCCCTTGCGCCAAAACATCACATTCTTACTTACCATTCTTATTACAAACACCTCAGAGATTCTGTAAAAATCTAACTAAAACTATATGTACAATTTGTCGGGGGGGGGGGGGAATAACAAATTTAAAATTGAAAACCCCGATGAATAATACTATTTACAAAAACTAAACAAAATTGTTGTTAGTAATAAAAAAAAAAACAGAATCTTTAATCGTGACAGAAACATTAGTTAACTGGGCAAAATTTTAGTGGAGGTTGTAAAAATCAAACAGTCATACACACAACCACGCACTCATCCAAACACAACAACAATTACGAAATAAACACACTCGAAAACGAAAATTGTCCCGCATCTACCAGGGAACTAACATATCTAGTCATCTAACGGGTAATTGGTTGGGGAATTACACTTAAGAAAGTGTGGACAAACCCCCCCCCCCCCCAAAAAAAAAACCAAGTGGGGCCAATGACGTTACATACTTAAGTTAAGTTAAAACATGGTGAAACCAAAAAGAAAAAAACAAACCTAAACTATTCTACTTTCGTGTTGGGATGACTGTTTACGATAGGATCCCCAATATTCTAATGCCTAACCAGTATCAAAATGCCACTCCAAGTCAAGGTAAGTCTCTGTTCAAAAAAGTTTGACAACACCTGGTCTAATTATAGGTAGTACCTGCAACAACTTCAATAGATTTATCTTACCCGGATGAGCAGAGTGGTAGTTTGTGAAATTTCAAAACGAGAAGATTATTTGAACTTTTATACATGGATTTGTGGTGATACCGAGCAAAAGCGATGGATTGGATGTTTGCGATTTTCACAACCAAAAAGCAAATGACCAAAACTTGTCACTGCGCCGCCGGCAGTGTTCCGGTTGAAAACTAAAAATTAATTAAATATCAAATTTCCAGTTCACGAGGTTATGCAAATTTTATTTATCAGCCAATGGGAAGCCCAGAACCAAATACAAGTGTGAAATCCCAAATGAGCTGCTGTGATACAAAAAGAAGATATAAAAAGCGGCTACTACGCTCGCCTCCCTTACCTCTTTCCTTCTTCCCTGCATCAAAAACTACTTACTGACCTAAGGAGCGAATACATCAAAGACATTCCTTACTTACACGCTCCCAAATTCCTAAGCATTAATTCTCTTTCGGCATTTTATTGCCATGAACATTTTAACCTCCGTTGGACCTATACTTCATGTATTACTTCAATTGTAAAAAAAAAAACATTAATTGATATGTGTATATATAAAATGTTATTTTTCTACTCAAATTGCGTTTCTTGATTTGTAATCATTTTATGACTTTTAGTGGGCTATCTACAACAAGGCCAAATTCCGTTAACCTGCAACAGTATACAACTACCCTCCACTAGAACGGACTCTCCACTACTCACAGAAAAGAATAGATAAGCAACCCACTATAAATTAACTAGACTAGTCTGGTATCTTTCATTTTGCTAATAGTAAGATGATCAAATTTTAAATTTAAATTGTTAGTCTAAATAAAACTTAGGGAGTATTGGACTACTTAGAATAGTTTCATTCTTACGATGCGTTGTATCACAATTTTCCGTGTAAGTCAGAACGTACCTGCGATTTTCTTACATCACTCACCTATGCTAATGCAATAATGAAGTAATAATCTAGAACATAACAACACACTTTTATGACCTGTCTGAACATAATTAAGATAATAAAATAAGTGGAGGGCATACAGGGTGCGATGAATGAATTGTCGCCGAAATGACGCAAAAATGAAAATAACACTGACATCTCATTTTAACAGATATACAGGGTGCGATGGATGAATTGTCGTTTATATGACGCAAAAATGAAAATAACACTGACATTTCATTTTAACAGATATACAGGGTGCGATGGATGAATTGTCGTTTATATGACGCAAAAATGAAAATAACACTGACATTTCATTTTAACAGATATACAGGGTGCGATGGATGAATTGTCGTTTATATGACGCAAAAATGAAAATAACACTGACATTTCATTTCAACAAATATACAGGGTGCGATGGATGAATTGTCGTTTATATGATGCAAAAATGAAAATACCACTGACATTTCATTTTAACAGATATACAGGGATGAATTGTGGTCCAAATGACGCCAAAATGAAAATGATGCTGATATCTCATTTTAACAGATGTACAGGGTGCGATGAATGAATTGTCGCCTAAATGACGCACAAATGAAAATAACACTGACATCTCATTTCAACAAATATACAGGGTGCGATGGATGAATTGTCGTTTAAATGACGCAAAAATGAAAATAACACTGACATTTCATTTTAACAGATATACAGGGATGAATTGTGGTCCAAATGACGTCAAAATGAAAATGATGCTGATATCTCATTTTATCAGATGTACAGGGTGCGATGAATGAATTGTCGCCTAAATGACGCAAAAATGAAAATAACACTGACATTTCATTTTAACAGATATACAGGGTGCAATGGATGAATTGTGGTCCAAATGACGCCAAAATGAAAATAGCACTGACATTTCATTTTAACAGATATACAGGTGTTATATATCGCCGTACGACGACAAAACAACAAACACGCATATATAAAAATATAAGGTTATATTTTTATTAATAACGACGGACCGTGTGGAATAGAGAACGGAAGGGTGAGAGGCACATGGGTTGACGGGAGTGTAGTTTTTGCCTGTGGTGTTTGTCTGCTTCCACTGGCCGTTCTCTGCTGGCGAATCCGTGTGTCGAGGTCTTTTTATAGTCTCTAGAACCGGGACTTTCCTTCCGGTTTTGCCTCGCCCACGCAACGCCCACGTAATTCTAAGAGACACCTGATCTGTTTGCCTCTGTAGCCATTTCCGCCGCTGTCGGAAATAAGGTCAAAACGACATCCGCTCCCTTCACCGACAGGAAAACACCATCGCTTGCATCACTTCCTCGGGTGGGGCCAGATTGTTATATTACACAGGGTGCAATGGATGAATTGTGGTCCAAATGACGTCAAAATGAAAATGATGCTGATATCTCATTTTAACAGATATACAGGGTGCGATGAATGAATTGTCGCCTAAATGACGCAAAAATGAAAATAACACTGACATCTCATTTCAACAAATATACAGGGTGCGATGGATGAATTGTCGTTTAAATGACGCAAAAATGAAAATAACACTGACATTTCATTTTAACAGATATACAGGGTGCAATGGATTGACGCCAAAATGAAAATGATGCTGATATCTCATTTTAACAGATAAACAGGGTGCGATGAATGAATTGTCGCCTAAATGACGCAAAAATGAAAATAACACTGACATCTCATTTCAACAAATATACAGGGTGCGATGAATGAATTGTCGCCTAAATGACGCAAAAATGAAAATAACACTGACATCTCATTTTAACAAATATATTTACCAAAATTACACAAAAATATCTTGAAATACTAAAAAATAAATTTATTCAATAAAATGACTTCAGAATCACATGCAACTCTTCTGGACAGTCTCCTTGTTTAAGTTGCTGCCATAATCTTTGTCTTCAATTCATCTTTGGTGTTATAAGAAGTTTTATTGGTCTCTCGCTCAACTGTGCTCCACACATAATAATAATAATAATAATAATAATAATAATAATAATAATAATAATAATAATAATAATAATAATAATAATAATAATAATAATAATAATATGGTTTGCAGTCTGGGGAGTTAGATAGATATAAGGGGTGATGTGGTCGCAGAAATTGTCCGACAGCCATGACTGGATTCTCCAGCTTTTATGGCATGGTTCAGGGTCCTGTTTCCAGACATAGGGTCTTCCAGCAGCCACCCTCTTGATCCAGGTCGGCACTCTCTCCTCAAGGCATTTAATGTAGGTATCCGTGTTGCGTTTGAGGCCCTGTGAGAAGATGAACAAAGGCATAACATTGCTATCACTAGTGATCACACCAAACATCTTCGTAATCTTCATTAGACTCGTCCTATTCTTTCCGAATCTTCTGCACTGTCCTCATATTAACACCCAAACACTCTGAAATGTTATAGCTTCAAGTGCGAATTTCAAGCAGTACAGCATGCCGTTTCCATATTTCTGGTCGGGGTGAATTGCGTCAGGGTGCTTTTTTCTCAAAGTTGGTGCCCAACTGACCCTATTATGCTGTGCAGTTAACAAAATCAAAACCATTGCGCATGTGCGAAATTAAAAATATAAAACGACGACAATTTGCCCATCAAACACTAATTAAATTAAATAAAAATGGTAGATATAACACTACCAGCCATAATTATTCGGCCACCCCAGTGTTTTAAAAAAATGATGTATTTTATACTATTTGTTAGTATTTATTGCCAAGTGAGTAATTGTAAATGAAAATATAATGGTTCTTTTGTTAATACTGCACAATAACATGTGCATCAAATGAATTTGTAAATATTTAATAATTACCTATATTGCAGTTTCATCAACGAAAGAATGAAGAAAATTTAGGGTGATTCGGGCGAGTTCATCTTTGCTTCCTTGCCTTGTAAAATTTTGCAAAGTAATAATAAAAAAAGAACTATTCTATTTTCATTTAGAATTGTCCACTTGGCAATTAATACTAAAAATAGTATGAAATACATCATTTCTTATAAAAAAAAAACTGTGGTGGCCTAAAAGTTATGGCCGGTAGTGTCATGTAATCAATTTGTTTAAATCTCCTTGTATATTTATTACCAGTTATGTCATTGGCTCTCGGTAGATTAAATATAAATATAAAGCAAACATATGTACCTGTTTTAAGGTACATAAAAACACAACATATTTTTCTGCCGTATGAGGTTTTATTCCGTTATGACGAAGTTTAAAATCTTGTCTCTCTTGCAGTATTCCGAATCAGCAGCAAATCTTGGGAAGAAAGAAAGAAAACCAAACATATGTACCTGTTTTAAGGTACATAAAAACACAACATATTTTTCTGCCGTATGAGGATTTATTCCGTTATGACGAAGTTTAAAATCTTGTCTCTCTTGCAGTATTCCGAATCAGCAGCAAATCTGGGGAAGAAAGAAAGAAAAGCAAACATATGTACCTGTTTTAAGGTACATAAAAACACAACATATTTTTCTGCCGTATGAGGTTTTATTCCGTTATGACGAAGTTTAAAATCTTGTCTCTCTTGCAGTATTCCGAATCAGCAGCAAACCTGGGGAAGAAAGAAAGAAAAGCAAACATATGTACCTGTTTTAAGGTACATAAAAACACAACATATTTTTCTGCCGTATGAGGTTTTATTCCGTTATGACGAAGTTTAAAATCTTGTCTCTCTTGCAGTATTCCGAATCAGCAGCAAACCTGGGGAAGAAAGAAAGAAAAGCAAACATATGTACCTGTTTTAAGGTACATAAAAACACAACATATTTTTCTGCCGCATGAGGTTTTATTCTGTTATGCCACATTCCGTTTGTGTTGTATGTATGTAAATCGAAACAAGCTCATTGGAGATTACGTAGTAACCACCCCGAATCATCGTAGGTCGGGACTGTCGTAAACTGGGGGCTTACTGTACTACATTTATTAAAAAATAAAGTCAGTTTAAACAGAGGAATCATAAAAATAATTTCAAAGGGTCACACATTCCAGTTAATATTTTTCCTGTTATCCGGAGTTGTTGCCATACAGAAAAATGACAACCTAAAAATATTTCTACAAAGTTTTAAAAAATTAATAGTTTTAATTATAATAGAATAATTTCCAAAAAGTTAATATTTTGATTGTTTTTATGTTTTTGTTCTTGTTTTTGTTTTTCGGTTTATCAACCTCTGGAAGGTTATTTAAAGCCAAAATCTGTTTTTTTTTTATTGTAAGAATAATTCTTTTTATTTATACGATATGATATCGTATTAACAATTTTTTCGAGATAAAAATAATTTTCAGATACAAGTCCTACTATTTAACCCATAGCTGGGTGGAAGATGGAGTTAATCTAGACCTTTCCTAAGGATATTTATGTGCAAGTGAATGCAACAAAACTGATCAGAATTTGAACTCGGCTCTCCAATGTTCTCATTCCGATTCATTATCCTTTATACCACCTGCATATACAAGTTTACAGCACTTGGTATTTCCAAGTAGTCACCCATCTAGGTACTGACTAAGCTTGACACTGCTTAACCTTAGTGGCTGGATGAGAACTAGTGTTTAAGTGTGCTATAGCTGTAAGACTTCAAAAGGCTAAATAAAATCTTAAGATTATTATATTTTTTAGGTTCTGAAAAATTAATTTTGTTTCTTATCTCTAACTTTTTTTAAGTGTTATACACATTATTTTTTTTTCAATCTGTTCACCCCATACAAGGTGAGATCGCGTCTTGTTTACAGGGGGTTACAGTTAGAGAAAAGCCTGGGTACAGGGGGTATTGAAGAAAGGATAAAAGATGAGCGGGATTCAAGAAGATAGAAGTTGGCAATTGAAGTTGCATTTACATTTTTGGAGATTGTAGCTATCAGGGAAGAGAAAAGAATGAGTACAGAGGGTATTAAAGAAAGGATAAAAGATGAACGGGATTCAAGAAGATAGAAGATGGCAATTGACGTTGCATTTAAATTTTTGGAGATTGTAGCTATCAGGGAAGAGAAAAGAATGAGTACAGAGGGTATTAAAGAAAGGATAAAAGATGAACGGGATTCAAGAAGATAGAAGATGGCAATTGACGTTGCATTTAAATTTTTGGAGATTGTAGCTATCAGGGAAGAGAAAAGAATGAGTACAGAGGATATTAAAGAAAGGATAAAGGATGAACGGGATTCAAGAAGATAGAAAATGGCAATTAGCGTTACATTAAATTTTTGGAGATTGTAGCTATCAGGAAAGCAAGTAAAAGGAAGGGACTTTCACAGACGAGAAGTGCGAGAAAATAAACTGTTAGGGTAGAAGTGGCGGTTATATTTAACTATTTCAACGGTAAAAGGGTGGGACCTAGATGCCAATCTAATAGCAAACTTAAATTCATGTGGACGGAGCACAAGGGTAAAAAGCTCGTCAGAGTATTTGCTATAAAAATTATTGTAGAAAAGACAGAGAGAAGCCACGTCACGTCGGTGAGAAAGTGACTGAAGTCGAGATGCCATGTCAGGATCGATTATATCGCAGATCTTTCTTTAGATTCTGTCAAGAACCTCGAAATGAATAACAAGAGTGTTGAATGTTTGTTAATTGTAAGTGATTTGACACGCAAGTAGATTGGTGTGGTCACTCCACATGAAAATAACCTACTGAGTGACCTAATGGAGAGATATATAAAGTAAATAGAATCCACTCATGAAAATGTACTGAGCAGGTCCCTTATAGTAAAGTGGACTAACCCACCTGCTGCATCAGGTACTCTCCTATAAATGAGGTAGATTAGCTGGCCTTACTTCAAGGACACAAAAGGAGAAAGCCATGTTAGAAAGTAAGTTCTTTGACTTTTACAAAGAGCAACCAACCAGATATGGCAACAGTATTCAATGCACAGACGAATGGTAGATTTATAAATATGCAAGGTCGATTCTGGTGAGAAAATACCTTCTGACTCTGCACAGTGTCCCAAACTTCCTGGTTGTAGACGCAGCTATAGATACGATGTAGTCGTTCCACTTCAGGTCGGTTGAAAAAGTGAGGCTAAGGAGACGCAGTGTGTTGTTCTGAAGGAGACTAGCATCAGTCATAATGACGGCGGACAGGAAAGTGTGTCTATGGTGGTTAAAGAAGAGTAGTTTGTTTTGGGGGCGTTGAAATTTACAAGCCATTTTCTGCCCCCACATAACCACTGATTGGAGGTAAGTTTCAAGAGAAGCAGCCAGGTTTACATTTTCAGTTTTGGCAGAGTTTATATTGAGATTGAAGTAAATGGTGGTGTCATCTGCATAAATGCCTACTTGGGAACTGGTGACATCAGGAAGATCATAAACCTGGGATAGAGCCTTGAGGGACACTAACATTCGTGTGAAAAGATCCGAAATCATCCATTGTAATCGGACGTGTCACTCCGGTACAACTGGAAGAAATGATTCCTGTGGACAATAGCAGCAGAGCATGCAGATGAGAACCAAGGAGATGAACGAGATTTAACTTGGAATTTCGCTTTTGAAATGAAGGCATCAATGCTGGCTTCCGCACAGGATGAGACATCAGAGGAGCTGTCTTGAACAGGGAGACTAACAACTTTGTTTGAAGGGACGTCACAAAGAAAATCACAGAAAGAGTCCCAATTCGCACGCTGATAGCAGAAACATATCCTGTTGGTAAAAGGTTCTTGGCTGGTGGGGGAACGGAAAGAGATGGTTATAGACACCACACTGTGATCAGAGTTGCCAAGATGGCAGAGATGCATAGCATGACATGAAATAAGAATAGAGGTAAATAAAAGATCTAGAAGAGAAGCGTGTCCTTCATTGTTATTGAGGAAATGCTTAGGGAAGTCCACAACTTGCATGAGAGATTGAGTGATTGAGAAGTTCAGGGTTTGGACGCCTGAAAGATCAGTGACAGAGTGTTTAAGCCTTGTCTATATTGTCAAGAATACTATTTAGCACGCAACAGTCAAGAGAGGAAAGGAAGCGGTAGAGAGAGAGAGAGAGAGAGAGAGAGAGAGAGAGAGATAGTTGACTGAGTTTAGTAGAAAGAGAAGGTTGTTGGTTGGTTGTTTTTGTTTTTATGGCATATCAACCTCGGCGGGTCATTCATTGCCAACTAAATTTGTATTTATTTATTACTGGTAATACCTTTTTCTTTCAACAATTTATTGTTGCTTTTATATAAGTTTTGTGTCTAGTAATACGTTTTTCTTTTCGAGTATCAAGATTCATTTGGATTTGTTTTTAAGGGCAGGGTCTTCAAGTCCTACCCTGTTATTTAACCCATAACTGGAAGGAAGGGACGGATTAATACCTTTCACAAGGGTACCAGTGATTAAGTGAATGCAGGGTATTCAACTGGAATTCGAATTCGGCTCACTGATTTCTCTATCCGAGTCGATATCCACTGCACCACAACGCACATCCGTCACTATACGCTTACAGCACCTGGTATTCCCAAGCGGTCACTCATCTAAGTACTGACCAGGTTCAACGTTGCTTAACTTCGGTGATCGAGCGAGAACCGGTGTACTCAACGTGATATGGCCGTAAGCCAGAGAGAGAAGGAAACACATGTAAGAATGAGCTGGTGATTCAAGAGAGAGTTTATGTTCGCGGAAATAAAATCCCAGGCCACGTGAACATTAGAGTTCTTCCTAAAAAGAAGAAGGTAACCAAGAATCAAAAAATCATAGAAGGAAGTTGCAGAGTTAAGATTAGTTTCACAGAGTGCTAGGATGTCTGGGGATGTGTGGATGTCCACACAGCAAAAGTTCGTACGAACACCACGTATGTTAGAGTAAGAAATGTTGAGAAGTTTAGGGGTTTTTTGAGGGTGTAGTTTTTATATCTTTGACTAGTTTGTATAACCTGGCGTTGCTCGGGGTTTTAGTGGTTATGTTGAAATGGTAAGGTCAAATGCTTATTTAAAAAAAACCCTATATGAAGTTGCCGTGACGTGTATGTTAAAAAATGCGAAGCAAATATTAGTTTTTGTTGTATTTGTAAAACGGGATTCATGCTTGGTCAATTTTGCCAATAAACGGGAATGGTTTATGTACAATTGGAAGAACGGGAGAGGGCGTTAATAGAGCCTGTAATGTAATGCGATGACGATGAGACGCAGAAGAAATAGATGCATTGTTCCTGCAACGTCGGAGGGGTTGACATCCTCTAGAAAACGTGAAATTGTTATGGCATATGATAAGGTAGAAGTTAAAAAAAAATTATTTTTGTTGGAATACAACTAAGCGTTTTGGAGAAATAAACGATCGCAAAAAGCAACATTTTCCATTAATTTTTGCTGCACACTGTGTGTTAACTGAAATTTTTGTTTGCATATTAAGGTATCAGAACTTGCTCTACCAGTGACTCGATTTTGGTTGAGTTTAAGTGAAGCGCCTTTGAGAAATACATAAAAGGGCGTAAAGGACCACCTGAAATTATGTTTGTCGTTGATTTTTGACGAACCCTGTACATTGATTCGAGAAATGTTTCGGACCTTGACTTACAAGTTATCCAATTTTGAGTGAATTCGCATTAGGCGTCTCGGAGGAGAAGAGTTCATAAATTCTAAACATTTCGGTGATTTCTACCGTACCATGTAAATCAACTCGAAATTTTTTTGCGTCCATCAAAGGTCATGTCATGATCGACAAGTGACCCAATTTTGTTGAAACCTGACTAAGGGTTTCGGAGGAGTAGGGTTCGTTAGAATAGAGACACACAAACCCACACAGAGACAGACAGACATATCAATCTTTATATATAGAGATTACTTATAATCATATTGAGCTGTTTTAGTAAAGAAAGGCCCGGAATAGTAGTAGCACTCAGTCGTCAAATGTACATGTGCGGGAAGGGGGAATAGCGCAGATTCTAGTATATTGTGGCCTCATGGTTTCCCACTGGAGGTATTTGCAAGGACATCCATCCATGCACAACATGGCATTGAAATAATCCTTATATTATTCGACTATTGAGACTTGAATGTCAAAGTAAACAAGGGGGTAGAAGGGGAGACAACTGGCAACTTTGGATTAGGAATCCGCAACAACCGAGGTGAAAGATGGATCCAGTGGTGTCAGACGAATGACCAGGTGATAACCAACACCTGGTTTCAAGAACAGCCAAGACGCCTATGGACATGGAGAAGCCCAGGAGGCAACATGAAAAACCAAATCGATTATATAACCACAAACAAAAGATTCAGAAACGCAATAGCAAAACCTATTCAAGTGCCGACTATGGAAGCGACCACTTTCCAGTTATCTACAAACTAAGGAGGAAACTTCTGAGACTAAAGAAACCTAGAGGAGCACACAGACTGCAATACAACCCGCTCCTGAATGACCTCGACCTGCCAAAAAAAATACACTAAAAATGTGAGAAACAAATACGAAGAACAAATGAGAAATACAAATTCGAAATGGGACACACTTAAAAACGTGCTAGTGACATCAGCAAAATCATTTTTCCAGAGGAAATCAGACTCAGAAGAAAAAACGAGTGGATGACTGAAGAGATTCTTGACATAATGCAAAGGAGACAGTAAACTATACCAAGACATGGAACTGAATACAATAAATTACAAAAGCAAATAAGGACCAAGTGCAGACAGGCTAAAGAGGAATGGCTCAACAACAAATGTGCCGAAGTAGAGAGATTGAGCAAGACTAATAAACGAAAAATACATAAAGAAATAAGGGAACAGGACAAAGAACATGCTCCTCAAAAAGATGTATAAAATCCAAGGATGAAATGATCATATTAGAGAAAGAGAAAATACTCCAGCGATGGGAAGAATATATAAAAGATCTCTTCCACGACAAGAGAGAGCAACCGATCGTAAACAAAGCTGCTGACAGACCGGAAATACTAAAATACGAAGTGAAAGCTGCAATAACCAAACTGAATAGAAACCAAGCAGCTGGACCAGGCGGCATTGTAATAAAGATGCTGACAGACTTAGAAGATTTCGGCATAGAGAAAATTACAGAAATAATAAATGAAATCTACAACAGTGACGTAGTACCAGATGACCTAAGCAGATCAATTTTCATAGCTCTGCATAAGACGCCAGGCGCAATCGAATGCGAACTCCATCGAACCATCAGTTTGATGAGCCACATAACGAAACTCATTGTTCGAATCCTGATGAATAGAGAGTGTAGCAGAATCAGGTCGAAGATAGGACAAGAACAGTGCGATTTCGTCAAGGACACTGAAACAGGGATTGCGATATTTATGCTTAGGATGCTATCAGAAAGAGCGGTAGAAATGGAAAAGGACGTTTACCTGTTTTTTGTAGACTATGCCAAGGCGTTCGACAAAGTACGCTACAAATAACTGATATAAATGTTCAGAAACTTCGACATATTTCGAAAAGACATTAGAGTAATCAAGAACATCTACTGGCAACAGTTCACCTGCATACGGACAGGAAACGAATTCAGCAGAAATATACAACGATAGAAAAGTGTGTAAGACAATGATGTGTCTTTTCACTGGATCTATTCAACTTGTACAGCAAGACTATTCTAAGGACCGTAGAAGTTATGACAGGATTCGTCATCGGCAGTCACAATCGGAACAACATAAGATACGCAGATGATACAGTGTTGATAACAGAAACAATAAAAAATAGAAGACTCCCTAAAAACGGTAGATGAAGAAAGTCGAAAGAAAGGACTACAAATAAATTACAAGAAAACCGAATCTATGGTCATCAGCAAACAGAGGAGCCCAAAAAGGTCAATTACAGGTTGGGGATATTAAAATCAAGCAACTACAAAAATTTAAGTACTTGGGAAGTGTTCTAACGGAAGACGGAAAGTGCGACACTGTGATCCGAAGGTGAATTGGCATGGCATGGCAAAGGACGCATTCCAGAAGCTGAGCAGAGTATTAAAAGACAAGAAAATTTCGCCAGAGACAAAGAAGAGAGTACTGGATTGCTATATGATGTCAGTTCTTCAATATGGCAGCGAATGCTGGACAATCTCAACAAAGATGAAGGAAAAACTTGAAGCAACTGAAATGAAGGATACCGCGGATATCATAGATTGAGCATGTGAGCAATAATGAGGTTTTGGAAAGAATGGAAACGAAAAAGAAATTAAGAAAGAAAGATCATCAGGAAATGACAGCTGAAGTTCTTGGGACATGTGATGAGGAAGGATGGCTTGGAGAATCTAATACTCACAGGTCAGATAGTGGGACAGGGGAAAGCAGCGGATAACATATTTGACGGGCCTGATCAGGTGGATAACAGGCGGGGTTTGGGTGGAGTAACAAGAGAAAGCGTGCTAAGAGCCACCAAGGACATAGAAACGTGGAAGGCCATGATTGCCTACGTCCTGAAGGGACATGGCACATAAAAGAAGAAGATCAGAGCAGCCTCTCTACACAAAAGTTCGGTCTCCTAACTACCAGTAGAAAAGCAGCAACCAGAAAACTGCGAACTAGGTACCCTCAGAGACGTTTACAATCCACACATATAAAAAAAAAATATAAAAAAAAAAAACTCTTGACAGCATCACTAATGTCTGGAGAGAGGAAACAACCGGGAACTCCCTTCTAAACCGGAAACAAGGGACGAGCCTCTACTCCTCTTTAAGAGAAGGGGTATGGACCGGGAGATAGAAGATCCTATCTACTTTTATTTAATAAAGAAAAACTTACTATGTTATAACTTAGTAAACGTCGTGATATCTATTACAGATTCAACAAAAAATTAAAACAGACTGAGCCATACCTTAGAAAAAATACTCAAAAATCCCTAATCGGTTTCATCACCAGTTAATTTAATTTCTTCGAATTTTTTATTAGAATAACTTAGTTCATTTAGCTACCAACAGAGCTGTTTGACCATGCGATGTTTAACTAAGATTCTAAGCGTGGAGAGGGCACCTCGAGGTGGTATAATGGTTATCAAGCTTGTTTCGCTAGAACCATTACAATTGAGTGTCCCATACTTTCGGCCTTGTGCCACATCTAAGCTGCGCTTAGAAAATCATCATGTTAAGCGAGGATGTAGAGAAACACAGGTCAGTTCCAAGAAGCAAACATGAGTGACTAGCTTGTTCAGTAGCAGGATAAAAATCTAAACTTATTTTATAAATGGAACTTTGTCTGTGTGTGTGTGTGTGTGTGTGTGTGTGTGTGTGTGTGTGTGTGTGTGTGTGTCCGTTATCTACAGACTCCGAAACGGCTGAACCGATTTTCTTGAAAATTTACACAGTTGTACTATAAGCGTCTGCGAGTGTTCTTAGCTAGGTTTTGTGTCGAGGTACCCCCGATAAATATCGATAATCGGATTATAGAAGGAGTGGTCCAATTTTAATCAAATTTGATACACTCATAGACAAAGACATAAGAAACGATATTCAGAAGTTTCAAGGTTGCAGTTCTTACAATAGTGCAGAAAATCGATTATATATATAAGGCAAGATGTTTGTGTGTGTGTGTCTGTTTATCTGTCCGTTATACAAATCTACAATTTTTATCCGATTCTCACCAAACTTCAAAATTTGACTTACATCCAATCATTTTTCTTTCAGTCTATGGTTTCGCTTTAACTAGAAACAACTATTGCTTTTTAGTCTTTCGTGCCCACGTCCAAAGAGTCTGAGCTCCAGGACCATGGATTAGTTTTAAAGCTTTCATTACACCCGAGCAACGCCAGGCTATACTGCTAGTAAATAAATAAATAAATACATACAAAATAAGGAAACAATAAATAAAAAAAACAACCTTGCTAAGAACTAATAAAATGGCCAGGTCCGTGACGGATAGGAAATCAAGTTTACGAGAGAACTTATCACGAATGTAACATTTCAAGGCAGGACGCTAAAACTAAAAACGTATGTATTGAAAAATACAGAAAATTCATTTGGCACCGACTGGATAGAAAAAATTTATGTTGTGAGACATGCCAATTTATTAATTTTGCCAAAAACTAGAAAACATCACCACCGAGGCAAATAATTTAATAAAAATCTTAAAAGAAACTTTTCCGGAAGTATTTTTTTTGGGGGGGGGGGGGTTCTTGGCCGGTGTAATAAGATGACGGCAAACTTGGAGTTAAAAGAGGACATCCAGCCAGTGTTTAAAAAAAACGTAATGTGCCTTTTACCTCTTTATAAAGAATAAATGAAGAACTCGACAGACTAGAAAAAACCGGTGTCTTATCGAAGATTGTGTACAGTAAATGGGCTCCACCGACCGTCTATGTGAAGAATCAAAAGAGATTCGGGTTTGTGCCGATTTCATGATGGGGCTTAATGTGGCATTCAAAGAATATCATGATTCTTTACCTTCGCCGTATAAGAAAAATCACAGACATTATCGTCGTAAATACAAAAAGAAAAAAATATTGAAAATACTTGCGGAGCTATTACTTAGGAGGTGGGTATGGGGACTCATTCATATGACACATAAACTCGCCCAAGCTATATATAAGTAGCAGTTCTGCTTTGTAGAAATAGAGAGTAAGAGTGGCAGAGAGAGTGAAAGCGGAATCTATTCCAGCAGATAACTCTGACAGCTAGACTAATCGTCACGCTATTCGCTCATTGGTATATGTTTGTACTACTGTCTTTGTAATATATTTGTTTAACCCTATTTCGTCTTTGTGTCTTTATTTCTAATCTCAACGGACCACAACAACTTGGTGACGAGGTCACAACAATATGCGTGAGTGGGACTTACTGTGTTGGTGTGATTTTAGTGTGAAGCGTTCACAGCATCTTTAGCTTCAACGCGCAAAATTCATGCCACCAATTCGAAAGAAAAAATCCCGAAAAGCGAGAGAAAAAGAGAGAGAGAGTTACCTTAGGGTTCATGTGCTTTATTTTATAGAATTGCTACTGATATCATGTTTAAGATCTGCTACTGAAACTATTATGTTTAAAGGTTGCTGCTGATATTAAAAGACACTACAAATGCACACACAATTTGTATGAAAACAAAACGGACATCTGTATCATGAAGACTAACCCCCCTTTCTATCTGACAACAATCCCTGAGGAGCAGGAAAAGATAAGAGTTTAAATGTGTAGCTCTTTGAAATTATTTTTATGTCCTATTTTTTTAAAACTAACATCTATTTCTAATAACTGTAGTATTCTAAATGGACGAAGAACTTAGCAGAGAAATTTGATCATCTGCAAAGCATCAAGTACCGAACTATAGTATATATGAAAAGAAATAATTCAATGAAAAAATTATCTAATAATTAAAAACAGAACAAGTAATTACTTGTTGCAACATACCAATTTGGAAAACACTGGCTTAGGATCAGGCACATACACATTATCGACTGGTTACCGCATACACCAACTAGAATTGTGATACACAAACACATACGAATTATACATACGAACGTTGCTTGAGAGGAGAGATACACATGCTGCCTGTTTAACTAATAAAAAAAATACAACAAAAAAAATAAAATAAAATAAAATAAAATAAAATAAAATAGCAGAATGGTCTTTTCTCTATGTTTCATTTTCTGATTGAATCTTAATTAAAAACAAAAATGTTAAATTTATACTTCCTATTTGTTCCTTAATATATCATTGTGTTGGATTCTAATGCATATTTGATTCCAGTTTATATATATATATCCGCCATACTCGAATTTCTTAAGTTCAAACTTGAACAGCAAAACCAACGGGAATTCAAATGGCAAGAAAAGCAACTTGTAATTCAAAA
The DNA here is from genome assembly GCA_037127315.1 of Ascarosepion bandense. Classification (NCBI taxonomy): domain Eukaryota; kingdom Metazoa; phylum Mollusca; class Cephalopoda; order Sepiida; family Sepiidae; genus Ascarosepion; species Ascarosepion bandense. The sequence goes on from JBBBDQ010000925.1 coordinate 5,376,170, forward strand.
TCAAACTGCAAAAGAATGACTTGAATTTCAAAAGCAAACTGAAGTCAGACATCAAAAACTTACAGAAATTTTACTTCAAATTCAACAAAAAGCGAAGAAACTTGCTTGAACTGGCAAACAGGAGACAAATTAGTAAAAACGAAAATGCGTTCTCACAAAACATGATCTGGGGTGCAATAGACATTTTTACATATTCTCCAGATGAAGATATGACTTTCGCCTTCCTATTTTAGAAGATTCAATGATATATACGCCATAGATTGCATAAATTGATCGGATTCTAAGAAATTCGCCTTCTTCTTCGAAAACTGGGTACCACAGAGCACACTAAATTTGTGAATTATATTTTACCCCGTAAAATTGACATTCACTGAAGTGGTTAAACTTATATCTATCACTAAAAAAGTAACTATTTTATTTCGACACTACCTGTGTCATATAAAGTGATGAAGTCTATTTCAAGCTGAAGAGTCTAAGAGGTTCAAAACTAGCCAAATCCCCTTAAGCTACACATTTAAACTTTTATTTTTTTCCTGCTCCTCAGCGATTGTTGTCAGATAGAAAGGGGGTTAGTCTTTATGACACAGTCAGTCAGTTAATTGCCATACGTGATACACGCTTGGGCGATCATGTATCGAAAGAAACATGACTGACTGGACAGAAGATTATCCAGCAGTAGGTTGCCATTGCTTTCTGCGGTAGACTGGTTGCCGACCAAGGCTATAGAACCCAATCCGTCCTGCTATTTAACCCATAACTGGAAGGAATAGACGGATTAATACCTTTCCCAAGGGTATTTGTGCGTAAGTGAATGCAAGGACTTCAACTGGAATTCGAACTCGCCTTTCCGATTTCTCGTTCCGAGTCGATATCCACTGCGCCACAACGCACAGCCGTCTTTATGATACAGATGTCCGTTTTGTTTTCATACATCGGATATTACCTCACAAATGTGGTCCAATCAAAATAAGGTAATTTCTAATTTGAAGAATATGAAAACAGACTCTAAAAAATTTATTGGGCATTAATATTAATATTTGATTAAAATAGAGATCAGCGTTATCATTTGACTATTAGCTTCACTGTACTTTATTTTTATTGCAAATTTTAAACGCATGAAACTCCGAGTCATGCCTAAAACGCAGGATAATATGTATATTTATTAAAATACATTTTTCTCTGTTATACAACAACATTGCGCACTGTTCTATTCGCACCTGAATTATATTTATATACTGATGTGTATCTACGTGTATACACATATTTAATCTTTTACCCCCCCCCCTCTCTCTCTCTCTATATATATATATATGTCTATTGAACAGGTGAAGAGGCTCATCCCTTGTTTCCTGTTTAGGATGCGGTTTCCGGTTTTCTCTTTTCCAATCTTCTCACTTTCTTTCTTTTTTTTTTTCAATTGGAGTAGATAGACTAAACTATCGCCTGGTTCACACTCCACCCACGTCTATTGAACAGGTGAAGAGGCTCATCCCTCATGTTTAGGATGCGGTTTCCGGTTTTCTCTTTTCCAATCTTCTCACTCCTATGTAGCCCCCTGCACATCGGTGGCGTTACCGCCTTGCTCGGGGTGATATGATTAAAAATATATATATATATATATATGTGTGTGTGTGTGTGTGTGTGTGTGTGTGTGTGTGTGTGTGTGTGTAATACCCAAATAGTATTTGAGATACTACGAAATCAAATGAGAAAACAAAAAAATGCCCTAGTGAAGACGTATTATAAATATCTACTTTATTATTTAAACATTAAAAATATTGATGTAAAAATGGAATAGTTTTTTCCTAACTCAAGAAAACAATAGAACGCTCAGAAATGAAAGAAGACATGCTTAGAAAAGCGGAAGTCAAAATGGCTTCGATTGAAAGAAAAGAGGAAAAAGAGAAAAATAAAGAAAAGGTTAAGAAGTGAGTGTAAAGTGAACAAAAAAAAAACGACGAAAAGAACAAATTAACACAACATTCTACATTTACGCACAGTTGTGCAAATGGGCGCACGTGCGTGAACGCACACAGCATGCACGCACACACACACTATGGAAAAACTTGCACCAATAAAAAGTGAATATAAAAAAGAACAATCGAGAAGTAAAGCAGTCAAATGCTGATACCCCGTTACTAGGTAGACAGACTAATTCCCAGAGGGTCCATATACAAAACTCTGAAGTCGGGATGCTAAAAGCAACATCAGGATCGGGTTTTTGGAATTTACCTGCCTACTTTTTCCACTTGGATTAAAGTATCTGAATTAAAATATGACAAACCTTTCACTTGTATTATATATATATATATATATATATATATATATATATATATATATAAAGAGCTCAGTGGATGTTATCCAGAGCAATATGATCTATACCAATATTGCTCCTTATAAACTTAAGTTGAACTCTTCCAGGAATATCCACTTTCTGGGAAACTGTTTTTTACGCACGGATATTACCTCACAAATGGAAAAGTTTTCCCCGGAATATTCACTTAAAAATATCCCCTATCCTTCTTTGCATTAATTTACCCGATCCCTTACAGAGAAAATTACTGATTTCTTAAAGAGGCTACGATGGAAAACCCACTTCTACCTGAACCCTTCTGACAAACTCAATAACACAAATGAATGTTACTATCTGAAATCTCAAAGAACGCCCCCCAACAACAAACTACTGGAACACTTTGTAAAAGATATGTTCAACTTAGTTAAGAAAATCAAATTCAGGAAATCGTCAAACAAATTCTTACACAGAATAAATCAAGATATTAAAGAAATTAAGAAATTTCAGGATTTATGCATTAGAGCGGATAAGTTTAGAAACATCTATAAAGTCAACCCATCTCGCTACCAACAATTTATCACAAGAAAAATTACAGGTACTTATAAAGTAGATAGAGACCATGAGACTATATCCAAGATCAACGTCGATGCGGCTGAATGTGCAAGTAAACTTAAGATTGAAGACAGAATGGGAAAGATCTACCTGAAAGATTCTTATTTGCTTTTTAAAGACCACAAACCTAACTTCGATAACAAATTACAAACAAGATTAATTAACCCCTCAAAAACAGAACTAGGATTAATATATAAAAACCTACTTAAAAACATAATAGACCACATACAAAAATCTTCCGTTATCAATCTGTGGAAAGATTCTGCAGATACCATTAAATGGTTCAAGGACATCCAAAATAAAGATAAGGCAACCTTCATCCAGTTCGACATTATGAATTTCTACCCATCCATATAAAAAGATCTATTATTAGATAGTTTAAATTTCGCAAAAAACTTTGTACATGTTACCGATGAAGAATCTAAAATTATATTGGCATCTAGGACATCTGTATTATCCAATAATAATTCTACTTGGATAAAGAGTCACGGCGATAATTTTGATGTTCCAATGGGTGCTTTTGATTTCTCCCAAATCGCAGATTTGATAGGAATCTATATCCTAAACACCCTTAGTAGGATAGTGGACTCCAAACAAATAGGTCTATACAGAGATGACGGACTCATCATTATCCCTAACAGTAATGGTCCACTATCATCTCGGGTAGAAAAGAAAGTAATTAGGGCCTTTAAATGGCTTGGATTTAAAATAGAAATCTCCTCCAATTTAAAAATAGTCAACTTCTTAGATATTACTTTAAATTTGTCGAACAACACATACCAAATAATAATGAAACCCCAACCTACATAAATGTTTACTCCAACCACCCCAACAAACAATTAAACAAATCCCTGGCATCGTAAATACTAGAATTAACAAGATATCATCAAATAGCAAAATTTTTAATGAAAATAAGACACATTACAACATCGCCTCAAAAAAAGTTGCATCACATAGAACCCCCCAAAAGTACCGGAACAAAAAAAAAAAAACTAGAAATAGAAAAAGAAGAGTGCTATGGTCTAACCCACCATTATGTAAATTATCTAATATTAATATCGGGCAATACTTTCTGAAATTAGTTGATAAGCACTTTAAGCAGAACAACCCGCTAAGGAAGATCTTCAATAGGAAGACATTAAAAATTAGTTATTCCTGCACTAGCAATATTAATAGCATCATCAATTCACACAATAATAATATACTAAATAAATTTTATACCAATCAAAAGACAGAGAGTACAACACTCTGTAACCGTAGAGTAAAAAACAAATGCTCAGTTGGAGGTATATGTAGATTCAAAGAGGTAATATACAAAACAACCATCTATCCGAGCGAAGACAATAGCGAGAAAAAATATATATATAGGAATTTCCGCCGGACTATGGAAACAACGCCTATATAATCATAATCAGTCATTTTATAAACCCCGCCTAAAATATCCAACCGCTCTCTCTAAACATTTTTGAGAATTAAAAGACAGAAATCTTTCCCCTCAGATTGAATGGAAGATTATAGGGAAATTTTAAGTAAGCAATGACTTTATATTGTTGGTGTAATTGTGCAATTGTGCAATTGTGCATTCTTGAACGAATTATACCTTCATGTACTGATCATTCTACCCATATATGTACAGGTTAATATCAAGATCCGAATGATGTATACCGGGATATATGGATACATATGCGTAATGTTTGTTAAAACGTATGAAAGGAAAATATACCACCTCGTTTGGGAGTTAAAAGTAGATGGATAAGTGTACACAGGCGTGTATTGTCTTTATGTATAGAGGTATATAAAAAGTTGCTTGTATATTTATATATTTATATTTATATTTATATATGGATGTGTATACATGTGTGCGTGGATCCGCTCCTCATAAATTTCCGAATGTGTAAACACAATAATTGTATGTGGATATAAATAGATAAATGTATGTAGGAAAAACACATATATATGTGCGCACGCATACATGTGGGGGTGCGAATGCATCTATGAATATATATACGTATGGGTGTGAGGATGTATGTAAGTATGAAAATATATGGGTAATTTGGGAGTATGTGTGAGAATTGTTAGCATACTTACATGTATATAACACTATTTATACGCACGGAAATCCCGTCTTTATAAAATATATGTGAGTATACGAACACAAGATTCGTATGTAGGCATGAATAAGTGTAGGTCTGTAAGTATGTATAAGCATAAGCACAGTCACATTTATATGTATATGTGGAGATGTGAGCGCATGTGTGTATATGGATATAAGTTAGTGTACATGGGTGGGTTGATTTGTGGGGTTACACATACATACGTATCTATGGAATTAGAAGTAGGCGGTTAATGACTTAGTGGTCAACATCTTCGCGACTGGTCTGAACACCCACAACTGATATTACGCCAATGCCTCTGTTCCTGACTCTCTTTTCCTTTTTCTTCTTTCCTGTTTCCTTTTTGTTATTTTGTTATTTTTTTATTTTTCTCTTCAGTTAAAGGAAATGTTTATTCCGGCAAAATTTTTTGTACCAAATGGAAGGAATATTGTGTGGTCTGATGAAATGAGCTAATTTAGCTCATTGAAATTAATTATAATTTATAACCAATTTAAATGACGTGTTGAGTTGTCCTTTATATATATATATATATATATATATATATTGTCTATCATGAACAGCTTTGTCAACGATCTGTTCGAGAGAATCGCTGCTATCGTTCATTCAGTAATGAATTAGAGCACTCTTAGTTACTGGTGTGTGTTCACATGGTATATTGTTAGGGCGCCGCTCCTATTTGATTACAAATGGACTGTTCCCATTGCTATATATAGCAATGGTGGATTATCTACAGGGGAGTCGTAGAGAGTCACTTGAGAGTCTTTAATGAGTTACTGAAGAGTCAGTGCGAGTCAGTGAAGAGTTAGTCACACTTCCGGTGGCGTACCGGAAGTAATCATGTATACCCACGTCTTACGACGGATTGGACTCTTGTATCTTTCCTATTGTAAATATTACTAATCACTTCTGTACATACTAACCGTCTTTCCGCGGAAATCAACTTATATTCTGATTCTGTTGTTGAGTTATTCATTTATACTTGACGACATAACATATATCACACGCTAAAAGTCTGCCTTCTTCCGAGAGCACATAGCTCAGCGGTAGAATCGCCAACTGACGTCAGTTCGGTCGGGTTTCAAAAAGCAATCGGATGTCTAACCATACTGATGAGCTGAGATACAGCGAAATAGATCTGTCTGCCGATGAATATTTACGCTCTGATTGAGCACTCCGGAAAAATGGTAGGCTTTGAAAAAACAGTAGCTACTATAGCATCTACGCATTGTTCATTCAGTAATGTATTAGAACACTCTCAGTTACGGCGTGTGTTTACATGGTAGATCACAGGCTAAAAGTCTGCCTTCTTCTGCCAAGTCAATTCGGTCGAGTTTCAATCCTGGCTAAAAGCACTCAGAAGTCTAACCGTACTGATGAGCTGTGATACAGCAAAACTGATCTGTCGGCGGATGACTCTATATATATATGTGTGTGTGTGTGTGTGTGTGTGTGTGTGTGTGTGTGTGTGTGTGTGCGCGCGTTTCTTTGAAGCTGGTGGACAAAGCACTGTGATTAATTTTTGTTTGCATTCGTAGAAGTGATTTTTTTTTTCTGAACACGGTGTCTTTAAAAAGCTGTTCAACTGGTCTGCAGATCCGAGCACTTTCGGCTAATCTATTATCATTTACTTTTATTTTTTTTATTTAATCATTTCACCCTAATCAAGGGGTGATTGTCACTTGTGCGCAAGAGGAGGTTACAGTGAGATACAGGGCGTATTGAAGAAAGGACAAAAATGAATGGGATTCAAGAAGATAAAAGATGGCAATTGACGTTGCATTATTATTGTGGCTTGTTAGGGTCAGGAAGAAAGACACGAAAAGAAGAAGGTAGGTTGAACCAGTGTATTGAAATAACTGAACATAGATACAAAATAAGAGAAATGTCCGTTCGAACTGTCAAGTTACACCGCGTCTCGACTGCCTTCTTTAGGAAGCCTCGCAGATTAGTATTTATGAAAGAGGAAGAGTTAATTCCAATGTAGATAGGACACTTTAACAATTATTAAAGACGTTTTTGTTTAACTGAATATGAAGATATTGTAAAAAAAAAATTATATGCCTATACGAATGTTTTAATTTTCGAAGATGGTCAGCACATTGTGGCTGTGCTTATAGTTGATATAAATTAAGAGTTGGCTTATTATTTTTTATTAACGCTTCCGTTATTTACAACCATTTTAAATGTATGTGAATAAGACTATTGTGTTTTCCACAAGTATGTTGCAGTGAGAGGCTGGTAACTTGGAGTTATGACACGAGCGATGCATCAGGTAGGTAATAATGAAGGTAATAAATCATTATTAACAATGCTCAATATAAAAATAAAGCAATGAATATTTATTATAAATTATAACTTAGAACATGTACAAACTACAATCTACGACAAAATTGTACATTTTGTCTCATCAGGTAGTTAATAATGATGGTAATAACTCATTATTAACTACCTGATGAGAAATTCTTCTTTCAATGTCGAAACAAAATGTACAATTTTGTAGTAGATTGTAGTTTGTATATGTTCTAAAGTATAATATATATATATATATATATATATATATATATATATATATATAAGGAAAGAGCTGTTCAAACTACTCAAAGAACTAGATTTTGATATAATAGTAGAAACAAATAGAAAAATGGTACAATATTTGGATGCGGAATTTAATTTTCAAACTGGTAATGTCTCGCCATACATGAAAACAAACACCAAGTTAATATACATAAATACAAAATACAACCATCCAAAAAGTATAATAAAACACATTTACAAAGGAATAGAACACAGACTATCTAATAATTCGTCAAACAAATCAATATTTAATGAAAAGAAAAATATCTATGAAGATGCACTAAGAAAATCTGGCCATAAAACCATTTTACAATATAATTCTCAACCAAACAGACAAATAACAAACGATAATAGAAAACGAAACATTATCTGGTTCCACCCACCATTTAATTTAGAGGTAAAGACCAAAATAAGACAAATATTTTTAAACTGATAGTAAGACACTTTCCAAAAGGATCAGAGCCAAACAAAATTTTCAAGAGAAACACAATCAAGATAAGTTATAGTTGCACTAATAATTTAGATGGTTTAATAAATTAAAAAAACGCTAGAAACTACATAGAAGTGTAGAAAACAAAACCACTAATAAAGAATGCAACTGCAGGGACAAAAATAAATGTCCACTTCAAGGACTTTGCGACACAAAAGACAAAAATCATTTACAAGGCAACGATCAGTCAGTCAGTTAAGTGCCATGCGCGATACACGCTTGGGCGATCATGTCTCGAAAGAGACATGACTGACTGGGCAGAAGATTATCCCGCAATAGGTTGCCATTGCTTTCTGCGGTAGACAGGTTGCCGACCAAGGCTATAGAACCCAATCTGTCCTATTATTTAACCCATAACTGGAGGGAAGAGACGGATTCATACCTTTCCCAAGGGTATTTGCGCGTGAATGCAAGGAATTCAACTGGAATTCGAACTCGGTTCCCCGATTTCTCGTTCCGAGCCGATATCCACTGCGCCACAACGAACATATGGCCAAAATAAAATATATTTGGGTTCAACCAAAGACATCTTTAAGACCAGGGGGTTCAATCACAGGTCTACATTCAAAATAGAAAACTTAAAAAACTGTACAAAATTGGCTAGCCACATGTGGAAATTAAAATCAAAATATGGAAAAGACCCAGACATAACGTGGAGTATAATAAAAACAGCCAAGCTTTACAACTGTGGCAAAACATGTAGACTGTGCCAAGAAGAAAAGTTAGAGATTCTGCTATTCCCAAACAAAAACGAACTGTTGAATGAAAGAACGGAAATTATGACTAAGTGTAACCATACTAAAAATACCTATTAGGTTCATACAACCATGGATAGAAACGCCATAATTCCTTGTAATTTTAAAAATTGCGCGTTCAAAAATTACCTGCCACATGAGCGTTCGAAAAAAACACCGTTACGTGAGCGTTCTTAAAAAAAAAGGGTAAATCAGTTATTGCAAATCGCCTGAAGACACCACTCATTTTAGAAACCTAGGTCGCGTAATAACTCGTTTACAAATGGAAAATATTCAAAAGTTCTACAATATAATTGTATTGAACACTTTTTAATACAAATGTGCACTGGTCTAACCTTATTATGACCAGAAACTAAGTAATTAAACACTCAAAATTATATATATATATATATATATATATATATATATATATATACTAGCAGTATAGCCCGGCGTTGCTCGGGTGTAATGAAAGCTTTAAAACTAATCCATGGTCTATATATATATTATCGATTTTCTGCACTATTGTAAGAACTGCAACCTTGAAACTTCTGAATATCGTATCTTATGTCTTTGTCTATGAATGTATCAAATTTGATTAAAATCGGACCACTCCTTCTATAACCCGATTTTTTCAATTATCAATATTTATCGGGAGTACCTCGACACAAAACCTAGCTAAGAACACTCGCAAATGCTTATAGTACAACTGTGTAAATTTTCAAGAAAATCGGTTCAGCTGTATCAGAATCTATAGGTAATGGACACACACACACGCGCGCACGCACACACACACACACACATACACACACACAAAGTTCCATTTATAAATAAGTTTAGATATATATACAGAGTATATAAAGTATTTGAGAATGTATGTTATTTTTACTATAGCAGCATATTATTTGACTATAATTTTTATATTTCAGAATTATCAATGGCTGACCCTTTGCTTACACAAGAAAAGAAGAAGCTATAAAGGCTGAAAATGGCAGTTTAGAAACAGCACAAATTTTAAAAGTTGCTAGATTCTTTTTCTACAAAATTTGTAAGAAGTTGATTAAAATCGGACCACTCCTTCTATAACCTGATTTTTTCGATTATCGATTTTCGATATTTATCGGAGGTACCACGACACAAAACCTAACTAAGAACACTCGCAGATGCTTATAGTACAACTGTGTAAATTTTCAGAAAAATCGGTTCAACCGTTTCGGAGTCTATAGGTAACGGACACACACACACACACACACACACACACACACACACACACACACACAAAGTTTCATTTATAAATAAGTTTAGATATATAACTAAGGCAGATATTCATATTGCCAGACCTGATAAAGGTGCTGGAGTAGTCATAATAAACTACTCCGATTATATCAGTAAAATGTTATGTATTTTAAATGATAACAGTAAATTCCGGAAACTAGGAGACGTCAATTGTGACGATACCTTAAGAACTGAAATTCGATTACAGAAAAAATTGTTAGAATTTCATAAAAGAAAATTTCTGACTAAAGAAATTTATAATAATATTCGTCCCGTAGATTCCCAACGTCCACGGATGTATGGCTTACCAACATTTCACAAAGAGTTCGTTCCACTTAAACCAATTTTGTCTATGCTGAGTTCAGCCCAACACAGTCAGTCAGTATAGGTGCCATACGTGATACACGCTTGGGCGATCATGTCTCTAAAGAGACATGACTGACTGGGCAGAAGATTATCCCGCAGTAGGTTGCCATTGCTTTCTGCGGTAGACTGGTTGCCGACCAAGGCTATAGAACCCAATCTGTCCTGCTATTTAACCCATAACTGGAAGGAAGAGATGGATTAATACCTTTCCCAAGGGTATTTGCGCGTAAGTGAATACAATGGATTCAGCTGGAATTCGAACTCGGCTCCCCGGTTTCTCGTTCCGAGCCGATATCCACTGTACCACAACGCACATCCTAGCCCAACACAGCCTGGCTAAATAGTTGGTTAAAGTTCTTAATCTGGTGTTAGTATTTCTATTCGGGGTATTGTGTGCCTGACTCGTTTCAGTTCGCTGAGTATAGGACAAAATTGACCCCCTAACCCTGACACTGGTGGTGATACCGACCGAACAAAAGCGAGAAGCCGGATGTTGGCTCTCTCACAGCAAAAAGGCAAATGAATAAAACTCGTCGTGCGCATCCGAGTTTGCGCAGATGTTCCGGTTGAAAAATATAAATTAATCAAATATCAAATTTCCATTTCGCGAGCCTACGCGAATTTTATTTACCAGCCAATGGGAAGCCCGGAATCAAATACAAGCGTGAAATTCAAAACGAGCTGGCTGATCCAAAAAGCAGATATAAAAAGCCGAGACAAAAACATCGTTAGACAGACAGACAGACCGGCGGAGACGAGCTGATTATTTTCTCCCTTGACCTAAGTCGAGCGGCTACTATGCTGGCCTCTTTTTTTCTCCACTGTCTCATAAGTACTTACTGACCTCTTTAAAGACATTCCTCAAAAGTACTTACTGACCTTAGAAGCGGCAACTTCAAAATGAACATCCCCTTACCTACAAGACGCTTCCACACTCCTAAGCCTTTTATCCTTTTCAGCATCATTATTTTCCATGAACATTCTAACCACCGTTGGACCTTTATTTCAAGTATTGCTTTAATTGTAAAACATTAATTGAAATGTATATATATATAAATTTTATTTTATACTCAAATTGCCTTTCTTGATTTTATAATCATTTTATGAATTATAGTGGGCTATCTTCCCACAAGGCCAAATTCCGTTAACCTACACGGTATACAATTACCCTTCACTAGAACAGAATCCTACTACAACTAGAAAAGAATAAATAAGAGAAGATATACCCGCTATACACTATGTATTTTGTGTCGTTCGATCCTGTTCACAAATGTACCAATTCATGAAACAGCTGATATTTGTGCCGACTTTTTGTATCGTGGCCCCACAAGTTCTCCATCTTTTCCTGAGATTGTCGAGTTGATAGAGATGGCGGTTAAATCTGTCTCCTTCAGCTTCAATAATTGCACAGATTGACAAATAGATGAAGTAGCTATGGGTAGTCTATTGGCTCCTCTGATGACCGACATTTTTGTTGGTTTTCATGAGAAAAAGCTTTTCGATAAGATTGATAAACCCTATTGTTACTGCCGCTACGTTGTTGATACGTTGACGTCGTTTCCTAATAGTAGTAAGGCAGAAGAGTTCTTTTCACAGTGAATAATCTCCATCCTGCGTTAAAAATATACTATGATGGTAGAAGAGAATAATCGGTTACTTTTCCTGGATGTAGAAGGAACAGTTTCATGCTTTCTTACTTCTAGTGTTTATCGTAAAATCCACTTTCTTTGGGCTTTACTTAACTTGGGACTTTTTTGCTCCCAGAACCAATCTTACCTGTCTTACCTATCGGACTCTGATGTTATGTTCTGAGTGCAAACTCGATGCTGAGCTAAAGAAAATTAAACAACTTTTTATGATGAATGGCTACCCCGAATGTGTTATTACATGTGCCATTGAACGAAAAATTGCTAAGTTCAATGGGGCTAAGATCTACGGGCCATCTAGATGTTCTGTATATGCCAGACTACCGTGGATTGTTCCCGTTAGTCAGACATACGCCGATAAAATTTCTATTTCCATTAAGCGGTGTTTCAGTATTGTTATGGTCCGGAGCATTTTTACAACTAGGATGGCTTTCCCTCCCTGCCGTAAAGATCTTTTGCCTGCCCATCAAAGCAATTTAGTTTCATATCAATATAAGTCTCAACTATGTGGACAAAACTATGTGGACAAAACCATCCAGAGATTCGCCCAACATGTCCCGGGCCTGGTGCGTAGGCATGAGCCAGTGACATCAGGGTTTTCGCAGACTCATGCCTCCGCAACTGACGAGCATTTATTAAATTCTGCTGCTTGCAGGACAAGTTATTCTCCTGATTTTTTCTTTGTATTGCACAGGGCACAGAACAGACTCTACTTGGATATATTGGAGTCTGTTATTATTAACATGCAGAGACCTGCTCTGTGCATGCAGCGAGAATTAAAACACAAACTGGCCCTTTTCGGAGAAGCTATTTCCTAACAAAGAACAATTTTTCCACTCCCCTTATCCTTCAGTCAGTTTACATTTTAACATCAGTCGCTAATAAAAAAAAATTTCTTAGCGACTCAGTCTTAAATTACTGACGAGTTTTGTTCTGGAGAAGGGTTGATCTGCGCCTTAAATTTTAAACGGTGTGATACTTTTTGTATCCTGTTTTATTAATAAAATATAATCTGGAGTAGATAGACTATCTGGAGTAGATAGACTATCTGGAGTAGATAAACATATCTGGAGTAGATAGACTAAACTATCGCCCAATGAAGTTCGGACTGTAGCATTGGACATCTCAAAAGCCTTTAACAGTTTTTTAAAAATAATTTCACCCCAAGCAAGGCATTCCACTGCCACTATTGCGCATGGGGCTACATAGGGGAAGGTAAAGAGAAAGAGTGATTAGATATAGTAAATATAGGAAGTGTCAGAAGGAGGGTGATAGATGGGTAAGGATACCGAGGCTGGGGGTTGGGTAGATGGGAAGAGTGTTTGAAAGAATGGATGCGAGCTAGTGTGTTAGAAGGTGTCTATTGACCTTACATTTAAACTCCTGGAGATTGTAGCCGTCGGGGAAGCAATCATGTAGAAGGGAATTCCACAGTCGGAAAGTGCGAGAAAAGAAACTATTGGAGTAGCAATTGTGGTTGCATTTTATCGGTTTCACTGTAAAAGGGTGGGATCTAGTTGCTAATCTAGTATCTCGTGCAAATTTATACCTAGAGGGCATCAGTGATCTAAGTTCATCGGAGCAGTTTCTGGCATGCATGTTTTCTCCACAAGCTGAAAAGTTAGTGTCTCCGGACACATTTTTTTTTAGCTGGTCCAGTCTTTCCTATCAAATTGTAAAATGGAATTTATCTTGAACGGCCACTCATCAAGATTCTTCCTTACTTCCAGGGTTCCATTCATGGTCCTACGATGTTTTTAATTTTCATTAACAACCTTCTCGATGACATCAGCTCTGAAACTGGCATCTATGCTGACAACACAACCATTTACTCCTGACACGGTCAAAATGACAGCTGATGTAGAAAACAACCCCAAGACCGTCATTAAATGAGGAAAAAGATGGCTTGTCACGTTTAATGCCTCCAAGACTAAATTTTTTCCCATTAATCATCTGAGAGACTGTTCTTACCCTTCTGTCGCAGACTACTGCTCCCATTTGTCACGATTTTAACAAAGGGGCGACTTTTACCTAGCCATTTCCTTTCCACTAAAAATCATCAGCCAGGATATGTTACTAATAGCTGAACCCTTATATTCAGCGTAACTTTCGCCTAAAAACCGGCCCTTTCTAGGCTCAGAATCAAAGTGTGTAGTATCTGTTTACTATATGTCGGTTAAGTGCCATACATGATATATGATATTTGGGCGATCATGTCTCGATAGAGACACGACTGACTGGGCAGAAGATTATCCTGCCATTGCTTTCTGCGGTAGACTGGTTGCCACCCAAGGCTATAGAACCCAATCTGTTCTATTATTTAACCCATAACTGGAGGGAAAAGTCGGATTAATACCTTTCCCAAGGGTATTTGTACGCAAGTGAATGCAAAGGATTTAACTGGAATTCGAACTCGGCACCCCGATTTGGCGTTCCGAGTCGATATCCACTGTACCACAACGCATATCCTGTTCCACAACGCACATCCTACTATAGTGTATTAGATGTCAGTCAGTCAGTTAAGTGCCATACGCGATACACGCTTGGGCGATCATGTCTCGAAAGAGACATGACTGACTGGGCAGAAGATTATCCCGCAGTAGGTTGCCATTGCTTTCTGCGGTAGACTGATTGCCGACTAAGGCTATAGAACCCAATCTGTCCTGCTATTTAATCCATAACTGGAAGGAAGAGACGGATTCATACCTTTCCCAAGGGTATTTGCGCGTAAGTGAATACAACGGATATGCGTTGTGGCGCAGTGGATATCGGCTCGGAACGAGAAATCGGGGAACCGAGTTCGAATTCCAGTTGAATTCCTTGCATTCACTTACGCGCAAATACCCTTGGGAAAGGTATTAATCCGTCTCTTCCTTCCAGTTATGGGTTAAATAACAGGACGGATTGGGTTCTATAGCCTTGGTCGGCAACCAGTCTACCGCAGAAAGCAATGGCAACCTACTGCGGGATAATCTTCTGCCCAGTCAGTCATGTCTCTTTCGAGACATGATCGCCCAAAGCGTGTATCGCGCATGGCACTTAACTGACTGACTGTATTAGATGTACACAACTTAGATACCCGTTTTCCACTCTCTTGCTAGGCGTACACTTCGTTTGCGATCCCGCTACCCGCGCTTTGATTCCTGGAACGATTATGTTTTAGTTAACCGGTTTGACTCTGCTTCGGAAGTGGAACCTGAAATCCCATTACCCTCAGAGGTGGTCCGTCTGAGATCTCGTTATCTGCGGTCGATCCGGCAAAAGAGACAACGACTGTTCATGTCCATTTGCCGTAGCTTTACACGTGCTAGCTCGCAGCGATCCCGTTTAACCGGGGTCGATTTCTGGAAAGGAAGCGAAACATGCGCCAGTCCACGATCGAAGCGCACACGTGCTAGCTCTCCCACCAGCCTGGGAGTGAAGACGTGCTAGGCTGCAGCCAAACCCGTTTTCCTGGAACTACGTTCAATTTCTGCCGATACTCGACCTCTGCAGGTCACATTTTCAGTCAGTGCTGATCCTGCCATATGCTGACGACTTTCCAGCATGTGTCATGCCTGCCAGACGATGACGACTTTACAGCCTGTGCCTTTCATACCAGACGCTGACGACGTTCCCGCCGACCAACGATAACGCTCCAGCCTGCGCTTTTCCTGACGACGTTCCAGCCTTTTCCGATTTTCAACTGTTTGTTCGTCATTTTTATCACAATAAAAATTGACGTTGATAAATCCTAGATTTTCACCTCTGTTTCCTCATTGTCTTTGTTTTTTTCCCACACACAAAAGTTTGCCTGGTCGATACCCTTTAACGCGGCCTCGCAACACTTCCATCAGCATGGCTGATGCTAACCTCCAGGAGTGTGACTCGTTGCACCTTCCCGGGTTAACTTTTTCAGTTAATATGAAATGGAAAGACAAAATTAAATCCATTGCTACATCAGTTTCTCAGAAAGTCGGTTCTCTGTGTTGAGCAAGACAATTTTCTCTTCGGAATCTATCTTATATATCTATAAGTCTACCATTTGTCCATGCTTAGAATATTGTTGCCACTTATGGTGTGGTACTGCTGCAATTTGCCTTGAGCTCCTTGATAAGTTTAAAAGAAGAATCAGCAGTATTATTGGTCCTGATATGGCAGCTCGACTTCAGTCACTTACCAACCGCCGTAAGGTCGTCTCTCTGTCTTTTTATAAATTTCTTGATAATTGTTGGGATGAGCTCTTAGCTATGGTACTTAGACTTTTTGAATTTACGCGCAGTATGTGCGTTGTGGTACAGTGGATATCGGCTCGGAACGAGAAACCGGTGAGCCGAGTTCGAATTCCAGTTGAATCCATTGTATTCATTTACGCGCAAATACCCTTGGGAAAGGTATTAATCCGTCTCTTCCTTCCAGTTATGGGTTAAATAGCAGGACAGATTGGGTTCTGTAGCCTTGGTCGGCAACCAGTCTACCGCAGATAGCAATGGCAACCTACTGCGGGATAATCTTTTGCCCAGTCAGTCATGTCTCTTTCGAGACATGATCGCCCAAGCGTGTATCACGTATGGCACTTAACTGACTGACCAAACAGGTGACTAGATCTCAACAGTTTAGTTTACAGTCGAACTGGCGACATGTAGCCGTAAGTTCTATGTTAACAGTTTCTTTTCTCGCCTGTGGAACTCCATTCCGCCTCCAGGCTTCCCAGCCAAATTTAGTCTGCAAAAATTTTTAATGCATTGTCATTCACTATCTATTGTTCTCTTGATTACTCTTTTCTTTTTCTGCCCATTTTTAATGTTTATGTTCCTAATTCTTCCACACTCAGTAACCCCTTGTGTCTTAGTGGCTTTACAGCCTTGCATAGGGTGATACCAATTTTTTTTAAAAGTTAGAAATGTCTGTCTTCCTGGCTTGCTTACTAAACCTCTACGACAGAAACACAAGTAGAAAAAAGCAAAGACGCAGAAGCTAAGGGAGATAAGAAGGAATACCTATTTAAATTTATTCAGTTACTCATACTTGTTGATAAAGTAAAAAAAAACTGTTTAATAATACGAATATTGTTCGAATTGCAGTACATAATATAAGAAAGAAAAATGGATTAAAATTAAATTCCCTTATTTTCTTTTTTTTTTTATATACCACTATTAACCTTGTTTCTTACACATAAAACATATGCACTATGCAGCGGTGTATGCTTCTTACTTGTCACTTGTGTATGTTTTCAAATACGTGCTCCAGTTTTTAATTTTTGAACTAAAATGACACTTTGGAAAAAAATAATCAGAATTTTAAACGAGTTGAGAAATTTTCATTAACGTGTTTATACCTCAGTTTTAGATGAACTTAGAAACATTATTACTAACTCTTAAAATTAATTATTCTCGTTGCTCTTTAAGTGTCTGTAGTAGTTACTTAGTACGACAGGATAACGAGTCGGTTGTTATTGTTTAGTTCAGGTTAAAAACCGACAAATCGGGGTGTAGATGAGCCTTTTACACTATATCATGTCTAATGCTGTGAGTAAACTTAAATACATATAAAATGTATTCTCCCCTAAAACCTTAAATCGTAATCACGTATACCAATATAAATTAGCACGTAAGATCTTCCATAGATTCTTGCAGGAACGTTCGCCATTTTGTTTTTCTAACCCTTGATCTCATTTCGTTCTCACTAAAAAGGAAAGCGACAGAAATTTTTACAGAGTTTCTTTCAGAATTTTCTGCCGTGGATTCAGGTTTGTGACTACCATTATTTATTTTAGTGATATTTTACCGTTTGACTTTTTAAAAATCTTTTTTTTTTCTTGAAACATATAATTAGCTACCTGGTCAAGTAAAAAGAACAAACAAACAAAAAAAAAACAGTAAAGGGAGAATTTTCGTAAAATAAAAAAAGATATCTATTTTTTTTTTTTTGTTATATTTTTTTTCAATATTATCTTTATTAAATATCGTTATTTCTTTTAAATAGATAAAAAACCTGAAGGGCGTGTCAGACCACGTGATCATGCTGTCGGAAGTGTTTCTATTCGAATACGAAAATTTTTATCCAGCTATATTTGTTTTCACTAACAATCCAGTTACCTTACTGTAAATTAAAAATTTACTTATGTTCGTTTTTCTTTGAATTAAAAGAAGAAAAAAATGGTAATAAAAAATACATTTTGAAAATAAACTGTTGCGATGAATAAGAATTTGCAATACAAGATACGGTAAAAAAAAATATCAGTAGTAAACAGATGTTTAATTTTTAAGACAGCTTCGTAATTTTTGTATATATATCGAAAAACAATATGGTAAATATTAGAGAATATGAATAAGTTAGAAATACATCTCTAAAATAAAAGGCATAACCGATGATAATTCGGCTTTTTTATAAAAAAAATACAAGGTGAAAAAAAAATCGAAAAATCAAACCATTATTTTTTCTTTTACTAAGAACTTTAAAAATTTCAAAAATATATGTGCTCATTTTATATTAATTTTAATCTTTAATTATTTAGCATAATTTATATGTAAACAATTTAATGAATTTTTAATGCCATTTAAATCACAGCTGTTTTCAATTGAAACTGCTTTGCTCTTTCTTTTTTCGCATAGAATTTTCACTGCGCTTTTTGAGTGTTTCCCCAAGCAAAACTCAAAGTCAAAGACATCTATGATCACTAACCAAATTTATTTTTCAAATTTGTAACAAAGCTTAGTTGATTAGTAAGTTAATTATTATATTTTGCAAAAAAAGTACTATTTTATTTATTTTACAAAAATTTAATTTTTTATAGTGAGTAATTGAGAGCAGTTACTTTTTTTTTTTTTTTAAGTAAAAATAATTGTTGGAATTATTTGTTTTGAGTTTGATCCTTACTGAGTGTATCATACTTTCAGCCTTGTGCCATATCAAAGCTAAATTTAGTAATTCGCTATATTTAACAAGAAAGATTGTTTATATGAGCTCTCAAGTTCAATTACATTAGACAACAATTCATTTTTTTTTCAGTTACCTAAATTAATGACTATGTATTTAGCCTAATTTAAGTATGCTGGTTTTAAATTTGCTCAGATTTATTCTAACTAAACATATGTATATTCAAGGTAATGAGTAGTGACTAAATGCAGCAGCTATAGCCAATACCTCAACATATGATGGCCATGGTTTGGTTCAAGGAAAACAGGACAAAAAAACCAAATCCCAGCATCTTATTGCAAAAGTGGACAAAATATGTCTCATAAATAAAAAAAAGATGTCTCATATATAAAAAACAAAATGAAACAATTTTAACTTTAGAAAATTCAAAAACTTTTAAATCAAATGTTATTATCAAGAGACAATCGAATATATACACCTTGACTTATGTACAAGAAACTTTATTTAAGCCCTTAATTCAGCATAATATATATTTCATAATCTCTGTGTTTGTTTACATTTTAATGAAAACTTCTTAAGGCTTTCTTCTTATAAAGTCTGATTTTATGGGATACTACGACTCCTTAACTATGAAATATATTGAATATGTAACCATAACATTGTTAGAAAACATCTTAGAGTTTGGATCTATTGATTATGAATTTCTGGTGCAAACAGAGTGAACCCATAAATTTGTAAAGTGCCCTACACAAATAGGTCTTCCTTATGCATTTAAGTCAAGTGTATATGTTGGATATTATCATTAATTAATGTCTCAATTTGACATTAAAATTTGAATTAAAGTTCCTTGAATATTCAATATTAAATTTGTTTCTTTTTATAATATCTATTGAACAGGTGAAGAGGCTCATCCCTTGTTTCCGGTTTTCTCTTTTCCAATATTCTCACTTTTTTTTTTTTTTCAATTGGAGTAGATAGACTAAACTATTGTCCGGTTCACACTCCACCCACGTCTATTGAACAGGGGAAGAGGCTCATCCCTTGTTTCCTGTTTAGGATGTGGTTTCCAGTTTTCTCTTTTCCAATCTTTTCACTCCTATGTAACCCCCTGCACATCAATGGCATTACCGCCTTGCTCAGGGCGATATGATTAAAAAAAAAAAAAAACTTTTATTTATGAGATTGGGATTTTGTCTACTTTTGGAATAAAAATCTGGGATTTTGTTCACTGAGTTTTTATCAGGTTCAAACATGGTTTTATGGTGATTAGGAGGTTATCAGTTATGGATGAATTGTTTTATCTTATAACAATGTCTTTTACCTCCATATATCACTATATTTGGTTTGGGTGTATATAGGTCTTTTGTAATGATTAAAAGAAAATGCACATTGTTGATAAATAGAAAATAAATCTTTATATAACAATATAATAATACAGAAGGATGTGGTGGAAGTTGAAGTTTCAAGAGTTCAAGTGTAAAAGTCTTGGTGCACTCAAAAGATAGAACGAGTCTGGGAGGAAATAAATATATATGTATATGCATGTATCCACATGTAGTAGCCACTGCTTGACAATTTGGTGAAGGCAGGGGTGTTTGTTTTTAGTGTAGCAAGGACAGTTTGTTTGTCTAAGGTCATCAGCTAGTCGTACAAATGTCATATTTAATCTCTGGTTATGTTATGAAACCACAGTATTGGAGAATGAACAAAATTTATTGACTATAGTTTTGGTTGATTTTTCCATCTGGCTATATACACATCTATAGATTCACTTTAAAAAGTGCATTCTGCTTCTCATTGGCTCTTGGCTTTATATCCTGATTATAAAAGCTTTCTGATTAGTTGGTTAAATTAGTTTCCCTGGTGATTTTGAGTACATCTGTTTTTTAGAGATTGTGAAATTTTTTTCTCCTTGTTATTATTTATTTTTACTTATTTATTTCTCTATCAGTTTCAGGGCCCTGGCATTGTGGAATGTTGAGGGGTGAAAATTTTACCTAGTAAAAATAATCCACTCATCTACAAAGAAAAAAGAAAAGAAAAGAAGAATGTAGATAAAATGTAAATCCAAATTTTGACAAACATAGAGCTTTGTGTCCACAAAAAAAAACAAAACAAAACTGTGTTTCAAAAGGACAATTTTTTCATTGACACCACATTTATTTTAACTACATTCACTCCCTTAGCAATTTTCATTTACAAAATTTTTAAAAATAATTTACTTTTATAAAGATTTATTATTTATCATTTTATAAAGAAATAAGTATAAAAACATTTTTTTTATTCACACTGAGACATTTTGTATTTTGTCAAAATTTATAAGAGTGTTTAATATTTTTATTGTAAATTCTCAAAGAACAAAGAAAATGTATAAATTCACATTCATATGTTTGGGTTTTATTAAAATTCTAATCAGTGCTTTTTAAAACAGCAAGCATTGTTGAGGGAGTGAAGATAGGTAAAATTGGAAATTAGTTGATGTTTTAAATTTTATTGCATCGTAGATGGTTTAGATATTTCGATAATTTTTTAAACAAAAAGGTTTTTCTTTTTCACATTTATAAAATGATACATAATAAATTTTTATAAAAGTTAGATAAGTTTTCATAATCTTGTACATGAATATTGCCAAGGGAGTGAACATAGTTAAAATAATAGTGGTGTCAAGGGAACAACTGTCCTTTTGGAATTTTTTTTGTGGGCATGAAGATCTATGTTTACCAAAAATTGTACTTGTGGTTTCCTTAGGGTAGTTTTACATAATGTACTGATAATTAAGAATATGAATAAAAAATTGTTTTCAAAGTTATTTATAAAATGGTAAATAATATTACACTGTAGATATTTTGATAATTTTTTAATATTTTCTTTTTAATCTTTGAATAAAACAATTTCTTTTCACATTTATAAATTGATACATAATAAATTTTTAAAAAAGGTAAATAAGTTTTTATAATCTTGTAAATAAACATTGTCAAAGGAGTGAAGATAATGAAAATAATATTGGTGTCAATGAAAAAAATGTCTTTTTGAAACACCATTTTTTTGTGGTCATCAAGGTCCATGTTTGTCCAAAATTTTTATTTTCCAGAAATTGTTGAATTGTTTTACAAAAATTAAGTTGTTGGTTAGTTGTTTTGTTTTTATGGCAAATCAACCTCGACGAGTCATTTATTGCCAACTAAACTTTATTTATTTATTGCTGGTAATACCTTTTGCTTTCAACAATTTATTGTTGTTTATATAAGTTTTTGTCTAGTAATACATTTTTCTTTTTGAGTATCAAGATTCATTGGGATTTGTTTTTAAGGGCAGGTTCCCCAAGTCCTACCCTTGTTATTTCACCCATAACTGGAGAGAAGGGACGGATTAATACCTTTCCCAAGGGTACCAGTGCTTAAGTGAATGCAGGGTATTCAACTGGAATTCAAACTCGGCTCACCGATTTCTCTTTCCGAGCCGATATCCACCGCCCCACAACGAACATCCGTCACTATATGCTTACAGCACCTGGTATTCCCAAGCGGTCACCCGTCTAAGTACTGACCAGGCTCAACGTTGCTTAACTTCAGTGATTGAGTGAGAACTCGTGTATTCAATGTGATAGGCTGTAAGCCAAATTAAATTGTATTTTTAATTTTTCAAGTCCATTTCTTATGAAGGAAAATCTAGAGACAAGAAGACATCTTATTGATTCTTCTTATTACATTAACTCTAAATGTTGCCTCCGTCTGCTACTAAGACTTTCATGTCCACTTGGGAGATATATTGTCCTTTATTTATGCCAGGTACACAGGCATAGTAATAGACGCTAAATGTGTGCAAATATTTAACAGAAAAAAATTGGGATCTATTTTAAGTATGTTTTTTTAACCATTTCACCCCAGAATCCCAGCTTGCGGCCTATCACATTGAATACACCGGTTCTAGCTCGATCAGCGAAGTCAAGCAATGTTGAGCCTGGTCAGTACTTAGATGGTTGACCTCTTGGGAATATCAAGTGCTGTAAGCATTTATGGACGGATGTGCGTTGTGGTGTGGTGGATATTGACTCGGAAAGAGAAATCGGTAAGCCGAGTTTGAATTCCAGTTGAATACCCTGCATTCACTTAAGCACTGGTACCCTTGGGAAAGGTATTAATCCGTTCCTTCCCTCCAGTTATGGGTTAAATAACAAGGGTAGGACTTGAGGATCCTGCCCTTAAAAACAAATCTCAATGCATCTTGCAAAACAAAAACAATAAAACAAATAAACTAAAACAAATCAAAAACGATTTTCAGCATTAAATGACCTAATGACGGTTGATAAGCTGGTTAAATGAACCAATCAACCAATCAAACCAACCAGAATCCCACTAGTACATAGGATTACAGGTTGTGAAAGAGAAAAAAAAGACTAAGCATAGGGAGGATTAAAAAAATGACAAAAGATGAATGGGATTCAAGACGACAGATAATGGCAATTGACATTACATTTAAATTTTTGAAGATTGAAGTTATCAGGAAATCAAGTAAACAGAAAGAAGTTCTACACGTGGGAAGTGTGAAAAAAGTAACTGTCGGAGTAGAAATGGTGGTTGCATTTAACTATTCCAGCAGTAAAAGAGTGGGACCTAGGTGCCAATCTAGTAGCACACTTAAATTCATATAGTTGGGGCACCATGGAGAAAAGCTTATCAGAATAGTTCCTATGAAAATATTTCGAGAAAAGAGTGAGAGAGAAGTTACTCCACATCAGTGATAAAGTGACTGAAGTCAAGATGCCAGGTCAGGATTGATTACATTGCAGATCCTTCTTTGGATTTTACATTACTTGAAGAGCTTAAAATTTCTTATAACTACGCATGCTTAAAAGCTACAACTTTGCTGATTAATAATATGATAGATGTTTTAAATATATAATTTAATCTATCACCCTAGATTATAAGTTAATTCAGTTTTATTTAAAAATGGTTCCACTCAGTAAGGATATTGTATCTTAATACTTTTCATTAAAAGGCGTTTTTTTATTTTGTCTGAAATTGATTAATTAATAAAATACCATTGAAGATGAAGGAAAACTTGAAACAATTGAAATGTGGTTCTACAGAAAGATGCTGCGAATATCATGGATCGAGCATGTGAGCAATGATGTAAACATAAAGGAAATTAATACTGAGCATCAGGAAGAGACAGCTAAAGTTCCTAGGACATGCAATGAGGAAGGAGGGCTTGGAGAACCTGATACTAACAGGCCAGATAGAGGGAAAAAGACGGGAAAGCAGTTGATAACATATTTGAAGGGCCTGATCAGGTGGATGATGGAACAAGCGTTGCGTGGTGTAACGAGAAAACACGCTAAGAGCCACCAGGGATAAGGAGATGTGGAAAGCCATGATCGCCCACGTTCTGAAAGTACAGGACATATAGAAGAAGAATAAAATATATTCTAATATTGTGCTTGCTAGAATTTGAACCAGTTTAATTTTGTTTGTTTTACGAAATCTTAATTTATGCAGTTTTTCATCACAATCACTTCAATACTCTAGAGCAGGGGTTGGTAATCTACAGCCCACAAGCCAGATCCAGTCCTCGAAGGCATTTTGACCGGCCCACAAGCCTTATTACCAATGACTCTATTTTTAACATGGGAGACAAGACTTTCAAATTCAACAAAAGGCCTGCTGTTATTTTCTTCTGATCCACCCAACCGAATTTGAAAACTATGACCACAAAAACACGATCAAAACCCAATCACCTCCATTTCTGCATAAAAAATAAAAAATAAAGATAAAACAAAAACTGAGAGCTGATTTGACCGACCTACCAACCGGTGACAGACATTAGGCAGGGATACTTTCAAAGGAACAATGTTGTCTCAGTTGGCTTTTTATTTCATTCCTCCAACGGCGACCCCCCCCCCATCGCTTACCCCTGCCACCTACCCTCTGTAAGTTGCTGGAATCTTTCAATGGGCCGTGTTCTTATCTTATCATACCTCTCTTCTTCTCAAACAAGAGTTTTTCAGTTATTTTTGTTTTTTTTTTGCATGTGGCCTGGCTTAACACGGGCAATATGTCATGCTTTTTAAAGCTTAAGAGTCACATTTTCCAACCATGTTTTACTGCAACCCACAGCAAAAACATTTTGCATTGTGATCAGTTATACCTATGTTTAATAAATGGAGGACAAACTCTGTTCACAACGTTCATTTGTCTAGCATTAACAATTTACATGTATGTTTCTTATGATTCACACATATTGGAATTGGATGTATCTATTTGTATAAATATAACATTATTTCTTTTAAAAAAAAAAAACTAACCTGTTCTTAAATTTTTGCCAAAACAACATCCATCTCACTGCAAATTCCAAGACTGAACCCAATGTATCATTTTACTACCAGAGAAAGAATGTACTTGACTCCAACATTGAGTTGGGAAATTCAGTTTCACTCCTGACTTCAGATGCAAGTAAATTATTCAACAATCTTGACAGCTTTCACCAGCCGTGAAGATGAACAGACTACATACCTTTGTAGGTAGGTTTTGG
The DNA here is from genome assembly GCA_037127315.1 of Ascarosepion bandense. Taxonomy (NCBI): domain Eukaryota; kingdom Metazoa; phylum Mollusca; class Cephalopoda; order Sepiida; family Sepiidae; genus Ascarosepion; species Ascarosepion bandense. Next base: position 5,401,666 of record JBBBDQ010000925.1, read on the forward strand.
CATGAGCTCTCTTTGTGAGAGAGAGCTGATGTCACTCAGTCTGAAATGAGTTTGTCTAACAAGATACATAAACTCCATGAGAACAGATTCCCTTCAGTAATGAATTGAGTTCTTCCGATGACTGGCATGTGTATACACTGCATTTATATATAACACGCTAAAATTTCCTCCTCTCTCAGTCCATGTGCCTATGGCTTAGGGAGTAGGGACTCTGACTGACACCAAATCAATCAAGTTTTGATCCCGGCTGGAAGCAAGTGGATGTCTAGCCACACTGAATAGCTGTGATACAGCGAAACAGGTTTATATATGGCTGACTAATATATATCTAATCTAAATTTATTTATAAATGGAACTTTGTCTGTGTGTGTGTCCATTACCTATAGACTCCGAAATGGCTGAACCGATTTTCTTGAAAATTTACACAGTTGTACTATCAGCATCTGCGAGTGTTCTTAGCTAGGTTTTGTGTCAAGGTACCCCCGATAAATATCGATAATTGAAAAAATCGGGTTATAGGAGGAGTAGTCCAATTTTAATCAAATTTGATACACTCATAGACAAAGATATAAGAAAAGATATTCAGAAGTTTCAAGGTTGCAGTTCTTACAATAGTGCAGAAAATCGATAATATATATATATATATATATATATATAAAAGGCAAGATGTTTGTGTGTGTGTCTGTTTATCTGCCTGTATGTCTGTAACTTTTTCAGCCCTTTTATTTTAGTTTTTGCTTCGGGTTTGGCTCTAAGTAGATATAACTGTAGTTCTTAGTCTCAACCATGATACCATTTACTCAGAGGACTTATTTAGCCTTCAAAATTCAGTTTATGATGAAAAAAAACTTCTTTTTTTTTTTTTTTTTTAATCATATCACCCCAAGCAAGGCGGTAATGCCCCTGATGTGCAGGGGGCTACATAAGAGTGAGAAGATTAGAAAAGAGAAAAACCGGAAACCACATCCTCTAAACAGGAAACAAGGGATGAGCCTCTTCACCTGTTCAATAGGCGTGGGTGGAGTGTGAACTTATTTGATATCGATACCAGGAAATCAAAATTTGACTTACATCCATTCATTTTTTTTCAGTGTACGGTTTCTCTTTAACTGGAAACAGCTATTGCTTTTTCGTCTTTCGTGCCAACGTCCAAAGAGTCTAGGACCATGGATTAGTTTTAAATCTTTCATTACATCCGAGCAACGCCTGGCTATAATACTAGTATATATATATATATATATATATATATATATATATATTAGCTGCGATCGGTAAATTGTCGCAATTACTTTATTATTTCAAATATTTTTTAGGCTGAGTCTGAGCTCCAGGACCATGAATTAGTTTTAAATCTTTCATTACATCCGAGCAACGCCTGGCTATAATGCTAGTATATATATATATATATATATATATATATGTATGCTTCCCTCAGTGAAAAACAAGTGATGATTTATGAGTGCTGTGTAACATTTAATGTTGTTTATATTCTGCACTTTGTACTTAATCACCTATTCTTTTTTCTTTCTTTTTTGTCGCTACTCATTTTATTTATCTTGCAACCCACTGAAGGCATTTTATTTAATTTTTTTATTTAATTTTTTTATTTAATTTTATTTAATTTTTTTATTTAATTTTATTTAATTTTTTCACAACTTGCATTGCAATGAATACTCAGTGTGGCTGGGGCAGCTGCTGGATGTGAAAATCTCATACAAAAATCCAACTGATAAAATTTGGCTACTTTTCATACGACTCAATGCATGTCTGCAGTTCGTAACAAAGAAAAATTTCAAATTAATGCAATCCAAATTTCTAACCAATCAGAGGCTTGAAATAAGTTATTTTTTTTTTTTTTTATAACCAAGAAAATCAGCCTGTGATCCAGTTTGAACTTACGAAAACAATTTTTTTTTCAATTCTAAGTGTTTGTCCTCATGAGATTTCTTTCTATTGCACAAACCTACACTAACTCAGACCACATTCCGCCAAACCTGACATACCATTACAATAAATTATTTTTTATTTTTCATCAATGTTCACCCAATACAAGGCCTGAGAGCCACTCAAGGTAGAGTTACTGTGTGAACTTATATTAGTGTAGGAAAGAACAAGTGTCAGAAAGTTGAAGCAAACTTTAGAAAGGAACAAAAATACAATTTCTTTCTTGCTTGTTTTGTTATAGTGTAAAAGTTGGAAGATAAATCATTGAACAGAACAAAATTCTACTAATAATGCTGGAGTAAACCTACTGATCACAGACTGATGATGATGAAATTTTACATATTGATGAAATGTTTTAATCTATTTATTTTTTTCAGATTCCTGAAGATGATTAAGTTTCTGTTGATTGTTAATAAGGCTGGCCGACTCCGACTGACCCATTACTTTGAGCATTATAATCATGAAGACAAATCTGCTATTGAAAGGGATATCATCCGAAGATGTTTGTCAAGCAGTGGGAAACAGGTCAGCTGTGTTTTGTAAACTTTACTTTTGTTTGAAGTTGGACATGCATGTAGTGTAGGGAAAGTAAAATTAGTGTTACTTCAAATGCCACCTGACTTTGTTGCATTCACTTTCATGTAATTACCCTTGGAAAAGGTATGAATTTAGATCTTCTTTCTCACTGGCTATAGGTTAAATAGCAGAGCCCACTGGGCTCTCTAGCCTTGGTTGACAACCATTCTAGGTGAAGGCCAACTGTAAATTCAAAACTGGTTGGGTATAGGGCTTTGACCTTTAAAAAAAAAAAAATTGCTAATCCACTTCATATTAAAGCATTGGTTTGTGAACTTTTGGACGTATTAATTGTGAGTTCAAGCCCTGGGCCAAGCAGCATGTACTTGGATTTAGTGGAAACGAAGCAATCATAATAATAATAAAGAAAATAAGAACTAGTTGAGATATCCCTAGACATGGACAGTAGGACAGTAACAAACTACTCTCTATATAATTGCTGCAAGAGTTAAATCAACAAGGGCCTGACCATCACCAACACAGTTTTTTTTCAAATTTGGTACACTTACAGACCTTCATGGTACAAATTGAATGCTACCTATAGGACATCTGTAGTTCAAAGGGTTCCCAAGATATGAGCCATCGACCTTTTACCAAAAATGTAAATTTTGGAAAATAGTCACAATGTTTAAATATTTATATCTCAGTTGTCTTTTCATTTGCAAAGCTAAATTATATACCATTTTATAATAATTGTATAGATCTAAAAAGTAAAAAAAAATAAAAAATGTAATCTATTTATTCTTTTGTTTAAAGGTCAAATAAGATAATTTAACTTTGATTTTAACCTTACAGCTTTATTCGCTCAAAAAGTGTATCTTTAATTTGATAAAAATTTTGATAACAAATTTGTAAGATATATACAAAATTTTCCGGTAGACCTTTGACTGTGGCCAGAGTTACAAGGGTTTTACTGAGTTAGGCCAAATTCAAAACTGCAGTAGAAAAATCTAGCATGCTGAAGCTTTGTCCCTTTTCTTTCTACAGGAATAACACAAAGGTGGAGGAATCAGGAGATTCCTCTAATTCATTTATTTATTATTTTTAATTTTTGCCTTTATTTTATTTTGCTTGTTTAATATATAAATGTTATTTTCGGTTTACAAATAATTTTAGTAAGTTAAAAGTTGTCATTTTCTCAGTATCTATAAGATTTTAATTATTACCCATTTTTTTTTACACTTTTTACAGTTGGAATATTGTCACAATTTATCACAAAATCTCAGAATTTGATTGTATAGTAATTGTAAATTCAATCTCAGGCCTGAGTAGTAGATTTAGATTCAACAGTAATAGGGTGAGTAATAACTGAACAGTACTAAAAAAACAAAATAAAAAATAAGATATGGAGAAAGGAACAAAAACAATTTACTCTCTTTGGGTACAGTCCAAAATTCCTTGAAGGGTACCTGTATCTACAGGTGCCTGACGAAGATCAGAGGTAAGAAATGGTGAAAGGTTGTAATAATAATAAAATGAGTTTAACTGAAAATGATGTAACTAACTATAATTCTTCATAATTGCTTATATAATAAATGATGAAGATATTAGTCAGAATGAAAACAATGATAACTTTTCATTCCAGAAATACAGATAGAAATTACATAATATCTTGCATAATAAATGATAATGCCAAAGATGAATATTAATATTGTAAAAAAAATAAGTCATCATTCAAGATATTCAGAGAGACATTAAATAACTTCATATATAATAAATGGTAACAACAATAATGAGGATATTGGTTAGAATGAAAATAATGTAATAATGATAACTCCTCATTCCAGAAATTCAAATAGAAATTACCTAATTTTAAAAAAATTTATGATCAGTATTCAAATATTGGATTATACAGATGTCAATCTGTTAGTAACACTTGTATTTATATCAATTTTAATTACTGCTGCTGTTGAAAATTTTTCATGTGATGTGGTTTCTGTTATTTGGTACAGTTCTTCTCATATAGTATATTCATTGCAGCAGTGGCCTGACAATTTTCAGTCCTGCTCTATTGTTTTTGAATTCAGTTTTTCTTCTAGAATGGTTGCAACTGCAAGGCAATAGAACCCAGTCTGCCCTAATATTTAAACTTATTTATAAATGGAACTTTGTTTGTGTGTGTCTGTTACCTACAGACTCTGAAATGGCTTAACCGATTTTCTTGAAAATTTAGACAATTGTACTATAAGTGTCTGCGAGTGTTCTTACCTAGGTTTTGTGTTGAGGTAACCCCGATAAATATCGATAATCGAAAAAATCGGGTAATAGGAGTGGTCCGATTTTAATCAAATTTGATACACTCATAGACAAAGACATATGAAACAATATTCAGCAGTTTCAAGGTTGCAGTTCTTACAATAGTGCAGAAAATCGATTATATATATATATATATATAAAAGGCAAGATGTTTGTGTGTGTATGTGTGTGTCTGTTTATCTGCCTGTATGTCTGTATCTTTTTCAGCCCTTTTATTTTAGTTTTTGCTTTGGGTTTGGCTCTAAGTAGGTATAATTGTAGTTCTTAGTCTCAACCATGATACCATTTACTTAGTCCAAAGAGTCTGAGCTCCAGGACCATGAATTAGTTTTAAATCTTTCATTACACCTGAGTAACACCGGGCTATACTGCTAGTTTAACCCATAAATTAGCAAAGAGATGGATTCATACTGTGGACCTTAGCACATAAAGTTGGTTTTACATTTAAAATTAATGCACTCTGAATGAATGGTATTTTGGAAAATTTATTTTTTTTTGTATTCAAATTCAAATTTGTATCCTTCTCAATTCCAGTTGGATTTGTTGCATTCAGTTACATGTAAATATTCTTAGGAAAGGTATTAATCCGTCAATTTTTCCTCCAGCTATGGGTTAAATAGCAGGACAGATTGTGTTCTATAGTCTTGGTTGGAAACCAGTCTACTACAGAAAGTAATGGCAACATACTGCAGAAAAATCTTCTGCCCAGTCAGTCCTGTCTCTTTTGAGACATGATTGCCCAAGTGTGTATTCTCTATGGCACTTAACTGACTAATTCTTATGTGCCAGAGTTCATAACATATCAGCATATCAGAAAAGATAGCAGGCAGTCATCTTTATTAGTTCTTTGGAGATTAGATTGGAGTAGGTCAGCACATCCTGCTTTCTATTGAAAGGTGAGAGAGTACTGTCCTCTTTTCCTGGATTTATACTGAGGTCAGTAAGTGGTTGGTGAGTATGGATAGGATTGTTCTTTGTTTTGGTACAGGTTCTTAGATCTTTTGTTTTCATTTTTCAAGTTGCAGAAACAATCTGTCCTCAAGAATGCTGGTGTTAATGCTAATGAGGTGTTAACATGATAAGTAGGTGATACTTTTTAAAAGATTTATGAAATTTTATTTATTAAACTTTATTTATTGCTACTATACCTTTCGTAAAAGAATTTTTGCAAAAGTGAATGAAACAAACTCAACCTGACATTTGAACTGAGCTCATTGATTTCTCTTCTTGAGTTGCTAACCATTGCACTACTTATATTAATGTTCTGTGGCAAATGTGCATCAGTATAGAAGTGTTGTGAAGTAGTTTTCGCACTGAAGGTTATAATCATGCTATATCGGTTGCCAATTGACTTAACGCACACAAAATGTTAGAAACTTGGTAATCTTCCACTGAAAGCTGACTCCTTAGTATTTGGCTAACTGCTGACTAATATCAACTGCCTAGTAGTTATACTGAACTACAATAGAACTAGAAAGCCTTGACAGGGTCTGGCATACAGGTTTTCTACCCAAGCTAAAAAGTTACAGTGTTTCTGAACACATTTTTGAGCTGATCCAGTCCTTCTTTTCAAATTCTGAAATGAAAGTTATCCTGAACTTGCCACAATGCGGGTGTCTTCCAGGGCTCCATTCTTGATTTTACACTGGTTTTAATTTTCATTTACAACCTTCTTGATGACATCAGTTCTCAATTTTATATTTATACCAATGACACTACGGTTTATTCCTACCTCAATACTACAGCTGATCAGCCGATACTGTCAAAATGGCGGCTGACATCCAAACGACTTCAAGATCATTAACTAGGGCAAAAGATGGCTTGTCACTTTTAATGCCTCCAAAACTAAACTTTGTTTTTTAACCATTCCACACCAAGCAAGGTGGGATTGCCATAAGTGTGCAGGGGGTTACAGTGAGAGAAAAGACTGGGTAAAATAGGTATTGAGGATTAAAGATGAACAGGATTCAAGAAGATAGAAGATGACACTTGATGTTTCATTTAAATTTTTGGAGGGAAGCAAGTAAACAGAATGGAGTTCCACATTGTGAGAAAAGAAACTGTTGGAGTAGAAGTGGAGATTACATTTAACTATTTCAATGGTAAAAGGGTGGGCTCTAGATATCAACCTAGTCAGTTAGTTAAGTGCCATACGTGAAACACACTTGGGTGATCATGTCTGACTGGGCAGAAGATTATCCCGCAGTAAGTTGGCATTGCTTTCTGCGGTAGACTGATTGCCAGCCAAGGCTATAGAACCCAATCTGTCCTGTTATTCAACCCATAACTGGAAGGAAGAGACGGATTGATACCTTTCCCAAGGGTATTTGTGTGTAAGTGAATGAAATGAATTCAATTGAAATTCGAACTCGGCTCCCTGATTTCTCATTCCAAGCCGATAACCTAGTAGCACACTTAAATTCATGGGGTCAGAGCACCAAGGAAAAAAGCTCATCAGAGCAGTTGTCATGAAAATATTTATAGAAAAGACAGAGGGAAGCCACAGTGAGAAAGTGACTGAAGTTGAGATGCCAAGTCAGGATTGATTACATTGCAGATTCTTCTTTGGGTTTTGTCAAGAACATCGATATTAATAGCAGGAGCACCAGATATAGATTTGATGGAGTCGGTTGAAAAAGTGAGGCCAAGGAGTTGTAGCTTTCCAGGAGACTAGCATCAGCCATACTGATAGCGGACAGGAAAATCTCTCTATGGTTCTTAAAGGAGTGTAGTTTTGTTTTGGGGGCATTTCCTGCCCCATCTAGCCATTGATTGGGGTTCCTTTTCAAGAACAGCAGCCAGGTTTACTTTGTCAGCCTTGGTGGATTTCCTATTGAGATGGGAGTAAATGGTAGTGTCATCTGCATGATTCCTGATTACATCAGGAAGATCATTGATGAAAATCAGAAACAGCATAAGACCTAAGACATCTATAAGTCTTCCATTCGTACAGACTTAAAATTTTTGTTGTCACATATGGTCCCATGCCCCTGCTATTTACCTTGAACTCTTTGATAAGTTTGAAAAAAGAATCAGCAATATTGTTGGCCCTGATTTGGCATCTCAGCTCACTTACCTACTGCAAGATTGTCTCTGTATCTTTTTTATAAATACTTTCATAGTAAGTGTTTGAATATTTATGGTCAAATTATGTTGAATACACCGGTTCTCGTCTAATCACTAAAGTTAAGCGACGTTGAGCCTGGTCAGTACTTAGATGGGTGACCACTTGGGAATACCAGGTGCTGTAAGCATTTCTTGACGGCTGTACGTTGTGGTGCAGTGGATATCGGCTCGGAAAGAGAAATCGGGGAGCTGAGTTCGAATTCTAGTTGAATGCTCTGCATTCACTTACACGTTAATACCCTTGGGAAAGGGTATTAGCGTGTAAATAATCCACCTCTTCCCTCCAGTTATGGGTTAAATAACAGGACAGATTGGGTTCTATAGACTTGGCTGGCAACCAGTCTACTGCAGCAAGTATTAACCTGTTGCGGGATAATTAAAATGCCTGAGGTCTATACAGGGTAGGACTTGGAACCCTGCCCTTAAACAAATCCCAACAAATCTTTCTCCATCGCTTAGGAGGAGGCCAGCTTAACCCAACCAGGGTGAATGCTGAAACAAGTACAGGTAGGGTAGTTGTTCGAATGAACTCTTTGCTCGCATACCTAGACTTTATTTGAATTTAAGCACAATACTAGATTAATATTGAGATCTTCTCAATTTACAGTTGAGTGGGCTAGATGTAACCGTAAGTTCTATGCTAGCAGTTACTTTTTTGCACTTGTGGAACACCCTTCTAGTTCTATGCTTTTCAGACAACTTTAATATGCAGAAATTTAAATGCAATGTCAATCACTATCTACTGTCCCTCTGATTACTTTTTACTCTTTCTGCTCACTATTAATGTTTCTGTTCTTAATTCTTCTACATCCTGTGACCCCCTGCATTTTAGTGACTTTACTGTTTTGCTTGGGGTGATACTGATTAATAAAAAAAAAAATCTCTCATATCTCTACAATATTATTAACTGATAGTAACTTACATTAAACACACACAATGCCAGCTGTAGTTGCCCCATGAATTAGTCTCACAACTGCACTAAATTCAAATGCTTGCAGCTTATGGCCTATCACGTTGAATACACCAGTTCTCGCTCAATCACTGAAGTTAAGCAACGTTGAGCCTGGTCAGTACTTAGATGGGTGACCGCTTGGGAATACCAGGTGCTGTAAGTGTATATTGACGGATATGCGTTGTGGTGCATTGGATATCAGCCGAGTTCGAATTCCAGTTAAATACCTTGCATTCACTTAAGCACTGGTAACCTTGGGAAAGGTATTATTCCTTCCTTTCCCTCCAGTTATGGGTTAGATAACAAGGGTAGGACTTGGGGACCCTGCCCTTAAAAACAAATCCCAATGGATCTTGATACTCGAAAAAGAAAATTGTATTACTAGACACAAAAACTTATATAAACAACGATAAATTTTTGAAAGAAAAAGATATTACCAGCAATAAATAAATAAAGTTTAGTTGGCAATAAATGACCTGCCGAGGTTGCTTTGCCATAAAAACAAAACCAACCAACCAAAAATCAGATGCTTGCTTGTTATTTTGTCTGGATTAAAAGATGTGCTGGACCATCAGTTACCAATAAAATGAACGGTGCACTTGCATACTAAAAGATTGTTACTATGACTATGATGACAAAGATGATGCCAATAATGGCTTACATTCTGGAATTTTTCCAGTTCCCTGCCACAAATTTTGGTGTTTTGGGTACGACACAAAAATCTGAATTCTATAAATGTCGGTCAAAACAATGCCTTGAAAATGAGCCAAAATTTTTAACCAAAAATAAATGAAGATTGGATGACAGTTATCTACTAAGCTAGTGTTAGCTTAATTTTGGCAGACAGTCACAAGTAGGATGTAACTGGCATGGATCAAACAGTTAAAAATCTTTGAGACAAGATTATACGACATAAAAGTGCTTGGTATTCTACTATTCTAATGTGAATTTATGTGTTTATCTGTCACACGGTCTGATTTTCCTTTATTAAGTAATGAGATAATATTTAGTTATGGTAACAAGTATTACTCTGTCCTAATAAATGAACACGCCTCATGTTACATCTCATTAGTAAGGGATTATAAATTATATTAATGTCCTCCACCTTTTTAACAGTATAGATTGTGTTAACATTCTTTGGATATTTGTTGTTTATTGAATGACACATCAAGTCCTTCATGATGCATTTAATGCCGAAATTTAACTTTTTTAGGAGCTTTGAAGTAATAGGATGTGCGTTGTGGTACAGTGGATATCGGCTCGGAACGAGAAACCGGGGAGCTGAGTTCAAATTCCAGTTGAATCCATTGTATTCACTTTCGCGCAAATACCCTTGGAAAAGGTATTAATCCATCTCTTCCTTCCAGTTATGGGTTAAATAGCAGGACAGACTGGGTTCTATAGCCTTGGTCGGCAACCAGTCTACCGCAGAAAGCAATGGCAACTTACTGCGGGATAATCTTTTGCCCAGTCAGTCATATCTCTTTTGAGACATGATCGCCCAAGCGTGTATCACGTATGGCACATAACTGACTGACTGAAGTAATAAAAATATGATATGTTATTCTGCTTTCACAATTGTATACGTGGTAGATGATGCTCAGCTTTTGTTCATATACTTGTTTGTATGGACATAATTACTAGAGGCAGTGATAAGTGTTTCATGTTGTAGTTTTGTTGAAATTATATTTTGCATTACAGTTTTATTTCAAAAATTGTAGAATATTATATGGATTAATGCCGTAAAAGAATTCTTTCATGTTGGTTGTTTGGCTGGTGGCATATCAACATCTTCTATGGATCATATAATGCAAAATTCTAAATATTTTGAACACAATTTTATAGCTTCAACTAAATATATTTTGAATGCAATTACATGCCTTCAACTACAGACAAAATGTTTTATTGGTAATTCTACCATAAAATGTATTGTTGGTCATTTTGCTATAAAAATGTTTTGTTGGTAATTCTACCATAAAATGTATTGTTGGTGATTTTGCTATAAAAATGTATTGTTGTGTTGATAATGTCTGCCATAATTCATGGATATAGAGTATCTTCGCAGCACGTAATCTGTTTGATGAAACACCATCAAAGATTAACACTCCTGAATCAGACACTGTCTTGAATCGGATTTGATCTCGAATAATCCGAAAAATATGGCCAACTTTTATACTTGTTGCATTGAATATTTTGAGCTTCCTGATTGGTTAAGCCCTCTCTTGGTGAAGTATAAAATGGGTTGGTTCATGGGTGTCTTACCAGTATATATGTGTATCCAAAACAAAGTCCAACATGTTGGTCATTTTGCTATAAAAATGTATTGTTGGTCATTTTGCTATAAAAATGTATTGTTGGTCATTTTGCTATAAAAATGTATTGTTGGTCATTTTGCTATAAAAATGTATTGTTGGTCATTTTGCTATAAAAATGTATTGTTGGTCATTTTGCTATAAAAATGTATTGTTGGTCATTTTGCTATAAAAATGTATTGTTGGTCATTTTGCTATAAAAATGTATTGTTGGTCATTTTGCTATAAAAATGTATTGTTGGTCATTTTGCTATAAAAATGTATTGTTGGTCATTTTGCTATAAAAATGTATTGTTGGTCATTTTGCTATAAAAATGTATTGTTGGTCATTTTGCTATAAAAATGTATTGTTGGTCATTTTGCTATAAAAATGTATTGTTGGTCATTTTGCTATAAAAATGTATTGTTGGTCATTTTGCTATAAAAATGTATTGTTGGTCATTTTGCTATAAAAATGCATTTTTAGGCTTTCATAATATTTTGTTTTTTTTTAGTGGGGGTCAGTATTTGCCCATAGATGGGACCCTAACAGGTGCTACCAAGCTTAGGGTGGACCTGGAAACAACTATAATTAAGAGGTGATTCTATGCTCCTCAAAACCTTTAATCACCCAGATGTAGTTTAAAGTGTTTGTCGATATGCAACAATAAAGTTGATTATGTAGATAAAATCCTTGATTACTAATGTGCAAAAGTTGACTGTTTTTTTTTTATTTTGACAGTATGTATTGTGTTAGCTTTGGATATTTTTTTTATTTTAATAATTTAAAAAGCAAAAAAAAATTCTTACATGCAGAAACAGAATTGTGCAGGTAAAAAGTTCAGCTTATTTATGAACACAAAAAAACTTTACAAAGTGGAAAATTACTTAAATATTGCCGTCATTTTTTTTACAGTATGGATAAAGAATGAAGAATGCTCCAAAAGTAATGCCTCATATTTAGTTTTACAGAAATTGCCACATATAAAGGAGCATAATAACACTGTTGGACGGAGAATGATTCGATCTAAAAAACACTATTTTTTACAAATAGTCTCTGCCATTGCGATGCATTTTTATCAGCAGTAAACACAAACCTGTTTACCAAACTCGTAAAGTTCCTGCATCAGCTGGCCCTGTTGGTGGGGCATCAGAATACACCAACTGCCCCCCTGCAGAGGGTAAAAATCCCTCAATGGGGCCACCTGTTGGCCGTGGGTGGCGACCTGTGATGCCCTGGGATGGGATCCTGGTGGTTGAGGGCCTTGGAGGTCAGGTTAAGTACCTCCACTTCCCAACACACCACTTCGGCCCTTACCGAGGCTAGACGGGCGGTCGGAGGGGCCCGATCCGACCAATCGGCTGGTCAAGTCAAGCCCTAACGTCTACTACAGGAAATAAACAACATCAACTTTACCAATCTTCTCCAACTAAACTAACCAGAACGAAAACTACAGAAGAATACCTAGAACCTGTAGACATCAAAAGGCGCTGGCTAAGGGTCAATCATCTCATTGAGGTTCAGGCCCAGACATGGCTGCAGACCCTCCACCCATGCACTGTGTCTTGGAGCAGAGCATTGGATGAGGTGGCAGGTGCTCTGGACCTCTCACTGAGGTGAGTATATCGCCTGTGTAGTCCCTGGTCTGTCAGGGCGATTGGGTTTCCCCCCTGGCAGACCCCAATTGCGGGCTCCGAGCTGGTGGGTGGGGAGCACAGGCGATGAACTTATACCAAAATGAATATTATGGCTTTCCCTAACCCCTCCAAGAGACCCCATATGGAATCAGACAGTGACTCTGAGCTGTGCCAACCTGGCTTCACTAAATTCATTGTCCTTGAGTCCACTGAAGATACTCACTTATCAAAGTTAATATCTTCCAGGATAACCCCCCAAGATGGTCAAAAAAACAAAAAATGGAACACTGCTAGTAGAAGTCGACCAAAAGAAACAAGCAGATTCTCTGCTCAAAATGACTTCCTTTCACAACCTAAAAATAAAAGCGTACCCCCATCAAACACTAAACACATCTAAAGGAGTAGCTAAGAGCCGGGAACTCTCCCTCTGCACTCCAGATGAAATAAAAACAGGACTAAAATGTCAAGGAGTTATAGATTACAAAAGAATCACCATCAAAAAAGAAGGCAATACTATTAACACAAACACATATATCTTGACCTTTAACTCCCACAAGCCCCCAAAAGAGATTAAGGTCAGATACAATTTAATTAAAGTTGAGACCTACATTCCAAACCCGCTCAGGTGTTTCAAATGCCAGATGTTTGGACACCATGAGGAGCAGTGTACAAGGAAACCTGTATGCAAGAAATGTGGAATGAGGGATTTGGATCACCTAGAAGATCAATGTAATCGAACCATCAAATGTGCAAATTGTGAAGGTGACCATCCGGCATACTCGAGAAACTGTTCTTTATGGAAAAAAGAGAAAGAAATACTCGAGGTAAAATATAATAGAAATATGCCCTTTTGGGAAGCAAGAAAAATCGTGGAAGTATACGCAAATAAGGTTTCATACTCCAACATCACCCAAAGAACCCCTCCAACTACTGAAACAAAAGATAAATACAAGGATCTCCTTGAAAAACTCATAAAATTAGAACCCAACGATTGGCCCAAATTCATCAACGAATTAAAAATTACCCTTGGTAAATCTGAATCCTCCTTTGCCAAAGAAAACCCGAAACCAATTTTTAACAAAAACCAAAATGAAAATCAAAAACCCACACCCAAGGACAAAAACCTCTTACCTAAATCAAATAAGCCAAACAACAAAAAACCCTCTTTACCCAATAAGAAAACAGAAATTATCCCTAACACAAACTCTCCAAAAAAATCTGAACCAAAATTAACCCCTTATTCGGACAAACCAAAAAAATCCCCAGAAAAAAAGAATCAGCAAACAAGACATAGACCAACATCAAAATCAAGAACCCAAACCAGCTTGAGCCCAAGATGAAACAGATTCGAAAATTTAGAAGCAATGGATATTGAGGAACAAAATCCTCAAACACGCCAAAATCCCAAACAAAATCCCTATCAAAACTGAAACCCACATATGACGAATAAAATTATTCAGTGGCATAAGGTGTAAAAGCAAATTTCAATGAACTCCTAATAATTCTCAAAAACTTTTCCCCAGCAGTTGTTTGTTTGCAGGAAACATTCTTTAAAGAAAACCATATACCTAATGTAAAACATTATACCTCATCCAACCATATAAACAAAAATCCTAACAAAGCCTCTGGAGGCGCATCCATAATCATAAACAATAAGATACCACAAAATCAAATCAAATTAAAAACCAATTTACAAGCAGTGGCGGTGTCAGCTGAAATGAAATTTGGGGAAGCTCTGAAACCAACCCCAAAGGCCAAATCATTGAAAATGTAATCAATCAAAACAGCCTATGCCTATACAATAACAAATCAAACACATCTTCATCCAGCATCAGGCTCATACTCCACTATTGACCTAACTATAAGCAACCCCACTGTCTTCCTGGACTACAACTGGAGGGTCCTGGGGGATACCTGCGGAAGTGATCACTTCCCTATCATTCTGGAAACTCAAATCCTCAACTCAGGAAGAAAAAACCATGTTGGAATATTCAAAAAGCTAACTGGGGAAAAATTCCAAAAACTATGCTATTTAAAACTAATTCCAGAATCCAATACCAGCAGCAAAGATCACCTCCTCTACTTCACCAAAACTCTTTTATCTATAGCTAAATAATGCATACCTAAATCTTTCACTTCAATGAAATTCAACAAGCCATAGTTTAATGACCAATGCAAATAGGCAATAAGAGCGCAACGTGCAGCCTTAAGAAAATTCAGTTCCTCCCCTACTAAAGAAAACCTATACTTTTTCAAAAATTGTAGAGCCAAAGCCAGGCAAATTATCAAAGAATAAAAAAAAAACAACTTGGAAAAATTATATCACAAAACTGAACACCAAAATCAAAACAATATGGGACATGATCAGAAGGATATCAGGAAAATGTGATAGTACTCCAATAAAACACCTCACCTTGAACAACGTAAAGCTTACAAACAAAAAAGACATCGCGAACCATATAGCAGAAACTTTTTCACAAAACTTATCCCCACAAAATCTTGATAGAACATTCCAAAACATTAAACAATGCGAAGAAAAAAAAAATCAACTTTCAATCAGAAAATACCGTAAGTTATAACCTACCTTTCTCAATTTCAGAACTCCAAACTGCACTAGCCAGAGCCCATAATACAACTCCTGGTCCAGACGAAATTCATTATGAATTTCTAAAGCAGCTACCTAAAAACTCTCTTATTTATTTACTAAATATATACAACTACCTATGGACCACTGGTAACATTCCCACGCTCTGGAAACAGGCCACCATTATTCCCATTCCAAAACCCATGAAAAACATATCAAATCCCCCAAACCAACAAAATACCACAACATATCAAACCAATTTCCGACCTATTGCTCTAACCAGCTGTCTTAGCAAAATACTGGAACGAATGATCAACAACAGACTGACATAATATTTGGAAACTAACAACTTAATAACCAACCTCCAAACAGGTTTTAGGAAGGGAAGAGGAACAATTGACCACCTTGTCCGACTTGAAACCTTTATACGTGAAGCCTTCATCCAAAAAGAACACCTTACAGCGGTCTTCTTCGACCTTGAAAAGGCCTATGATACCACATGGAGATACGGAATAATGAGAGATTTGAAAGCACTTGGCCTAAAAGAAAGAATGCCTTTATATATAGACAACTTTCTAAAAGACAGAAATTTTAAAGTACTTTTGTCTGATACCTTATCAGACTCAAAAGAACAAAAAATGGGGGTTCCACAAGGATGCGTACTCTCCGTTACCCTATTCAACATAAAAATCAACAACATTGTAAAATATCTAAACCCTGGTATAGACGGTTCACTATACGTAGACGATTTTCTGATCTGTTACAGATCTAAACACATTTGCACAATAGAGCGCCAACTACAACTATGCCTAAATAAGCAAGTGGACCATGGAAAATGGCTTCAAATTATCCAAAGAGAAAACTAAATGCCTACACTTCTGCCAAATCTACAAAATGCATAACGACCCTGTCTTAAAACTCAATGATACTGAAATCCCAGCCGTCAAACAACATAAATTTCTTGGCGTTATTTTTTACCATAAACTATTTTTATCCCACATATCAAATACTTGAGAGCCAAATGCAATAAAACCATTCAACTTTTAAGAGTAGTAGCTCACACCAAATGGGGTGCAGATAAAAAAACACTTGCTAAATTATACCAAACCTTGATCCGTTCCAAACTTGATTATTCATGCTTCGCATATGGATCAGCCAGAAAATCATACCTTAAAAAAACTGGAGACCATCCATCATCAAGGTCTGAGACTTGTGTCAGGTGCTTTCACCACTTCCCCGGTGGAAAGCCTATATACTGAGGCAAATGAACCTCCACTAAAACTAAGAAGACAAAAACTCGGAATGCAATACTACATAAAACTAGCCTCTAATCCATCAAATCCTGCCCACAAAATAGTTTTTCAACCACAACTTAAACCCCTCTTCCATCAAAAAGAAAAAATCATCAAACCATTCAGCCTCTGAAACACAAATAGACATAAATCACATACACAAGGGCATCATTCCAGAAACACCCCCATGGTTGCTGGAACAACCTACAATTCTGATAGACCTAACCAGATACTCTAAAGCAAAAACAAATCCAGCCACCTTTCAAGAAGAAACTCTCTCTATTATAGATAACTTCCCCGATTATGTCCGCATATATACCGATGGATCTAAAACGGAAGACAGAGTAGGATGCGCTGCCATCCTCAATAACACGGAATTACTAAAACGAATTTCAAATAAAGCCTCAATTTATAGTGCTGAAATTCTAGCCATCAACTTAGCCCTTGACATTATTTCAACAAATCAACTCAAGAAGTTTATCATCTTCACAGATTCTAAATCTACTCTTACTTCTCTAAGAAACAAAGAATCAACCAGCCCACTTATCATCAAACTTCTACATAGATTTAACCAGCTCTCCAAAAACAAAATCATTAAACTCTGCTGGATACCAAGTCATATTGGCATCCATGACAATGAGCGGGCTGATTCAGCAGCAAAAAAATCATTACATCAAAATGTATCTGATGTCAAGATCCCCTACTCCGACTTCAAACCAACAATCCACAAATTTATCAGAACTAAATGGCAAGAAACATGGAATAATAACCCAAACAATAAGCTCCAAAATATCCAACCTACCATCGGCAAATGGTATCCAGGCTACCGCAAGATAAGAAAGGAGGAAGTAACACTAACTAGACTAAGAATAGGACATACCCAGATTACCCATTCATACCTACTGAAAAACAAAGAACCCCCGATATGCACTGCATGCCAGGAACCCTTCACAGTGAAACATTTTTTCATTAGCTGCTATGACTTCTACTTCATTTGATCAAAATATTACAGATCAAACAATTTAAAAGATCTATTTAACAATGTTGACCCAAGCAAAATATTCCAATTTCTAAAAGAAATTAGACTATATACGAAAATCTAAATCCCTTCCATACAAAAAAAACCCCCCAAAGCACTAACTATTCACCACTGCTCATTACCCTCTTGAAATAAAAAAAAAATTTTTTTTTTTTTTTCTTTAAAAGAAAGGTCGAAAACAACCAACTTTGAAAGCTTGAAGACAAACAACTCTGAAAGCAAAAACACTTTTTGGCCTCAAATGACCCTTTGGAGGTTGATAGGCCATTAAACACAATCAATCAATCAATCTTGCATCAGCAAGGCCTCTGATTGGGAGGTTGTGAGAAGCATGGAACCATCTCTTAATTGTTGTTGTTCTCAGGGCCACCCTGACCCTGGTAGCACCTGTTAGGGTCCCAGCTATGGGCAAATAGTTAACCCCAAAACTGGGGTCAAAACAATATGAAAGTGTGTAAAAATACTTTTATAGAAATATATACATAAAAATAGACTTTTATAGAAAAATATACATTTTTGAAGAAAAAAATATTACCAACAAGACATTTAAAAAAAAAAAAATTATTACCCTAACACATTTTTGAAGGAATAAAAAATTATTGCCATAATACATTTTTGAAGGAAAAAAATTATTACCAGCAATACATTTTTGAATGCAAAACTAGAAGACATCTTTAGTTTTTCTAAAATAAAATTAAAAAAATTTTTTTTAATTTTCATCAAAATCAACTGTCTTAATATAACCGAACATTAAAAAAAATATCTTAAAACCCCACCTTTTTGGCATTATATAACCCACAGAGGTGTTGATATGCTGTTAAACAAAACTCACTCATAAAATACTGCACTTGAAGAAGCAACCCATATTTTTATATACATCATTATCATCAGTGTGGAAATACATTAACCACTAACTGTACTTACATCCATAGTTTCTATAAGCATTCAGTAACCATCGATAAACATTCATAGGTGCAATTTTCTTTTCACCTGGAAGAATAAAATGAAATACCTCTACTTCATGCCAGACTTTATTTTACCAGGCTACTGCTTAGTTGTTTGCAATATTTCATGTCAATTGGTTTAAAAGTATGTTTACTATATTTAGTTGCTCCAGGAATGTTAATTCTTATTTACACTATTTAAATTCAGGCTATTGTCCTGATCTTTGTTGTTATTTTAGCTGTTCTGCCTTCTGGCCTTCATAAATAAATAATGGTAATTCCTTATTCCAGAAATTTATGTAGAAATGTTAATTCTATCAGAAGTCATGTTTATAATCCTTTAAGAAAATAATTCCATTTTTATCTTTGATAAAATTTCACAAAAATATAAACATACACTCCAAATGTATTGTGGACAGATGAATCAAAAATTTTAACTTTGTGGTAGTAAGAGAAACCTGAAAAATAAAAGCAATTACATTGTAATTATTGATATTTTATCTTTTGCTTAAAAACAAAATACAAAAATATCTTATTTTAAGGTTTTTTTTTTAAGAAATGCAAGAAAACCCAAAATTTTTGGCCCATAGTGTAAATAACAAAAATATAGGATAAAATAAAAATTTTAAAACAAGAAATGTTTAGTTTCCAAATCTTGGCATTGAACATGAATAAAACCTGCTTACAGTTCATGTTCAGAATCTGAACATGAATAATGGCACTTCCTCTTTGACCTTCAACACAAAGTTATAGAAGCTAATCAGTCAGTCAGTTAAGTGCCATATGTGATACATGCTTGGGCCATCATGTCTCGAAAAAGACATGACTGACTGGGCAGAAGATTATCCCACAGTAGGTTGCCATTACTTTCTGTGGTAGACTGGTTGCCAGCCAAGGCGATAGAACCCAATCTGTTCTGTTATTTAACCCCTTAACTGGAGGGAAGAGACAGATTAATACATTTCCCAAGGGTATTTATGCGTAAGTGAATGAAAGGGATTCAACTGGAATTTGAACTCGGCTACCTGCATTCTTGTTTCGAGATGATATTCACTGCACAACAACGCACATCCAAAAATAGTCAACCACCAGAAAAACTTATTAAAATATTTAATAAACGTGTTTTTGTTTTGAATGAACATACTTTAATATTTTTAATTTATTTGTTTAAACATTATTTTTAATGGATACTTTTTGTTTTGTTTTTATAATTAAACAGTACATTCAACTACGTCTTAGACTACTCGACCACGTAAATAGATTGCCTTTGTTTGCATTAGGATATGAAACAGAGCAGACATGAATATTTTCAAAATCGAGAAAGATGCATGTTCAAAAGAACTATTCAGGTTTAGTCAGATTAGGAGGCCTTATGTTGTCAGGCATTCACGTCCGATCTAATAAGTTTTACCCTAGGGGTCACAAGTTCGAATCCAGCCAGAGGATGCATATTTTCCTAACAAGATTTCTCGATTATTCAGGCCAGTAGCTATAAATAAATATACTATTTAATTATAAAAAAAAAAAACAGAGGATCTACTAAAATACAAGTATCGACTAACAATAATATTTAAACAAATAAATTAAAAATATGTTGGAGTTAATCCATTTCATAATGAATTTCATAAAATTTTGTAAATGCTTTTATATATATGATAAAGACTTTTGTTTAATTTTTCAGTGCACATTTTGGGAATATCGTGATTTCACCATCGTCTATCGCAAATATGTCAATCTCTATTTTGTCTCGGGAATTACAAATGATGAGGTTTGTATTATCAGCATCTTTTCTCCCCCTCCTCACCTCTCCCCCTTAACTCTTGGTAATATGACAATACTTAAATAGACTGATCCTTTTTTTTTTTTTTTTTTTAAATCAATTTAACCCAAGCAAGGCAACAATGCCACTAAGACGCAATGGGCTACTGGGAGTGAAAGAGAATGCCACTAAGTCACAATGGGCTGCTGTGTATGAAAGAGAACAAATGAAATAACAAGGTACCACCAGTGAGGTAGAAAGAAAAGATGGTAGGGCTTGAAGTTAATGCATGTGCTGGGTTGGTTAACTGAGGTCACTGGTTGTGATAATTACTGCTTGCTTGTTCACTACGACTGACTTTGGTCAACCAACCTGATACATGATTCAACTCAGGGTTCAGTTTGAAATTCCAATGTAGATCACCTGAAGAAGGCTGGAGCATACAATGGCTGAAACATTGTTAATATGGCAATAAAGATGAGGACAACAGTGAATTATGTAAATAGTGTATATTTTTGTGTCTAATAATGAAGAGATACTAAATGCTCTTTCATGGTGTAATTTATCATATTGGTTTAAGAAGGGTCTTATGCATGACTAGCAGTATAGCCCAGCGTTGCTCGGGTGTAATGAAAGCTTTAAAACTAATCCATGGTCCTGGAGCTCAAACTCAGCCTAAAGAATATTTGTGTGAAGTTTGGTGAGAATCGGATAAAAATTGTGGATTTGTATAAAGGACATACAGACAGATAAACAGACACACAAACATCTTGCCTTTTATATATATATATATATATATATATATATATATATATATATATATATTATCAATTTTCTACACTATTGTAAGAACTGCAACCTTGAAACTTCTGAATATTGCTTCTTATATTTTTGTCTATGAGGGTATCAAATTTGATTAAAATCAGACCACTCCTTCTATCACCCGATTTTTTTTTTGATTTTCGATATTTATCAGTGGTACCTCGACACAAAACCCAGCTAAGAACACTTGCAGACGCTTATAGCACAACTGTGTAAATTTTCAAGAAAACTGGTTCAGCCGTTTAAGAGTCTATACGTAATGGACACACACTCATGCACACACACACAAATAAAGTTCCATTTATAAATAAATTTAGATACTAATGCAAGTTGGTTTGATTTAATAAAAAAGGTGGTAGTTGTGGGAGGGGACAAACATTTCTTTTTGTTCCATTCTTTCTTTTTCCTATCATAATGAAGGTGGGGGGGGGTTGTCATTTCAGAAAGCCAAATTTAGACTTGTTTTTGAAAATGCTATTTAATAATTTCAATAAAATGACCAACCAATAATATAGTTTTTTGTCTCTAGATAATTTTGTGGTACTATTTTTCTATAGGTTTGATACTTTCACTTAATCTTTATTTAAGGCTGTGGCATTTCTTACAAGGGTTGTCCTCATCAAGTTAGTTGTATAAGATATGAAACCCTATCAAACTGGAGCAACCTATCCAATGGATGGATATTTCAGCTAGTAAAATTTTTCATTTTCTTTTTATTTTCTTAAGTTTTGATAACAATTTTTGTATTGTTACACTATCTCGCTAAGTATTATAATGAAGCAAAAACAAAAATCTATCCCAAAAATGGAAAAAATAATCGAATCCTCTAAAACATGAAACGCAGTTAAGGAAAATTTGAAATGGAAAATTGATCCTCTGTAGGTATTTTTCCTTAACAGGATACCTTTGCATAACTACAAATGTGGGCACTTTTCCTTATTCACTTCCAATTATTAGCTCTTGGAACTTGGCAAGCTGGGTAACTTTAGATAAACCAATATTGATAGTGCTTGATATATTTACCTGGCTTGTCCACCGCACTAAGACAGTATGTGACACCAAGTTGTTTTAATGTGCTGAGCACCATACACATAAGTATGTTATGAAGATTAACGAATTTTAATGAAACTTGGTTATAAACAACCGACAATTTGAAATGAATTGTTTGAACATTATTTTTTATCGATACTTGTATTTAAGTAGATATTCTGTTTTTAATGAAACAGTATCATATATTTATATCTACTGGCCTGATTATTTATGATAAATTTTTCTTGCGAAAATGTGTGTCATTCAGCAGGATTCGAATCTGCGACCCCTATCTACATAGGGGAAGCAACCATTTGATCTGGCAATGTCTTAGACCGCTCGATCATGAATGACCTCCAGTCTAAACAAGGTTTTAATCAAGCCTATATAACAATAATAATAAAAATTTATCGTAAATAATCAGGCCAGTAGATATAAATATATAATACTGTTTAATTAAAAACAGAATATCTACTTAAATACGATTATCGATAAAAAATAATGTTCAAACAATTCATTTAAACTTATTTATAAATGGAACTTTGTGTGTGTGTATCCGTTACCTATAGACTCCGAAACGGCTGAACCAATTTTCTTGAAAATTTACACAGTTGTACTATAAGTGTCTGCAAGTGTTTTTAGCTAGATTTTGTGTCAAGGTACCCTCGATAAATATCGATAATCGAAAAAATCAGGTTATAGAAGGAGTGGTCCGATTTTAATCACGTTTGATACACTCATAGAAAAAGACATAAGAAATGATATTCAGAAGTTTCAAGGTTGCAGTTCTTACAATAGTGCAGAAAAATTGATATCGATACCAGGAAACCAAAATTTGACTTACATCCATTCATTTTTCTTTCAGTCTACAGTTTTGCATTAACTGGAAACAACTATTGCTTTTTAGTCTTTCGTGTCAACGTCCAAAAAGTCAGAACCATGGATTAGTTTTAAAGCTTTCATTACACCCGAGCAACGCCGGGGCTATACTGCTAGTTTCACATAAGTATGTATATATACTCACACATATACATTGTTAGGAAATTTCCTTCTGTCAATTATTTGTTTTTTCTTATCTTTTTCTACTAGAATGAATTGGCTGTTTTAGAACTGATGCACAATTTGTTGGAAACTCTGAATGTCTATTTTAGCAAAGTGGTAAGTGAACACATCTTCCATTTTTATCTTAATATATGAGAGCTTTTGTTTTGTTTGTTAATTTTCTGTCACACTAAAGAAACAAAATATAAATAATTGAAATGAAAGCTTGACATATTTGTTTAATAAATCCTACCTTGGATTACATAAGCAGTACAGCATGCTATGACCTGGTAACATTTGTAATCCAGCCTTAGATTCACTCATCAACAGGCAGGTTAGGTTTAAGGTTCCATGTTTTCCACACAGAATTGTCCCTCAGAATTCAGTTGTGTCAGGTTATGAACTTACTGATCCACTCTAAAATTTTCAATTGAATTGATCTGGTTTCTTTTTTTTCTCTCTGATTACATATTTGCAATAGACTTTTTGAAATTTTGAAGTTTCTAGACCACTTTAATAAAAAATTTTTGTGTCATTTAAAAACACTATGACCATAAATTTTAATTATCTATGCTTTCTAAAAATCTTTTTTGTTTGATAAAAGTTGTATATATATATATTTTTTTTTACAAGAAGTTATTTTAAAAACTTTTTTGAACTATTGCTTAACTGTTTATAAAATGACCTGTTACACAAATCTGTACAAGCCTAATCATGGTTTGAAACTGAATTTTAGATCTTTAAGCAGAGTATTAAGAAACAGAAAAAAAATTTTTTAACAAAGGAAAGAGTACTGAACTGTTACATGATACATATCCTCCTATATAGCACGGAATGCTAGACACTCTCCTCAAAGATGAAGAATAGACTTGAACTGACAGAAATGTGGTTCTACAGAAGGATACTGAGGATACCATTGACTGAACATGTGAGCAATGACAAACTTTTAGAGAAAACAGAAACAAAAAGGAAACTTATACTGACATCAGGAAGAGACAGTTGAAAATTACAGGGCATATGATGAGAAAAGAAGGATTGGAAAATTTGATACTCATAGGACAGATTGAAGACAAAAGAGAGAGGGGGGACAATGCCTAACATACTGAGTGAGCTTGAGTAAATGGATGCCAGAATAAGGTTTAGCAGAAATAACAAAAAGACAAAATTTATTAAGAGCTACGAATGACAGGACATTGTGGAGAGCCATGAAGTCCCAAAGACATAAAGAAAATTTGATAATTCTTGCCGTTTGTTTTATGGAGTATTAATTGAAAGGATAATTGCCACATGAGTTTCCTCCAACTTGTGAGTAGGAATGAATATACATACAATTAACAATATATTTTATTGCCTTAGCAAACTAAATAAAAAGAATACAATAGGGAAGGCATGTATGTCGAAATGTCTTTTTAGTGCACACGTATGGATGAAGTATCTCTAAAAGATGCTGAGCACATCATTTTGAAATGCCAGTTACTGTGTTAAGCAACCTCAAGTCTGGTAAGTACCTAGATGGGTGTCTGCTTGGGAAGACTAGGTGCTGTAGTTTTGGATACATGAGTGGTGTAATAATGGCTCAGAATTGTTAATTGAAAAACCAAGTCCCAATTCCTGTTGTGTTCATTATATTCACTTATATGCAAATATCCTTGGTAAAGGTATAAATCCACCTCTTTTTCCCTATCTATTGGTTAATTAGTAAAACTTTAAATAACCTGCAAAAAGTTGGTATGTGGTAGAGAATGAGTTAATCAATGAATTGTGAGATCATGTCCTTTTTCCATTTATGATTGACTTGACAGAAGAATTCCTGCAGGAAGCTACCATTACTTTCTATGGTAGACTGGTTTCCAACCAAGGCTATAAGACCCAGTCTGTCCTGCTGTTTAACTTATAGCTTGAAGGCGAAGGGATAGATTCATAATTTTCCTAAGGGTATTTGCGCTTACGTCAAAGTAACAAACTCAACTTACTGTGATGTTATAAACTCTGTTAAAACATTAGTTTACATGAAGAAAATTGTTATGCATGTAAATATGATATCAATATATATAAGCTAAATGTCACAAAACATTTTTTTAAAATTAATTAATGAAAACCTTGACTTTAAATAATTTTCTTTTTCTTTTCAGTCTGAATTGGATGTATCCTTTTTTTATATACTTCTAAAATCAGAGAAAGTACATTCTTTTTCAGTGAGGTGATTTCTGGCAATTTTCTTGGTGGGTAATATTTTTGTGTATTTGGTAACCGTGTTTATTTATTACTTTTTTCTATCGTATAACTAACTTTACTCTTTTTTTTTTTTGTCTGAATGTTTTTCAAGTTCTTTGATCAGACGACCAAGTATAAACATTAATGTACTAATTAAGAGAGGAAAGATAAGTGATTTTATACTCTAAAAATCATTGGCTGGATAAACGTAACCTAGTGAATAAACATACTGACTGAAGCAGCAACAACAGCAGCTGTAACAAAGAAGGAAAAAACTGGAAAGTAATTGAAACTCACCTGAAGTGAGCTGAATGTGTAATACACCTCATGCCAATGACATTTCCACCGAGCTTCTCTATGGCATATGACTTCATTGAATTTCTTTTAATGTATTCCTCTTGAATTTATATTTAAATCGGGGTCATCAAGAAAGAATGTGCACTGTTTCAGGGCCTTTCTCTCAGCGGTTTCACTCGCATACTGTCCGGCTCTCATCACTGATATGAGGCCCCATTATAACAATATACAAGTGTTGTAGATATACTAGTTCAAATGTCTAACGGCAAAACTAGATTTACGGAAAATTTTGAAAAACGGCAAACCTCACGTTCTGAGAATGCAATATCAACCTCATTACACAATCACAATCAGTCATGCTGTCATATTCGCTGAAACACTCTACGGAATATTTCTTTTTTTCTATATCTACATAGAACTATTTTCAGTTACTTTTCTATAAGGCGTTTTATACTTTTGGCCCTATTATGACCTTTGATTCCAATTAGCAAAGAAAAAGCATCATGTTGTAGCAGCACCCATCAACAGGCAGGTTAGGTTTAAGATTCCATATTCTCCCGACAGAATTGTTCCTCAGAATTCAGTTGTGTCAGGTTATGAACTTAGTGATCCACCCTCAAATTTTCAATTGAATTGATTTGGTTGCATTTTTTTCTATCTAATTACATATTTGCGATAGATTTTTTTGAAATTTTGAAGTTTCTAGACCACTTTAAAAAAAAATCTCTTTGTGTCATTTGAAAACAGAATGACCATAAATTTTAATTATCTATGCTTTTTTGTCTGAGAAAAGTTGTATTTATTTTTATTTTTTTATAAAATCTTATTTTTTATAAAATCTTTTATTTTTTTTATAAGAACTTATTTTTTATAACTTTTTATTTATAAACTTTTTATTAAATAAAAACTTGTGTGATTTGAAAACACAAAATTATGTTTGTTTGAATCTACCATGTGTGTATGTATGTATGTCTCTCTCTCTCTCTCTCTCTCTCTCTCTCTCATATATATATATATATATAGACAGAGACATGGTGGAGTAATGGATAGTGGCTCAGATTAAGGAATCAGAGAGCCGAGTTCAAATTCCAGTCAGGTCCATTGCATTCACTTATGTGCTAATACCCTTGAGAAAGTTATGAATCCATCTCTTCTTTGCTATGGGTAAGTAGCAGGGCAGATTGGGTTTTTAGCTTTGGGTGGCAAATGGTCAAGAAGAAGAAAAACTCTGAATTAAAAGTTTGTGGAGGGACGTTTGGAAATCTTGTGGTATATTATGTACCAATTTTCTATACTTGACTCTTCCAAAAAGTGTAGTTGGTTTGGCACAAGCCTTCACCCCTATAATCAAATGATATTTGCAGGTGGTCTGGTTGTTGGGTCTAAAAGCTGAGCTGCTTGACCCTCATATGTAGAAAATGACAAACGACCCCAGCATATATATATTGAAATTTAAAATTATTCCAGTGATGACACATATATTACTCTTCAGTAATGAATTGAATTCTCTCGGTGACAGGAGTGTATATACACCACATATATATAACATGCTAAAATTTCCCCTCTCTCATTCCATGCACCCATGGCTAGGGAGTAAGAAGTCTGACTGACACCAAATCGATGGAGTTTGGATCCTAGCTGGAAACAAGTAGATGTATCTAGCCACACTGATGAGCTGTGATACAACAAAACAGACTTGTATGTGGCTGACTAATATCTCTCTCTCTCTCTCTCTCTCTCTATATATATATATATATATATATATATATATTACAGAAATCAACAAATTTTAATGAAACTTGGTTATAAGCAACCGACAATTTGAAATGAATTGTTTGAACATTATTTTTACATTTCAAATTATCGGTTGCTTATAACCAAGTTTGTTAAAACTTGTTGATTTCCGTAACATGTTTACATTTGTTGACATTATGATACATTTCAGAGCAGATATGTTTGTTTAAGATGGATCGATAGAAAATTGTGTTATATAGGCTTGATAAAAACCTCATTTGGACTGGAGGCTATTCGTGGTCGAGAGGTCTAAGACATTACCAGATCAAATGGTAGCTTCCCCTATATAGATAGGGGTCACAGGTTCGAATCCTACCGAATGGCACACATTTTTGTAATAAAAATTTATCGTAAATAATCAGGCCGGTAGATATAAATATATAATACTGTTTCATTAAAAACAGAATATCTACTTAAATACAAGTATTGATAAAAAATAATGTTCAAACAATTCATTTTCTAAATATATATATATATATATATATATATATATACTCGGAATTAAAAGAGAAAAAGAATAACCTAAATCCACAGATAAAGTGGAAGCTGATAGGCACAGTACGCACTCTTAATAGGTTAGGCGATAAATGTAATCTATGTTTAACAGAAAAATTAAGATTTTGAAATTTCAATATCAGAATGTACTTCTGAATAAATGTAAAGAAATCATTAGTATGTGTCATCACCGGAATAAATTTAAATTTCAATAATTATCACATTCTTCCATTTATTCACAACTGAATTTGTCTTTTACATAAATTAGATTCTAAAATTTGGTGAATCAGCAACCCTTTTTACCACTACTAACTCAATGGTCAAGCCACTTGCTTCCCACTACCAAAAGGGAATTTACTACTACAATTCTCCTCAGCTTAACCCTGTAGTAACCGACATTCTCCACCCCTTCCTTTACTATCTTCTGCTTGAATTTTTCCCCATTCTTTGATTAAATGAAGTTGACGATGCATGTCTTGAACTGACATGTTGAAATAGCCATTCCCCCTAAATAATATCTAAATTTACCGATAAATAAATAAAAATATATATATATATATTCATAAGTAAGATTTCATTAGTAAATGCTGGCATAAGGCGAAATTTGTGAACATTTAATATTTAAGTTCTAAATTCAGTTTTTAGAAGAGAATATATAAATTAAATAGTTTTTTTTTCAAAAAAGGAATCCACTCTGATGTAACCAGCAGATCTAAAAGAAAAAATCAAGGCTAGCCCCGTTCATGCAAACCATGCTCGCCACATTTACCCACCTTTTGCTGAAGTCTGTCGAAGTCAAATGTTTCCAAACAGTTCTAATCCTTATTTTGAGCATCAGCTCAAAATATTGGATCAGATCCTGATGTGAAAGACGCTGACCTCACAAGACTTCCTCCGTTTGCGTCATCCAAATCACCATTTGAGCCATGGCTAGCAGCGATAGAAACACCATATGCTTCATCCCAGAAAACATGGGTGACACATTGTCGCAGGCAAATGCACGATCAATGAGCACAAGCTTTCATGGCGCGATACAAGCAGTCAACTCACCAACACAGTCCCATAGAGAGCGAACCCACGAACAAAGGTAGAAAGCGTGCAAAGCTGTTTCTTCCAAGCCAGGGTTGCAGCGTTCATAATCTAGCAAATCCACCAGGCCTCATATGAAGTCCATGTCATTGAGAGGCAACCGATTCTGAGCCAATCGCCAGGTGAGCGAAAACTCAGCATTGCTGAGATAATTGGTACCTGGCACTCAAGACCAGAATAAGCGAAACTCATCCTCCGACAAGTGGAGCACATCACGTAATGAATCCTTCACGATGCCTTCCACTAACCCACGATAGAAATCTCTCCAAGGCTATGAAAGGTCACTGGACTGTGTAATGGCCCACAAGGCTGCCAGACATTCACCTTACTATCACTCCCCCCATCTTGAGGCTTAAGGCACTGACGTCCTCAGTAGAGATTCCAGCCTTGCTCATTACCCTGTTTACTTCCTCCACCGTGCCAAACTGGGTTAGAAAAGCTCCCACATGGTCACAACTGATCTCGAGGGGTACTCCGTGTATCATTATGTGGGTGTGTCTTGTGCCCATGTATTCAGTCTGCAACCGTACTTTTTTTGTCTGCAGATATGTTCCTGCTAGTTTTTTAGCTTCCTCCTCCATGCCAAGGATGACATCCCATATGGCATGGGATTTTCTAGCTAGTACTCTTGGGTTAATACCCAGATTCTTCAGGGTCTCCGCCATACTTTCCCTACTGACACCCACAAACTTCCGTGTTTTCGGATCTGATGTCAGTAGGGAAATTCTCGTTTTCACTATAAAATTCTTTATAATTTTCCCGCATTTTCAGGTAATAACCTGAATCCCTCTTCACGGGGGCATTCTTCCAAACATATGGTGTGGGGGTCACCATTGGCACAACTGCCGAAGAAGTAGACAGCTTGGGAGACGAAGCCATAATTGGGCTCCCCCCCCAACACAAAAATTTTCAAATAAGTCCAAAAAAATAAAACAGAGGAGCAACAAAGACAAATAAAACACTGTTAACAAAATGACGTACTCACAGGTAATAAAGATTTCATGTAACAAAAATTCCAAGTGCAACTTTGTGTACAAGAATTCAAAAAAGGTACTACTCAGTGACACAGAGTGTTGGCAACACACCAAATCCTTTTAACAACTAACTACTCTCTTCCCAAAACCTATTTTTATAGGGGCTAACACCTAATTTGCATATTCTAGAATTCTTTAGAATTTTCTAGATTTTACTTAAATTTTCTCGGACATTCTGGCATCTTCCAAACGTTCTATTTCTAATTTCCTTATTTTTACAACTACTTCATGAATTAAAACTTTTTTTGTAATAACAGGTAGGGCTCAATAGAATTCCTTACTACAACTTTTTAGACATTATTAATATTATTTTTATATATAAATGCATCCAGGAATTTAAATGCAATGTCAATACTCATCTTTTAACCACTTGACTCTAGTTCTCTCTTCACCACCCCGTATATCCTTTCCTTTCTCTCCACCTTTGCAACTGTCATCACACCTGTATTCCCATCCTTCTCTTGCTCCTTTCTAACTGGTTCGTCTTCTTCTTCACTCTCTTCTAATTAATCTTTTTACTCTTATGTAGCCCCCTGCACATCAGTGGCGTTACCGCCTTGCTCGGAGTGATACAATTAAAAAAAAATATATATATATATATATATATATATATATATATAGTAAGTTCCTGATTTAAATGGAAATATGATTTGTGGAAATGTTTTCTTTTCTTTATTTATTTCTTATTTATACTATACAGAGAACTGTGTTAGATTAGGTAAAATAGTTACTTATGTGCAGTATGCAAATTTCAACTTATGTCAAAAATTGACTTAAGTTGTAAACTAGGAATGGAACTCCAACATAAACCAGGTACCCATATCCACTGTGTGTGTGTGTGTGTGTGTGTGTGTGTAGTCATTCGCAGACAGATCTGTTTCACTGTATCACAGCTCATCAGTACAGTTAGACTCCGATTGCTTTTTAACCCAGGATTGAAACCCAACCGAATTGGTGTCAGTCGGTGATTCTACCTTTTGGGCTATGGACATTCAGTAGAATGTTAGCGTGTATATTATATATTATAATTATACGCACCCAGTAGCCAGTGCTTTAATTCATTTTACTGAATGAGCGATATGTTTTGTTACAAACAA
Source organism: Ascarosepion bandense (assembly GCA_037127315.1). Taxonomy (NCBI): domain Eukaryota; kingdom Metazoa; phylum Mollusca; class Cephalopoda; order Sepiida; family Sepiidae; genus Ascarosepion; species Ascarosepion bandense. The sequence continues at coordinate 5,432,979 of JBBBDQ010000925.1, forward strand.
ATGACAAAAAAAAATATATATATATATAGTAAGTTCCTGGTTTATGCCATTCCTGACCTACGATGATTGATTGTTAGGATGGCATCTCCTATTACCCATTAATATATTAACAAAATCTTGATTCGTCATCCCAATGTACAGCACTTGCAACATTGCAGCATAAAGACATAGAACTACTTGTGTTAGTGGAACGGATGAATACGTTGTTGCATGGTAGTATACAAGGAAGTAGGATACGGTTGTTTATAATCACACATCATATGCCATATTTGATTATGCTTCAATTACTTTCATTCATGTTTCTTGTTTTGTTTTTTTTATATTTTTGTTTTTTCATTATGTTTCCAAAGTGTAAGTTTGGTGGAAGTGAAATTAGATATAATAAAATAGTCAGAGTTGGGGGAAACACTGACAAAAATTGCCCCTGTGCTGGATCTAAGTTCAATCACTGTCTCTACGATCATCTGTGATAAGGAACACATACTGTAACATGTGAAAGAATCTGTTCCTGTGCAATTGACTGTGATTACAAAGCAGCAAAGTGGTTTAATTATTGAGATGGAAATCTGATTTGTGCAAATGTTTTCTTTATTTCTTATTTTTACTGTAGAGTGCTTTTATGACTTTACAGCTAACAGAACACCAAACAAAATTACAAAAACTTAAGGAATCAGCGCATATGCTAGGCCACAAAAATCTAACCCCAGCCAAGTATAAAAATGAATACAGTATTGGAATCAGTAATATGGAGTGCTAGAGAAAATCATCAGCTTCAAGATTGCAATATGAGCAAAAAAAATAGTTACTGAGACATTAGCTTTTTAAGTTACAAAAATTCATACACTGATATTCTCAAGGATACATGCCCAGTGGACAAAAGCGTTGGTTAGATCCTGTGACTTGACCAAAGAGTTGTGCGTACACTACAGCAGTGAACAAATAACTTAGTTATCTCCTTTTAACTCAACTCTCTAAGATATCTGGAAGTGGATATAACTCATGGAACAAGAACAATAGTGATTGAAATAAAGATATGTGTGTGTGTGTGTGTGTTTTGTTACAAACAAATGACAAGGAAGATTTTATTAATATTTGATTTAATTTTTTTATATTTTTGTTTTTTCATTATGTTTCCAAAGTGTAAGTTTGGGTGAAACATTGACAAAAATTGCCCCTATGCTGGATCTAAGTTTAATCACTGTCTCAACGATCATCTGTGATAAGGAACACATACTGTAACATGTGAGAGGATCTGCTCCTATGCAATTGACTTTGATTACAAAGTAGCAAAGTGGTTTAATTATTGAAATGGAAAGATCATTAGTGCAATTATTTTTCTTTATTTATTTCTTATTTTTACTGTACAGTGTTTTTATAATACTAGGTTATGATTTTAGAACTGTGTTAGCTTAGGTAAAATAGTTATGTGCATTATGCAAATTTCAACTTATGTCGAAAATTGACTTAAGATGTAGTCTAGGAATGGAACTCCAACATAAACCAGGTATCCATACCCACTGTGTCTGTGTGTGTATATATATATATATATATATGGTTATCCGCAGACAGATCTGTTTCACTGTATCACAGCTCATCAGTACGGTTAGACTCTGATTGCTTTTAACCCAGAATTGAAACCTGACCAAATTGGCGTCAGTCAGCAATTCTATTTCTGGGCTATAAGCGTTCAGTAGAAGAAGGCAGACTTTTTAGCGTATACATTATCATTATACACGCCCAATAGCCAGAGTGTTCTAATTCCTTATGGAATGAGCGATATATATATATGTTTTGTTACAAACAAATGACAAGGAAGATTTCATTAATATTTGATTTAATTTTTCCAGTATTCTTACATATTTCCTTTTTGCTGGAGATATGGAATGTAAAAATGTTCTATAATTTTCAGCTTTCCAAGCACTTTCAGCCTCTTCACAGGCCATTTTCAAGGATGTTATTTTTCCAGTGTTGTTATGTCTTCATGTTTGACTGTAATGTAATTTTTATCTGTTTTTAGTGTTTTTTTTGTTTTGTTTTTGAACAGGAGAGTTTTTTAAAGCTGTCATGTGATGCACACAGCGAGCATCGTGTGAGTGTTTATTTTTTTCAAAAACTTTTTAAAACTTCATTTCCACTGTTAAATAGTGTAAGGTCAATGGTAGGAGAAAATTATTTGATATATAGTGCCTTTCTTATAGCAAGGTGCCTTTGATATCGTGTTTTAAATACTATTTTTGTATTTTCAACCAAAATCTTTCTTAAAGGTTCTTGTAAGTTATGGGTTAATAAATGTTTTTTACTGCACTATTATTACTAGATAGGTGGCATGTGAGGCATCTACTCAGAGAAGTGGTAGTACGGCCAATATAGGTCATTGATTTATAAGAAGAAACACAAATCTTAAACAGGGCATTGAAATTCGTACACTATATTAGTCATTGCTAGTTTAGATTTGATAGGATTATTATTATTAGAAACAACAACGTTTGCTGTCTTTCACTTTCTATAATACATTTTAAATTTTACATGTTTTTGAGAAATTACGTCAAAAATATGGTGTTTAATAATTTTTCGTATAAAAAAATTTGTCCTGTTCATAATTAATGTGGATTTGGCTGCAATAAAATATGTTGATGTTTTCTTGTGCATTATTTTTAATACTAGTGTCATTTATCTTTTGTTGTAAGAATAATTTTATTTGTTTATCAAATGATGTAGTTTGGAAAATTATTGTTGACTAATGTTTGTTTTATGTGTTTTAGTTCACTCAAAAATATTCTTTGGTAGGAAGAATTTTGATGTGCTTTATTTAAGTTTGTTATTACTGCTATTTTATATAATTCTGGGCATTGGCTATTACAGTTAGGAAGACAGGAGTTCTTACTGGCTGTTTTTTTTATAAAATATAGAAAGACAATTTTCTCCTGCCATCAACCCTTACACTTATAGGGATTAGAAATTACTTAAAATCAACTCTTAGCTTTTACAAAAATTCACAACAATGTGTGAAATCCTGGTTTTCCCAAACAGAAAAAGGATTGACCATGTGCTTAAACCAGATTTCGCAAGTAGGTGTTAAAATGATTTTTGATAAATGGTCTTTCAAAGCCAAAAGGACTTTGTGTAAGTGCAAAAAAAAATCTAGATTTCAATAAAAGGACTTCATCAACATCAGTCAGTCAGAGAGTCATTGGGAGCCGAGAGACACACATCTAAAATGTAACTTCAAACTTCAAGCGACCAGGACATTGTTCTCTTTCTCCTTATCTCTTTCAACAATTACTACTACGAACAATTTCTTCAACTCTTGATACTCATAAGTCAACTTTATCATTGAACACAAACTCTACTCATAACTTCCTATTAATGTTTCTAATTGAACATTAACCTCTACAACTTGTGGTATTCTTTCCTTTTAATAAATTACTAATTTTAACATACAAAATATATATTTTATTTTTACACCATTCCACACTATTCTACACATTCCATTCTGCCGACAACCAACCTTCTGATGATGAAAAACCTTCTGATGATTATAACTCTGCAAAAAACTTGTAAGCTGTAGGGAGTTTGGTTAAGTATGACACAAAGTTGAATCAAAGAAACATTAACCAGCTCCCTACGCTACACACTATTTAACAGTGGAAAAGTTTTGAAAGTTTCTTTTTAAAAAAATAAACAGATGTTCGTGTGATGCCACTGCGTGCATCACGTGACAACTTTAAAGAACTCATCTTTTAAAAAAAATAGCACTAAAAAGAGAAAAAAAAATTACATTACAGTCAGACATGAAGGCATGCCAACACTGGAAAATGGCCTGTGAAGAGGCTGAAAGCGCTTGGAAAGTCGGAAATTATGGAACATTTTTCCATTTCTTATCTCCAGCAAACAAGAAACACGTAAGAATATTGCAAGAAACTAAATCAAAAATTAATAAAATCTTTCTTGTTGGTTGTTTTTAACGAAACATATTTAAAGGAAAGATTGCTGCCCAAATATATATATATATATATATATATATATAAAAATTATGTTTTAGAACATGTACATAATTTTTTCTATATATGTCCTCTACAATCATATGGTTGTTTCGACATTGGTTGTCCAACGTCTGGTCAGGAGGAATGAGCAAAAACTGAAATCATTGCTGTCTATATTTGGTTCATTGTTGTTTTTGTGGGGTGGGGTGGGGTAGACTTTTCAAGAACTTGTGTGAAGTTAAATGGTTGATTAATGGAATTAGCTGTTAGAATGTACGTTTTTATTGGTATATCTTTTGGTTAGAATTTCGAAGGAAGTGGTGTGTGGAGGGTTGATTACTTGGTCAGTTGTGTGTGTGTGGGGGGGTTCTTTTTTGTGATTAGGGAACCCATCTTGTTTGTTGACCTTAAGAATTTTTAGGACCTTGTCATGGTTAGCTAGTGTTTGATTAATGAGTGTCTGTTGTTACTAGATAGATTTTATGTATCCTCTTTTATCTAGTGGCCAGGCTGTCTTCCTTGGGGTTCCTTAGATGGATGGGATAGGGGTGGGATATTTATTTGGTATGGAGTATTTTTTGTGTATAATATAATTAGTCTGAAATAGTATATTTAATCTTAATTTTTAATATAGGAAATTGATTCTTTTTCGAGTTTGGGAGCCATTTTCTTCATTTAATTTTGATTTTTCCAGTACGGAATATTTTTGTATTTAAGTAAGGTTTTTACGGGTAGATTTCTAATCTAATTCAGAATATTAAACTTTGCTTTAGAATTTTATTAAATTGATCTTTTCTATAGAATTTTTTATTTTCATTTTTATTTTTATTTTTATTTTTGCAGGATAGGGGTGTTTATTCAAGTCTGGAGTATTTTTGTATTTATAAAAAACTAAAATCATATTTTTTTAGAAGGTAAATGCAAATTTGTATTTTATCAGTTTTTTATGATTTATCTAAATTTGTATATTTAATCTTAATTTTGAATTTAGAGGATCGATTTTTTTCTTTAATTTTTAATTTTTTATAGATTATAGTTTGGAGGCCTATTTATTCCATTTAGTTTTTATTTTATTTATTTAGATATTTTGGTGGGTATTAGACCTTACTTTAAGGATTTATGAGGTTGATTTTTTCTATAGCATTTTTAATTTTTTATAATAAAAACATCTAATCAAATTCCTAGTATTTCTTAGCATGATTGTAGAGTTAGATCTTTAATGTGCTTACAGTTTAATGTGGTTTCATGCCTCTGGTCTAAAAGCTTGTTACTATTTATATATTTAAGGATATCTATTTTTTCTTGAAGGCAAAGAAAACATGGTTCCTTTATAGATTTTGCCATTCTTGCTTGTTTGAGGATTTTCCATTTAACCTTAGGCATTTTATTTTCGTCTTTTAATTTCCAAAAGTATTTGGAGAGAGACGTTATGTTTTGTTTTTCTTTGTTATTGAAGGATGACAGGTGATTTTAAAAGCGCCTTTTAAATACGTTCATGGTATTCTCAATATATATTTTTTCATCTTTAGGATTTTCTATGGATGAGATTGAACACATATATATCAGAGATTTCATCAGACATTTATTGGTCATGGGGCATTGGTTGGGGTTTCTACAGTTGCAGAGGTTGTTATCACGGGACGGACTTGTATTAGTGTTGGAGTTATTTTTGCTATTTGCTTTTAATATTTTGGTGTTATGCATTTTGATTATTTTTTCTAGATTATTGGAACAGCTAGAAATTAGTTTTATGGTATTTTTATTGAAGATTTTACTCAGAGGGTTATTTTTGGGGAAGTGCTTCTCTATTAGTTTAAGAAATTGATGTCCCAGCTTGATTACTGATTGATTGAAGGGGGGGGGTTATACAATATTATTTTTCTGTTTCTATTTTTGCTCTTTGAACTTTTGAATTTTTCCACAAAGCTGATTTTTGATGATTTATACCCGCTTTCATTAAGGATTCTATTATAAATTACCTTGTACTTATCAAATATTTCTTTACTGGATGAGTGTGTGTTAATGTGACGTTCTACCGATGATGGGATATGCTTAATAATGGATGGTGGGTGATTAGAGTTGGGGTTTATATATATTGGGTTAGCGTTGTTTTTCATGTAAGGTTGGAAAGTGTTCGATACTAAGTCTAATGTTATGTCTAGGAAGTCTACTTGCTTTATATTGTGGTTAATCACTATGTTAAGGCCAAAGGATTTAAAGACTCTGGATTAATTTTTTAGTTTTATCAACCTTACCTCCAGTAGATTTATCAATTATCATTAGCCCGTCATCCCTATATAATCCTATATTGTTTGTTTCGATTTCCTTATGTGCAGTTAAGTTGTACAGTAAGAATAATTCCAACCAGATCCGAGGCTTCTGCAGAATTCAGGTACATGCTCTAAAACATAATTTATAATAGATATTCACAGCTCTATACATTATATATTGAGCACTGTTTTAAATTAATGTTTTTGGACGGTGGAAAAAATTCTTTCTTCGTTCTGCACTCATTCGGAGATATATGTGATAGGGTCTCTGGCCTTGAATGACAACCTTCCTTGAGATGGTGCCTCAATAAAAACGCTCTGTATTCTTGGACTATCATGAGTGTTGGAGTTGGACGTCAGGAAGAGCATCTGACCTTGTAAAACCTTGCCTTGTATCATTATGAGAAATCCTCTGTCAATCAGGTCTCATCTTGCTCTGTGTGAGATTAATCCTGGTACTGCTTCAAAAAAATAGAATACAGCTATGTATTGTGATTTTCTAAGTGCAGCTGAGATGTGATACAAGCCCGAAAGTATAGGGCACCCAGTGAGAATCGAACTCACTACACAATTGTAACAATTCTAGCAAGACGAGCTTGTTAACCTTTACACCACGTCAAGGTGCACAATTACAACTATGTTGTCATTTAGCTTAGTCTTTACCACAGTGTAACTGATCAAAACTAAACTGGTGGTACCATGTAAAATTGCTGCCAGTATCCTTAGAGACATTTTTTTTCTCCAATAATAATGATATTTTCCCAGAACGGGGTAGTGCAGCCAAGCAACAATGCTATAACAATGTGAATGTGTTTTTCTTCCTAGTGTCTAAACTTTAGACTCTAAAGTATTTTGTTTGTCAATAAAGAAAAGGTCATAATTTTGTTTTTCAATAAAGAAAAGGTCATAATACTGGGTGATTCATTAACAGTAAATAAGAGATAAAAGAAAAGAAACGATTAACATTGCCAAAGCAGGTTGCAATGGATGAATTGTAATCTAAATTATGAAAAAAAAATGAAAAGAACATTGAAATCTCATTTTAACAGACATATTTACCAAAATTACACAAAAATATCTTGAAATACTAAAGAGTAAATTTATTTGATAAATCACCATTGGCTTCAACCACAGCCTCCAGACTTTAGGGAACCTTAAAATGTGCAGATTTTCATTCAGGCAAAGAGAGGAGCTGTCATAGAACTACTTAAAGATTCTTGTTTTTACCAAAATTTTTCATTTTACTTTGGGGGTTTTGTTTGTATTTTTTAACTTCCAAAAATGTGCAGAAAGGAATGTTTGGTTATTGCGTTATTTTTTAAAGAAATTAAATGCATATATCAACACAACAACTGCTGATTGAGTCCAGCCAACCTTCCTGACCTTTGGTTGATTCTGCCCATGTTGTGCTTGTTGATTTTGGATTGGCCAAAGCAGGATCGCTTGTCATCACCAAACTAGATTAGTGCAAACACACAAGGGAACGGTATATAATGAAAACCAGATTTAAAACCATGGTGTATATATATATATATATATATATATATATATATATATATATATTGAATAGATATAAAATCACAAGCAAGTCAAAGTTAAGTGACGCGAAAAAAATCTGTTGGGTGGTATTTCAGTTTCACACTAATATTCATGATCTATTATCTTAACGAGACAATGGTTTGTTCAATTTGCAGCACACCAAATTTGAACTGACTGTTTTTTGCAATATCTCTAGTGACAGGCGATTTCAACTTGACCATACCATTCCATCGCTGGCTCCCATCTCATTTAATTTCGCTTTCCACCCCAGTTTTATGAAAAAGCCACATGCCCTGTCACAGCCATATGCCCAGCACCTCATTTTAGTCGTTCTGATATGGGCCTGGATAGTGGATATCGGCTTGGGACGAGAAATCGGAGAGCCGAGTTCGAATTCCAGTTGAATTCATTGCATTCACTTACGCGCAGATACCCTTGGGAAAGGTATTAATCCGTCTATCCTTCCAGTTATGGATTAAATAACAGGACAGATTGGGTTCTATAACCTTGTCTGGCAACCAGTCTACCGCAGAAAGCAATAGCAACCTACTGTGGGATAATCTTCTGCCCAGTCAGTTATGTCTCTGTCGAGACATGATCGCCCAAGCGTGTTTCACGTGTGGCACTTAACTGACTGATATGGGCCACTCTTTCTCTTACTACAGGGACAACCCTTCTTACTTCTTCCTATTCTTCAGTTTCCTTTTTAATTTGAGATGGTGGTGGTTGGGTGCTCCTGTCAAGCCCACACCATATATCTCTGCCCCCTTTTCACCACACCTTCCACTGGTGTTGATATCATTGAAGTCAGTGGACCATTCCCTGCTTCGTCAGACAATTCATCATCCTATGACCTTCACAGCTACAGGTTCAGCAAACCAAGGTTTATCTACCTGGCATGGATTCATAACACCTATACCATCTTCTAAAATCTTCTTCTCTAAACCTTTCACTCTCGACTGAAGATCGTCGAAAACCACTCTTACAACTCAAATTTTGCCCTGGATCTTTGTTCTTGGCCTTTCACTTGATTCCAATGTTATCTTTTGCTAGAGCTATTGCAGGCGATATATTCAGGGGACCTTCCTTTAATACATCATGGCGAACATGCTCCTCCCTGAGTGCTCCCACGTACAAATCAGCGAAGTGTGCTTGCATTACCACATTTGCCTGCACCTCTTCAGGGAATGCTATTCCGTCCAGCTTCTCTGCTCTAGCCCCCAACTCTGTGGGGTCCGAGGGTCTCATCCTTCAATTGAGTTTGAAGAGTGTCCTCATGGCCTCTATCGCTGTCCCTTCATCAGCAAACTCCCTCGTTACCCTCTCTCTATCTCTTCCCAGGGTATCTGTGGACCCTACTGTAGGAGCTGCTCTATAAACTTTGAGGTCTTCTCCTTCATGGCATTCTATGCCATGTAGACTGTCTTCTTATCTGGAAGTTCAAAAACAACCTGAGACTTGTTGACTGACAACAGCCAATCTTTTAATTCCTTGGGGTCCTCTCCAAACGTGGGTACCTGAGTTCCCCCCAATATTTCTCTCAGATTGGCAGTATGTTGCTGCTCTCCCAATTCCTCTTCTACCTCTACCCTATTCGATCCCACTGACTCATGGTATGCCATACTACTTATTGACTATCTAAAAAAAACTTCGAGAATTTGATAAGAAACTATAACTCGCCTTGGTGAACACAACCACAGAATCAAGAATCAAAGAGAATAACCTGATACTGCCAACTTGTTGCTACTTGTTCTTGTCGACTTGTTCTCATTGACTTGTTGCCACTTGTTCTTGTCAATTTGCTGTCACTAGGTCTCATCAACTTCCTCTTTTGTTCTTGTTGACTTGTTGCCACTTGTTCTTGTCAACTTCATAACACGTTCTCATGTTTTGTCACTTGTTTTCATTGACTTTGTTGTGGCCACCTTAGGGTCTAATCCTCATTGACTCGGCACCAAATATAACACGCTCCCTGGCTGAGTCCAGCCAACCTTCTTGACCTTTGGTTAATTCTGCCTACGTTAGGCTTGTTGAGGATCACTTGTCATCACCCAACAAGCAAAGGAACGGTATATAATGAAAACCAGATTTAAGATTGCAACGCCATGGTGTAGATATATAAAACGAATAGATACAAAATCACAAGCAAGTGATGCAAAAAAAAGGCATAAAACTGTTGAAGGTGGACATGGGATTTCTATTCCCCCCCACCTCCTCTTTATATACGACTTACCATCTTGAAATGTAAGTAATATCATTTAACCATTTCAAGTGAGTTCTCCACCCTTCCAATGAAAGGGGAGAAAACTTACTCCCTGTTATTATCTGCCTGTTTCTACCAGCCGTCCTGGTTGGCAGTAAACAGGAAATTCTCAACGTCAAATTTTCACCTAGGGTCACAAGTCATCAAAACATTTTGACTACAGTTTTAGGTAACCAGCTTTGATAAATTCGCTTACTTCTCCCAACAAAAGCAATTATATTCATTGTATTTTTAAAACTGTATTTTTTTCAATTTTATCACTTAGGCTACTTTTCCCGACAAAAATAATTGTTATCTCCAATTTTAGAGAAATCACTTCTCATCTTGAAAATCACTTAAAATTAATACCAGCCATCTGGAAATAGGGTTATATATACCTCAGTATATCATAATTATTTAATTTTAATTCTAACCTAAACATTCCTAGCATAAAATTAAGTTTAAAAAAAAAATAAAAAACCTAAAATTCAACCTGCTCTTAAAAATTATTGTCTACCCATTTAAATAATGTATGGTCCCACTATGTATCTTACCCAGACAAAATTAAAAAGTGATATGCCTTGACACCAGGCTACTTCCTTACGCGACCCAAATCTGCAACTTCATAGTTCAATTTTTTTCTCATTTTTGATTGAACAATATTGACACACCTACAAGCATATACTCCAACTACCACCTCTTCATTTTCTAGATAACTATGAATTCATCTTATATTTTCTAAGTAAATCATTTTTACCATTTATTTTAAAATATCCCCTGAAGAAGAACAGTATTCTGAAACATGAAAATTTTTGTGTATTGATATAATGCTTTTATAAAGCATTATAACAACAAAATTACAATATTATGTAAATGCATGAACAATAGGTTTTAATGTACCTGTTCTTTCACTTCCTTAAAATATATATATATATATATATATACATCCAGGTTTGTATTTGGGTTGGTTGATTTTGTGACATTTTTACTCATTGGGTTATTTAATATTGGAAATCAGTCTTTTACTTTTGATTACATATATATTACGGAAATTAACAAAGATTAACAAAACTTGGTTAGAAACAACTGACAATTTAAAATGATTTGTTTGAACATTATTTTTGATTGATCCTTGCATTTAAGTAGATAGATATTCTGTTTTAATTAAACAGTATTATATATTTATATCGACTGGCCTGATTATTTACGATAAATTATTTTTACGAAAATGTGTGTCATTCGGCAGGATGACACACATTCGAATATATATAATAAAAAGTAAGACAGATTTCCAATACTAAATAACCTGATAAGTTGACATGTTACAAAATCAACTAACACAAATCCAAACCTGTTTTTTTTTTTTCTTGCTCAACAAAGAAATCCACACTGACCTAACTTATGCACTTATCCAAACAATTCTTGGAATGTTAATGACACTACATTCCTTGACAGTTGACATTTACCTGCCGGAAAAGACTCCTCTCTGTAATTTTAATCTCTGTCTGTCAAGCTGAAATTATGAAATGACTATACATATCTAAGGGAGATAACTGGTACTTTAGTAAAGACTGATATAGAGAAAAAAAAAACAGGATTGTTTCAAAATTGTAGTCGATATTAACTAAGCTTTATTTCATATGACAAAAGGTTGGGGAAGGGAGATTGTGTTAATATTCCAAATGGAAAAGAGCTTTTACCTAGAATTGAACACTATGCACTATAATTGGTAGAGTTGAGAGTTTGTGCTATTTTCAAAAGTAAAGCACTACTAAATTTTGAATTTAGCAACATGTGACTTTCTGGGAAATTAAAATTTAAAATAAACTAGGCTCATAGAGGCAAGTTAAGTGAATTACAGTTTTTAGTAGCATAAGGGATGTAGCAGACGTTGTTAGTTTTATTTCAATCTGGTAATCTTAGTTTCCGGTTATCTCTCTATCTCTCTATCTCAGTCTGCTCATATCTCTATCTCAGTCTGCTCATATCTCTCTATCTCAGTCTGCTCATATCTCTCTCTATCTCAGTCTGCTCATGTCTCTCTATCTCAGTCTGCTCATGTCTCTCTATCTCAGTCTGCTCATGTCTCTCTATCTCAGTCTGCTCATGTCTCTCTATCTCAGTCTGCTCATGTCTCTCTATCTCAGTCTGCCTGTCTCTCTATCTCAGTCTGCTCATGTCTCTCTATCTCAGTTCGTTCATGTGTCTCTCGATTCAGCTCGTTCATGTCTCTCTATCTCAGTCTGCTCATGTCTCTCTATCTATTTCAGTCTGCTCGTATCTCTCTCTCTATCTATTTTAGTCTGTCTCCGTATCTCTCTCTCTATCTATTTCAGTCTGCCTGCATCTCTCTCTATCTATTTCAGTCTGCCTGTATCTCTCTCTCTATCTATTTCAGTCTGTTCGTATCTCTCTCTCTATCTATTTCAGTCTGCCTGTATCTCTCTCTCTCTATCTATTTCAGTCTGCTCGTATCTCTCTCTCTATCTATTTCAGTCTGCTCGTATCTCTCTCTATCTATTTCAGTCTGCTCGTATCTCTCTCTCTATCTATTTCAGTCTGCTCGTATCTCTCTCTATCTATTTCAGTCTGCTCGTATTCTCTCTATCTATTTCAGTCTGCTCGGATTCTCTCTCTATCTATTTCAGTCTGCTCGTATCTCTCTCTCTATCTATTTCAGTCTGCTCGTATCTCTCTATCTATTCAGTCTGCTCGTATCTCTTCTATCTATTTCAGTCTGCTCGTATCTCTCTCTCTTACTCATTTCAGTTCGTTCGTATCTCTCTCTCTATCTGGTTTGTTCGTTTCCCGTATCTCTCTCTATCTATTTCAGTCTGCTCGTATCTCTCTCTCTATCTATTTCAGTCTGCTCGTATCTCTCTCTCTATCTATTTCAGTCTGCTCGTATCTCTCTATCTATTTCAGTCTGCTCGTATCTCTCTCTATCTATTTCAGTCTGCTCGTATCTCTCTCTCTATCTATTTCAGTCTGTCTCTCTCTCTATCTATTTCACTGCCGTATCTCTCTCTCTATCTATTTCAGTCTGCTCGTATCTCTCTCTCTATCTATTTCAGTCTGCTCGTATCTCTCTCTATCTATTTCAGTCTGCTCGTATCTCTCTCTCTATCTATTTCAGTCTGCTCGTATCTCTCTCTCTATCTATTTCAGTCTGCTCGTATCTCTCTCTCTATCTATTTCAGTCTGCTCGTATCTCTCTCTCTATCTATTTCAGTCTGCTCGTATCTCTCTCTCTATCTATTTCAGTCTGCTCGTATCTCTCTCTCTATCTATTTCAGTCTGCTCGTATCTCTCTCTCTATCTATTTCAGTTCGTTCGATTCTCTCTCTATCTATTTCAGTCTGCTCGTATCTCTCTCTCTCTATCTATTTCAGTCTGCTCGTATCTCTCTCTCTCTATCTATTTCAGTCTGCTCGTATCTCTCTCTCTATCTATTTCAGTCTGCTCGTATCTCTCTCTCTATCTATTTCAGTCTGCTCGTATCTCTCTCTCTCTATCTATTTCAGTCTGCTCGTATCTCTCTCTCTATCTATTTCAGTCTGCTCGTATCTCTCTCTATCTATTTCAGTCTGCTCGTATCTCTCTCTCTATCTATTTCAGTCTGCTCGTATCTCTCTCTCTATCTATTTCAGTCTGCTCGTATCTCTCTCTATCTATTTCAGTCTGCTCGTATCTCTCTCTCTATCTATTTCAGTCTGCTCGTATCTCTCTCTCTATCTATTTCAGTCTGCCTGTATCTCTCTCTATCTATTTCAGTCTGCTCGTATCTCTCTCTCTATCTATTTGTTCGTTCGTATCTCTCTCTCTATCTATTTCAGTCTGCTCGTATCTCTCTCTCTATCTATTTCAGTCTGCTCGTATCTATCTCTCTATCTATTTCAGTCTGCTCGTATCTATCTCTCTATCTATTTCAGTCTGCGTATCTATCTCTCTATCTATCTATCTATCTATCTATCTAAATGAGTGTCTGTCCATTCTTCTAAATTGGCTCAGGTACTGAATAACACTGGTGGGTCATGGGTAATAAATACTACCTATGATATTTTTGTCTATTCCTCTGTGGTTGGTAAAATGAAAACAATCTGGAGAAAAAAAATTTTCCTCTCTTTGTATATATCGAAGATGAACAGAATAACACAGAGAAAATAACCATAGTAAGATTGTCATTAAGAATTAATCGTTTTAATTTTTTCTCTAGATTTTTTTCTTCGTTTTTCTTTTTTTTACTGTTATAACGCCAAAGATTCACTGAAGGTAAAGGGTTCCTGAATGAGGTTGTTGTAGATAGATATCGATTGATTCTAGATTTGAAGATGTTAAGAATTTAGTAGTCTCCTAATTTCCTGACAATATACTTCATCCGGCAGTATACCCTCTAATGGAGTGAGCGAAAGTTTTGAGAAGTATGGAACCATTTTTTATTTATGTCATTCCCAGGTCTACTCTGGCCCAAAGTGGTAGTACCTGTTTGGATCCCAGCTATGGGCAAATAGCAAACCCCCAAACTAAAATCAACACACCAGGAAGTTTAAAAGTACATATAAATAGTAAAAATACCAGCAATACATTTTATAGCTATATAAAAATTAATGTATTTTATAGTAAAATAGAAGAAATTATATACCTTGTCCAAAATAATCCATTTTGCTATGATTAATCTCAATTTTTTTTTTTTTTTTTTTTTTAGTAGAAACAAATTTTTACTCATTGTTTGATTTTATAAATGAAACTAAGTAATTGTAATTTAATGATGAATTAATGTTATTCTCTTGAATTAATTATAAAGTTTGAATCTTCATATTTACATTTTGGCATAAATTTGGTGGGTCATTTTCCAATTTTTATTTTATGAGGATTATTGGGAGTGGGGATATGATTTCATGGTACATCAGAACCACATTTTTTTCCTGAAAAATATTTAAATAATTTTTCTTTTTTCTTTTTGGAATGTATATGTTTTTTTTTTTGTTTTTTTTTTCATACACAGAACTATACTATGCAGTTGTGTGGGACTCTGTTGTAAAATGAACTCAGACACCAAATGACATTGATGGGTCATGGATAATAAATACTACCTATGATATCCTTGTCACAAATATGAAACAATGTTAAAGCAAAGTCTCTTGTACTAAAATTAAGGTATAGTGTTGTCCCAACACTATACCTTAATTAAGGTATAGGATGTGCATTATGGTGCATTGGATATCGGCTCAGAATGACAAATCGGAGAGCTGAGTTCGAATTCCAGTTGAATTCATTGCATTCACTTATGCACAAATACCCTTAGGAAAGGTACTAATCCGTCTCTCCCCTCCTGTTATGGGTTAAATAACAGGACAGATTGGGTTCTATAGCCTTGGCTTGCAACCAGTCTACTGCAGAAAGCAATGGGATAATCATCTGCCCAGTCAGTCATGTCTCTTTCAAGACATGATCGCCCAAGCGTGTATCATGTATGGCACTTAACTGACTGACTGTTGGGACAACAAGGGAAATGAGGCTTGGGAGACAACCTGTTAAATAACACATACAGGTTGATATGCTGCTAAACAACCAAACCAAGTCTCTGAATTGTTTTGAATAGATTACTATTTTGTGTAATATATAACTAAAAATACCAATCTATTAATGAATATTTAAAAAGGTATGTTTGTTGTTATATTTATATATATTAATAAACTTTGAAAAATAAAAACAATATTGTCTTTCATTAAGAACGAAGAGAGAAACAAATATTACCAACATATCGAATACCTTTTGTAAACAATTGTAATTAACACCTGCTTACGTTGTGCTTTATGATCTATTGTGCTATCAAAGTGTATTCAGTCTTGCTGTTTCAAATAGGTTTTTAAGCTATCTAAAAATTTCTGAAAATGTATAATATGACCCCCACCTTTTTGCCTTTAACTCTTTAGCATTCCACACACCCTGTAAATATTAGCTTTCAATATTCTTCTTCTTTTTCTTCTTCTATGCACCTTGTCCTTTCAGGTCATAGGCAATCATGGCTTTCCATGTCTCCCTATCCCTGGTGGCTTTTAGCACACTTTCTCATGTTACACCATGCAATCCTCATTCTGTCATCCACCTGCTCAGGTCCTTCAAATATGTTATCCGCTGCTTTCCCCTGTCTCTTTTTCCCTCTATCTGGCCTGTTAGTATCAGGTTCTGCAAGTCCTCGTTCCTCATTGCGTGTCCCAGGAACTTTAGCTGTCTCTTCCTGATGCTCAGTATTAATTTCCTTTTTGTTTCCATCCTTTTTAAAATCTCATCATTGCTCACATGCTCGATCCATGATATCCGCAACATCCTTTTGTAGAACCATATTTCAATTGCTTCAAGTTTTTCTTTTTCATCTTTAATGATATTGTCCAGCATTCACTGCCATATTGAAGGACGGACATCACACAGCAATCCAGTACTCTTTTCTTTGTTTTTAGCAAAATTTTCCTGTCTCTTCATACTCTACTCAACTTCTAGAATGCTTCCTTCGCCATGCCAATTCACCTTCAGATCTCTCTGTCACATTTTCCGTCTTCTGTTATAACACTTCCTAGGTATTCAAATTTTTGTACTTGCTTGATTTTAGAATCCCCCACCTGTATTTGGCATTTTGGGCTGCCCTTTTTGCTGATGACGAGGCATTTGGTTTTCTTGCAGTTTATTTGTACTCCTTTCTTGTCACTCTCTTCAGCTACCTTCTGTAGGAGGTCTTGTAATTTCCTTTCCATGTTTGCTATCAGCACTGTATTGTCTGCATATCTTATTTTGTTCAAATTGTGGCCTCCAATGACAGATCTTGGCATAACACCTAGGGTCCTCAGAATAGTCTCGCTCTACAAGTTGAATAGATCTGGTGAAAAGACACATCTTGTCTTACGCCCCTTTCTATCTTTGTATATCTGAATTTATTACCTGTCTGTATGCAAGCAGTTTGCAATATACAATATTAGTTCGCATTATTCAACCTGCCATATCCTAACTCATGACATAATATATGACTCTGGCAAAATATATGACATCATCACAGATAATACAGGAAGTTTTAATTGGTCGTGACTTTGTATATTGATTACAGTAATTTTCTCACTGATTTGACATGTCTTCCTCTGTCTTTTCTACCAATATTTTCATGTCAACTGTTCTGATAAGCTTTTATTCTCTGGTGCCCCATCCATTTGAATTTAAGTGTACTACTAGATTGGCATGTAGGTCCAACTCTTTTACCATTGAAATAGTTAAATGCAACTGTCACTTCTTCTTTTCTCACATTTTCCGCCTGTGGAAATCCTTTTTGTTGACATACTTCCCTGATAGCTGCAATCCCCCAAAATTTAAATGTAATGTCAATTGCTATCTTCTATCTTCTTAAATCCCATTCATCTTTTATTTTTTCTTCAATACCTACTGTGCCCAGTCTTTTCTCTCACTGTAACCCCCCCCCACACACACACACACTAGTGGACAGTTCTGCTTTGCTTGGGATGAAACAATTAAATGAAAAAGAAAATTAAAAAAGAGTTGGGTTAAATAGAGATAACTAAGACATCCAGAAGTAGCATGACTCATGGAAGGAGAACAATCTACCCAGTGATCGAAATAAAGTGTTTTGTTCAAAATTCCAATCATCTGAAGAAGGTTGGAGTGTACAATGGCTGAAATGTTGTGAATATGACAGTAAAGATGAGAACGACAGTCCAAAAACTGTAAATAAATACCTCATCTCAGAAATATAGACAAATAGTGTATTTGCAATTTTGTTTTAAATAGGGGCTTTTTGAGCTGAGTAAAAATTTTGGAAAAACGTGTAATTGTGTTAAACACACACTTTTGTGCCTTTAATTTTTATTCAGAATTTCTTGTATTATGCACAAAAAAAATCTAAACATAAATTGTTGGGACGTCCGCACCTATTCGGCTATAATGGACTATTCCATTACTATGTAAAGTAATGGTGGCATCTACGTAGGAGAGTGTGCCGAGCAGCCGATCAACAAGTCAGTCGTAGACTTCCGGTGACGACCCGGAAGTACCCATTGCTCATACTACATCTTATGATGGTCGAGACGATTAACCCTTTATTCTTGTATTGGAATACTAATAACCTTTGTAAATACTATTTTCACGGAATACAACAATTAACCTATTCCTGTTGTTGAGTTATCTATTCTTACTCACAACATAACATAAATGGAACTTTGTGTGTCTCTGTGTGTGTTCATTACCTATAGACTCCAAAATGGCTGAACTGATTTTCTTGAAAATTTACACAGTTGTACTATAAGCGTCTGTGAGTGTTCTTAGCTATGGTTTTGTGTTAAGGTACTCCCAATAAATATTGATAATCGAAAAAATCGTGTTATAGAAGGAGTGGTCCTATTTTAATCAAATCTGATACACTCATAGACAAAGACATAAGAAATGATATTCAGAAGTTTCAAGGTTGTAGTTCTTACAATAGCTCAGAAAATTTGATATCGATACCAGGAAATCAAAATTTGACTTATATCCATTCATTTTTCTTTCAGTCTACGGTTTCGCATTAAATGGAAACAACTATTGTTTTTTAGTCTTTTGTGACAACGTCCAAAGAGTCTGAGCTCCAGGACCATGGATTAGTTTTAAATCTTTCATTACACCCAAGCAACGCTGGGCTATACTGCTAGTACAGTATATATATATATATATATATATATATATATATATATATATATATAAAGGAACTGGTTTGAACAACATTCTTCCCATGCACAGTGTTTTAAGTGAAGTTCCACCTAAACAAGAACTTCTTGTCTAACCTGTTTGTTTGTTTTCTTAGCGTTCAACATTTCTTTGCAACTTTCTCTGAGTAAGCCTGATCTGAAATAAACAAAAAAAACATTTATATTTATCCAAAGTAACAGAAGACTTGTTTGCTCTATATACAGGAAAGCATACAAATTATCCATATGGTATATTAAATTTCATTTAAAACTAGCAGTATAGCCCAGCATTGCTCGGGTGTAATGAAAGCTTTAAAACTAATCCATGGTCCTGGAGCTCAGACTCAGCCTAAAGAACTTTGTGGGAAGTTTGGTGAGAATCGGATAAAAATTGTGGATTTGTATAAAGGACATACAGACAGATAAACAGACACACACACAAACATCTTGCCTTTTATATATATATATATATATATTATCGATTTTCTGCACTATTGTAAGAACTGCAACCTTGAAACTTCTGAATATCATTTCTTATGTCTTTGTTTATGAGTGTATCAATTTTGATTAAAATTGGAGCACTCCTTGTATAACCTGATTTTTTTTTATTATTGATTTTCGATATATATCGGGAGTACCTCGACACAAAACCTAGCTAAGAACACTTGCAGACGCTTATAGTACAACTGGGTAAATTTTCAAGAAAATCGGTTCAGCCGTTTTGGTGTCTATAGGTAACGGACATATGCACACACATATATACACACACACACACAAAGTTCCATTTATAAATAAGTTTAGATAACAGAATTCCCTTTTCAAATATTGAAACAGATGTTATTTTGTTTTTATATTAATATTATCATGCTTGTTTTCTATGTGCAATGTCATTTCAAGACATTAGCAATCATGACTCTCCACAACTTCCTATTCTTTGTAGCTCTTAGTAATGCTTGTCTTTTCACTATCTCTCTCAATCCCTGTTCACACAAGTTTCTCGGGTAAGTAATTTGCAGGTTTCTTCTGTCTCTCCTATCTTCAGTAGGTCCTATGAGTGTTAAATTCTCCTAGCCCTTTCTTCATTATATGAAATTTCAAATGTATCTTTCTCTCTGATTCTAAGTATAAGTATCCTTTTTGTTTCCATTTTCCTGAAAACTTACTCATTGCTGACATGTTCAGTCCATGTTATTCTCAGCATCCTTCTGTAGAACCATATTTCTATTGCTTCTTCATCTGTGAAGAGATTGTCCAGCATTTATAATTATATAGAAGGAATGATATTACATAAGTTTACTTATTTATTTGTTTATAATGAATTTTTTCTATTTATAAGCACTTTGCTTAGCTTTTGTAAGGCATCTTTTGCTATTTCAGCGTGCTGTCTGATTTTGGTGTTACATTATCTGATTATCTGTCCTATGTTTAAAAACTGCATCCAGCAACAAGGCCTCTTATTGGGATGTTGTGAGGAGCATGGAACCACTTCTTAATTGCTGTTGTTCTCAGGTCCACCCTAACCTGGAGTGATACCACCTGTTAGTGTCCCAGCTATGGGTAAATAGTTAATCCCCAAACTGGAGTCAAAATACTATGAAAGTATAAAAATAGACTTTTATAATAAAGATTCCAGAAATACATTTTTGAAGAAAAAAATATTACCAGCAATACATTTTTGGTAAAAAAAAAAATACATACCAGCAAGACTTCAACAAAGACCACTTTACAAAAAATACTTGAGAAACCTGATCTATGAACTTATTTTTTACAAAGAAAATATATTCTATTCATACAAATCTATTGTAAAAATCTTGTCTGTATTAAATAACCCATTGAGATTAATATGCTGTAAATAAATATTCTTTTATGAAGAATTTTTTAACCATATTCTAAGGTGAATATTTTACAATGTTTACATATGACATTTATTTTATTATGTTTATTTAATAGATTTGTATTTTAAGAAATTTAATAATATTTAGTGTTTCATATAGACAAAAGGGGAGGCATGGGTCATTTAAAGATTTACATATTCTAGCAGTTTTTAAAATTTTCCATTTTATTGTAGGAGTTTTATTTCTTTCTTTTAGATACCAAAAATATTTTAATTTTGAATTGCATTCTGATTAGTTAAATTAAACATATATAAATTTTTCTGTCTTCTCCCATTCATATCAACTCTTTAAATAACAGGTGTATTGTTTTATACATTCAAATGTAAATCATTTTCACAACAATAAATCAATATTGCCTGATGACAAGGTAAAATCTCTAAACATAGAAATTTCTGTATTGCCATGTAAATTAATTTTAAATAAAAAAGCAAATCTAAATCTAATCTAAGCTTATTTATAAATGGAACTTTGTGTGTGTCTGTTACCTATAGACTCCGAAACGGCTGAACCGATTTTCTTGAAAATTTACAGTTATACTATAAGCGTCTGCGAGTGTTCTTAGCTAGGTTTTGTGTCGAGGTACTCCTGATAAATATCGATAATCGAAAAAATCGGGTTATAGAAGGAGTGGTCTGATTTTAATCAAATTTGATGCACTCATAGACAAAGACATAAGAAACGATTATATATATATATATATATATATATATATATATATATAAGGCAAGATGATTGTGTGTGTGTCTGTTTATCTGCTTGTATGTCTGTATTTGTTTTTTTTTTGTTTTTGTTTTTTTTTCAGCCCTTTTATTTTAGTTTTTGTTTTGGGTTTGGCTCTAAGTAGGTATAATTGTAGTTCTTAGTCTTAGTGATAATACCATTTACTCAGATGACTTATTTAGCCTTCAAAATTCAGTTTACAACGAAAAAACTTATTTGATATCGATACCAGGAAATCAAAATTTGACTTACATCCATTCATTTTTCTTTCAGTCTACGGTTTCGCTTTAACTGGAAACAACTATTGCTTTTTAGTCTTTCATGCCAACATTCAAAGAGTCTGAGCTCCAGGACCATGGATTAGTTTTAAATCTTTCATTACACCTGAGCAACACTGGGCTATACTGCTATTTTAATTATAATTGTATTTTGCTCTACAATATATGTTGTATTGAGCACTTCTTAAAAAAAAATGTAAATGCTTGGGAACTTGAAATTCTAAGACTATTGGATCACTCCACCTGGATATATATATATATATATATATATATATATATATATATATACATTTATTTAATTTGATATGATAAAATATAGTTTTAAGATGTGGTATATTTATGGGTTAAAGTGCACAATATCAGAAATGGAATGTATGTAAATACAAAAGTGGACATTAATGTCAACACCAAGAAGTGACAGTCTTAGCGATTATGTTTAGCTTGAAATAGACTTGCCTCTGGGTGTTGACTTCAATGATGCCAAGTCCGTGAATGAAGAGGATAATCTAAAAAGATCTATTTAATATAAATATTAAGCAATAAATCCACATAGAGAGCTCAATGGATATCATCCAGAGCAATATGATTTACATAAAGGAAAACTCAACACATCCTCTAAAGATAAAAATGATTTTTTGGGATGTTCTGAGAAAATTTTACACAAAATAAATTACTGATCTGATGGGATGAGCTTATTAGCTGGTCGAAATGGATTATAATTTATAACCACTTTAGATGATGCGTTGATTTTTCCTTTATATATATATATATATATATATATATATATATGAGTGTGTGTGTGTGCAAGTTTTGTTAAAAATGATAGACAAGATGCTGTGGCTAATTTTTTTTTATATAATTTTGATGTGATCTTATAATTTTTTTTTCTTTTCAGGACATAAATTATATAAAAATTGTCCAAATGTTTTATCTCAGCAGTTTCAGCTATACTTTTAGCCATTATCAAGGATGAATTCTGTTTTACTTTTAACTGGATATAAAGATTGTTTTCTGTAGGAATCTAGAGTTATAGAAATCTTTCATTTTACAAACATGGTCATCACATTGTGGCTCTGTTCATAGTTGATATTATGAGTGTTGGAATTTTTTTTTTATTAATAATGGTTTCTTTTTTTTTTTGTCTCATTTTTTAACAAAATTTGTATTAAAGAGGGTCTGCTGCTCAATTACAAATATCTCTCTCTCATATATATGGGAGAATATGATATATAAATTTCTATATAACAGAACAATGTTAGGGAATTGAATGATAAAGTGGGAAAAATTCTTTGTAAATTATTTCATCTTCTAGAAAGAAGCTAAAGTCGTTTTTTTGTTAACAGAATTATATATGTGTAGAAAAGGGAGGGGGATATAAAAATGCAAGCATTGGTTCTGATTATGTTTTGAAAGGAAACACTGAAGTTGTTGGAATGCTGTAATTTAATTTTTTTTTTAAAACATGTCTAGTGCATTGTGGTGCAGTGATATCAGCTCAGAATGTGAAGACAGGGGAGCCGAGTTCAAATTCCAGTTGGATTCCTTGCATTCACTTACGTGCAAATACCCTTGGGAAAGGTACTAATCTGTTTCTTCCCACCAGTTATGGGTTAAATAATAGGACAGATTAGGTTTTATAGCCTTGGCTGGCAACCAGTCTATTGCAGAAAGTAATAACAACCTACTGCAGGAAAATCTACTGCCCAGTCAGTAATGTCTCTTTCGAGACATGATCGCCCAAGCATGTATGACATATGACACTTAAATGACTGACTAGACATGCAGGCCAGCTGATTTCATTCAGTTTCCTTGTCCATTTGTTTTCTCACTCTTATTATTAAATATTCCATGTTGTGCTCGTAGATATGCCACGAAAAGGGAAATGTTGTAAGGATCTGGACACAAATTTACTGTGAACTAACGAGCAATCAAAGCACTTTCTATACAGTTTCATACTAATAAATTGCTTTGTCCTTTAATTAAATCTGCATTTTTTAAATCAAAATTATGGTCAAGCTCATGATGGTAATCAACTAATGCATTGAGTATGTTATTCTGTGAAAAATCTATTTTGTTTATATAATGTTTTATTTAAATTTGTAGAGGTTTCTTTTATGTATTCCGTGTATCAGTCATCACACACACACACACACACACACATATCTTCATTTGTAAATGAGTACACTCATTTACAAATGAAGAATATTCAAGTTCTACAATATAATTGTATTCAACACTTTTTAATACAACTGTGTACTGGTCTAATTTTATTATGACCAAAAACTAAGTAATTAAACAATCAATATGCTCTTGTCTTACAATTGTGCACTTTTATAATCAATGTATTTTAACAATAAACAATACAGATTTCACCAAATGCACAGAAAAAAAAACAGTGTATTTTAAAAATAAAAGATACAGATTTTACTGAATGCACGGAAAAAAACTAAACAAAACAGGAAAGAACAACAATGAGCATAATAACTTGATTACAAATGAAGAATATTCAAAAGTTCTACATTATAATTGTATTTGAACACTTTTAATACAACTGTGAACTGGTCTAATTTTATTATGACCAAAAAGTAAGTAATTAAACAATCAATAAATATATATATATAAGATAAAAGATACAGATTTTACTGAATGCACGGAAAAAAACAAAACAAAACAGGAAAGAACAACAATGAGCATAATAACTTGATTACAAATGAAGAATATTCAAAAGTTCTACATTATAATTGTATTTGAACACTTTTAATACAACTGTGAACTGGTCTAATTTTATTATGACCAAAAAGTAAGTAATTAAACAATCAATAAATATATATATATATATATATATATATATATATTAGTCATCCACATACAAGCCTGTTTCATTGTATCACAGCTCATCAGTGTGGCTAGACACATCCACTTGCTTCTGGCTGGCAACGGAACTTGATTGATTTGGTGTCAGTCGGAGTCACTACCCCCTAAACCATAGGCACATAGAATCAGAGAAGGGAAATTTTAACATGTTGTATATAAGCAGTGTATACACATGCCAGTCACTGAAAAAATTCAATTCATTTCTGATGAAAATGTTAATTTTAGCTCATTCATTTTTATTATTATTTATCTTTATTGTATTTTTTTAAAAAAATTTTTTTTTATTTATCCTATATTGTATTTGTAGTAATTTTATGATTCTGGGTGCAGATGTACAATATATCAGTGCTACTCAGTGTCGTACACATACTGGTGCTGGTGCATGAACCATCATCACTGGTATGTGGAGGGTTTCCAGGAAACAATGAAGCATTAGTCACATTCTATGCCATGAGAGACTGCCAGGATAGTTCACTCAATTTTTTTGTTTTAGCATTAAATTTTGTTTTATATTTCTTATGGTTACATTTCTCAGTTACTCATTCATATTAAAAGTCATTGCTATCTAACTAACAAATACAATATAATGAACAGCAAAACATTCGTATGACAACACTATCGTGATAATGTGGCATGTGACTGTGCAAGAACCACACATAGGAATACCAAAAGGACATTCTTATGGATACATATTTCTAATTTGACCTTTAAAATTTTTATTGACGAAAAAAAAAAGGAATAGTCACGTACATTTTGGCCCAAAATTTTAAAACTAGCTTTTTATTCTTTAGATTCATAATTTAGCTGCCTAGCGACTTTTTGAATTTCACTGTAAGTCTGTAACAACGCAGCTGCATGTGTAGCAAGTGTGTAGAATCAGAAGTAGAAACATTTCTCGGTCACCAGTCACACCATATCCACCAAAAATAAATCTTTTTATGGAAGGAGAATACAGCAGGTTACGTGTACTACTCCCTGACAGTGCTTCCTGAAATCCCCGGCTGGATCAGAAACCTTCACTCACTGGTTCTTTGTGCATAAAAAAATAACTGCTGCCATTTTTAACAAGCACTGTTGTACTATAGAGAATTCAGAAATTAGTGCACTTTCAATATGTAATATAACAATCTGGCCCCACCCGAGGAAGTGATGCAAGCGATGGTGTTTCCCATCGGTGAAGGGGGCGGCGAAGCGACAAGACAGGTGTTTGTGAAATACATCCTGTCGAGGCCGGAGCGGATGTCATTTGACCTTATTTCCGACAGCGGCGGAAATAGCTACAGAGGCAAACAGATCAGGTGTCTCTTAGAATTACGTGGGCGTTGCGTGGGCGAGGCAAAACCGGAAGGAAAGTCCCGGTTCTAGAAGACTATATAAAGACCTCGACACACGGATTCGCCAGCAGAGAACGGCCAGTGGAAGCAGAGAACGGCCAGTGGAAGCGGAGAAACACCACGGCAAGAATACACTCCCGTCAACCCAGTTCTATGTGCGCTCTCACCTTTCTGTTCTCTATTCCACACGGTTCGTCGTCATTAATAAAAATATAACCTTATATTTTTATATATGCGTGTTTGTTGTTTTGTCGTCGTACGGCGATATATAACAAATACATTTCTGCATTAATAAATTATTTTCCCTCTTAAAACCACCTTACTTAAATCAAAATTATGGTCGAACCATATGGTTTTTGCTTGCACCTCAATCTCATTAAAATTTTCCCATGTGCTAGAAACAAATTGCAGAAGTAAACTGCATAGATTTGCACATGTCAATAAAATCTGTGCATTTTGAAGGGCATTACTTACTTTCTGAAATTGCTCAAGCAAACCTGTCCATAGATGAAGCATGAACACAAATTCAAATTCTTTCATTTTCTGTAAAAGATTTTGAGCTTTTCATCTAGTATCACTCTTTTCAGTTTGAGCATCATTGATGAAACTAAATGCTTCAACAATGTGTACATTGGTCCTGGACATGACGGTAAACTGCATCCGGCAGCAAGGCCTTTGATGAGGAGGTTGTGAGGAGCATGGAACCACTTCTTAATTGCTGTTGTTCCCAGGTCCACCTTGATCCGGAGTGGTAGCACCTGTTAGGGTCCCAGCTATGGGCAAACAGTTAACCCCCAAACTGTGGTCAAAACACTATGAAAGTATAAAAATTCACTTTTATAGAAATATATATACATAGAAATGGGCTTTTATAGAAAAATATACATTTTTCAAGGAAAAATATTACCAACAATACATTTTTGAAGAAAAAATTATAACCATAACACATTTTTTGAAGGAAAGAGCTCTTCTCAGCAAAACGTTCTTGAATACAAAACTAGAAGACATTTTCAGTTTTCTAAAATAAAAAAGAATAAAAACAAAAATTTTTATTAAAATCTAACTAAATCAACCTTCTCACTATAACTGAACATTAAAAAAATCAACCTTAAAACCTTACTTTTTGGCACTAAATAACCCATAGAGGTTGATGTGCCGTTAAACAAAACCCATACTCAACAATGTGGATATAACTTTCACTGATGCCTGTCATAGCTCTAGAATGGGCCTCCCACCTTGTGTCAGATAAATGTTGCAGAACTTTTGACTCTCTTTTTTTTTTTTTCCACCATTTTGTTGAGGCAAAGAAAAAACTATAAAGTTCCAAAGAAATTCCCTGCACCCAGGCAAGAGTCAACTGAAGCACTTCCTACCAGATTTAGGGAATATCTAACACAGGCAATAAATTTTGCAAACCTATTCTTTTCTAGAATTTTCAGTTCAATGCTATTATACTTTCCAGCCATGTTAGCTGAATTGTCATATGATTGACCCCTACATTTACTAAAATCAATTTCAAGTTCTTTAAAGAAGTTCAGTATCAGTTCAGCCATTCCTTCGTCAGTTCAATAAATGCCAAAAATCGTTCAACTGTTGTTCTAACAAGGGAAGTAACATACCTGACAGTTACAGTGAGTTGATCAATATTGGAAACATCAGGTGTTGGATTGACTAATACACTAAAATACCCTGCTTTTTTTTATCTTCACTATTTCTTTAAGAACATTTTTAGCCATTAGCTGGGTAACATATGGTCTTGGATAGGTATTATGGATGGCCAGATCCTTTATTTCCATATTGATTTATGTGAGTATATTGTATATATATATATATATATTAGTCATCCACATACAAGCCTGTTTTGCTGTATCACAGCTCATCAGTGTGGCTAGACACATCCACTTGCTTCTGGCCGGGATCAAAACTCGACCGATTTGGTGTCAGTCGGAGTCGCTACTCCCTAAGCCATCGGTGCATGGAATCAGAGAAGGGAAATTTTAACTTGTTGTATAGAAGCAGTGTATACACACGCCAGTCAGCAAAAGAACTTAATTCATTTCTAAAGAGTCATGCATATAGCAGAAGTAGAAACTGTTTTTAAAATTTTCTTCTCCAGAGAGTTTAATCGTAATGAGAGCATAATATATTTTTATTAAAATACTTTCATCCAAACGGAAACGTAGGAAGGTAAATCCCAAAAAACCTGATCCTAATTAATATTAAATTTTAATATTAAAAATGATACAGGAGGAAAGCTCAATGTAATTAAAATTACAGAGCTAATATAAAATAAAATAAATTTTCAATAATCAAAATTGTTGAATGAACATTTCAACATGAAATCTCTAAGAGATTTTGAAATAGGCCTGTTGCTGAGGAGACGTGAAATCTCTCTTAGAGATTTCATGTTGAAATGTTCATTCAACAATTTTGATTATTGAAAATTTATTTTATTTTATTTTATATATATATATATATATATATACACACACACACACACACATACTCAATATATGTAAGTGTAGTGCTCGTGCTTTTTTTATGATACTGTTGGAATTCATAGCCCATTTAAGTGGAGGTCCTGTTTGATTCATGATAGAGGAGAGAGGCAAACACACACTTGTTTGAGAAAATTGCTTGAAAACTGTTGCCATGTCCCATAACTGGAAACATTCACATGCGCGCATGTTCCCAGGCACACATACTCCCCTTACCCTCTCTATCCCCCTACCAAATAAGTGATATACTCATGCTAGTCAACAGGAAAATATTCCACATGGTGGACTGCATATATTATTGAATGTTGCTAACTAATAAATTTGAGATTTTTTCCAATACAACAATATTTTTAATATGTTATATTGTATAAACTTTTATGCTAAATTGCTTTTAAAATTTTAAGTCTATAAAACTGATTTCAGGTTACTAATATGTGCAAAAGCTGATGCTGAATCAATGGAGATATATTTTAATGTATTTCAGCAGAATTTTGAAAATTTTTTGGAAGGAAGATGGGGTTCTCTGCTTAAGCACACCTAAGCACAATGGTAAATCCTGCACATCTTGCACAACTCTTGTTCAAACAATCTTTCCGTCAATGTCATTTTTGCTATTGTTTCTGCCAAGAGTAAAAGATTGGTGCCCTTTTTAATCTTCATACTTGAAAACAAAAAAAAATGGTGTGTCAAAAGGGCATTTTTCCCTTGACACCGCTATTATTTTAACTACCTTTACTCTTTGGCAAGTGATTGTAATGAAGGGTTCAGTTTGAAATTTCTAGCACCTGAAGAAGGCCGGAGCGTACAATGGCTGAAACATCGTACAAATGGCAACAAAGATGAGGACAATAGTCTGAATAATGTAAATACTACCTGATCTCAGAAATATAGACAAATAGAATGATCTATTATTAAACGTCGTACAAATGGCAACAAAGATGAGGACAATAGTCTGAATAATGTAAATACTGTAAATACTACCTGATCTCAGAAATATAGACAAATAGAATGATCTATTATTAAACGTCGTACAAATGGCAACAAAGATGAGGACAATAGTCTGAATAATGTAAATACTGTAAATACTACCTGATCTCAGAAATATAGACGAATAGAATGATCTATTATTAAACGTCGTACAAATGGCAACAAAGATGAGGACAATAGTCTGAATAATGTAAATACTGTAAATACTACCTGATCTCAGAAATATAGACGAATAGAATGATCTATTATTAAACGTCGTACAAATGGCAACAAAGATGAGGACAATAGTCTGAATAATGTAAATACTGTAAATACTACCTGATCTCAGAAATATAGACGAATACAATGATCTATTATTAAACGTCGTACAAATGGCAACAAAGATGAGGACAATAGTCTGAATAATGTAAATACTGTAAATACTACCTGATCTCAGAAATATAGACGAATAGAATGATCTATTATTAAACGTCGTACAAATGGCAACAAAGATGAGGACAATAGTCTGAATAATGTAAATACTACCTGATCTCAGAAATATAGACAAATAGAATGATCTATTATTAAACGTCGTACAAATGGCAACAAAGATGAGGACAATAGTCTGAATAATGTAAATACTACCTGATCTCAGAAATATAGACAAATAGAATGATCTATTATTAAACGTCGTACAAATGGCAACAAAGATGAAGACAATAGTCTGAATAATGTAAATACTGTAAATACTACCTGATCTCAGAAATATAGACAAATAGAATGATCTATTATTAAACGTCGTACAAATGGCAACAAAGATGAGGACAATAGTCTGAATAATGTAAATACTACCTGATCTCAGAAATATAGACAAATAGAATGATCTATTATTAAACGTCGTACAAATGGCAACAAAGATGAGGACAATAGTCTGAATAATGTAAATACTGTAAATACTACCTGATCTCAGAAATATAGACAAATACATTTTCTTTGTTCTTGAGAATTTTAAACAAAAATAATAAAAAACTATTGGTTTATTAGATTGTTTATTTAAACTATTATTCTGGCTATTGGAATGGTTGGTAAAAACATTGGCCAATTGCCAATCTATTTGAATTTTCTAAAATGGTAATAATTTCATTATAGTTGGTTCACTTATTTTAATAATATAGTAAATGTTTATAAATTTATGAATAAAAACATTTTCATATTATTTCTTTATAAATTTGTAAATGATAAATATTGCATTGGTTCTAATTATGTTGTAAATATAAAATGATTCTTGTAAATAAACAATCTAATAAATATTTATTATTTTTGTTGTAAATTCTCAAGAACAAAAATGTATAAAATCACTTCTGTATGTTTAGGTTTTATTACAATTTTAATCCTTGCCTAAAATATTATATTAAAAACTATTTATCTATTATTTTATTTATTAAAATGTGTGTTAAAAACTTGGCTAATTGTCAATCGATTTGAACTTTATCAATTTGCAAATAAGGATTTCTTTATAGGTGGTTAACCTATTTTAATAATTTAGCAAATAGTTATAAATTTATCAATAAAAAATTGTTTTCACATTTATTTCTTTATAAATTGGTAAATTATAAATATTGCATTGCCTTAGTTTTAAATAATACAAGTCTATTAATTTTAAAATTTTAAAATTTTGTAAATATAAGATTATTACTTACAATGTTACTGAAAGTCCCGAAGATTACCGAAATGGTTTTAACAACTGACATATTTAATTTATTTCTTTGAACATTATTTTTAATTGATACTCGTATTTGAGTAGATATTCTGTTTTTAATCAAACAGTATATTTATATATTTATTTCTACTGGCCTGATTATTTACAATAAATTTTGTTACAAAGATGTGTATCATTCGGCAGGATTTGAACCTACAAAAAAAAAAAAGGATTATTATTGTAAATAAACAATCTAATAAATAATGTTTAATATTTTTGTTGTCAATTCTCAAGAACTAAAAAAAGTAAACCCATAAACACACACACACAAACATAAACACACATACATGTTCTAACACACACACACACTACAATTTATGACAGCAGAAGCAGCCTGGAATGACCATTCGTTGAAAGACACAAACTCGAACTCAAGCTCTCCTACCATTCTGAAGATGAGATTTTGATCTCAAAATACTAATAGGTAATACTCAACAACTTCCTTTATTTTACTAAACGCATTGTGACAGTCTTCAAGACCTAACCATGCACTTAATATACACAATGCTTCAAGCAAATTACAAAACTTTCCTTGAAAAAAGTGTTTAAATTCACTTTAATCATGTGTTTAGTCTTTATTACAATTTTAATCATCATTTTTTAAAGCAATGTAAATATTGCTGAGGAGTGAAGGTAGTTAAAATAATAGCGGTGTCAAAGGAAAAATATCCTTTTGACAGTGATTATATTTAAGAGTAGAAACTTGATCTTTTCTTACCAGAGTTTTTATTTTCTCTGTGTCTATTCTTATCTCGAGCCATTGATTTATTTCTTAACTCTTTCTAGATTGTCTATAACATTGACAGGGTGCACGTGATCATCCAAGAGATGTTTAACTCTGGTTTTGCCATGGAAACATCAAAAGAAGAAGCCCTGGCTCCACTGAGACTCCTTGATGCTGTCAAAAGATGAAAGAAAGAAAAAAAAAATTACAACAACCAAGAAAAGAGTGTAAAGAAAATTGTTTTCACTTCTGCTGCTTCTCGACAAACCAAGATATGTGCCTGAGGTGTCAGGAGGGCGCATAATGTCATTGGCGCAAAGGTGTATGTAACAGACTTTTCCAAAACATTAGTTTACTGAATTTTGCTTCATACAGATCCAAATGTAGATATATTAGGCTACAAATCTTTATGTTGAAACATTATCATTATTTGACTAGTTTTTCTTAAATTGTAATTCTCCTGTTTGCATTATTTCTATTGTTTAGACTGTTGTCCTCATCTTTATTGCCATATTCATGACATTTTGTCCGTTGTATGCCCCAAAGTTCTTCAGGTAATTGGAATTTTTTAACTGAACTTTTTATTACAATCACTGGGATAGATAGTTCTCATTCTTTAACTACTCATAGCTCAGTGGATAAATGTGTTGGTTGAATTCAGTGACTTGACCCAAAGAGTTGTTAAGTTCAATACCTGGCTACATCAGTGGTAAACAAAAAAAAAAAGCTTAGAGAGTTAAATATTAATAACTAAGACATCCGGAAGTGGCATGACTCACGGAACAAAAACAATCTACCTCAGTGATCAAAATAAAGGGTTCAATTCAAAATTCCAATCACCTGAAGAAGGTTGGATCATACAATGGCTGAAATATTGTGAATATAGCAATAAAAATCAGGATAACAGTCCGAACAATGTAAATAATTACAATACCTCTTCTCAGAAATATAGACAAATATGTATTTCTTTTGTTTGCTTCCAACATGCAGCAGTCATACTAATCTCAGGTTGTCTGAATTTCTTAAATGAAGCATTATTAACAAGTTTTTCTATTTCACTGAAGCAGATGTTAAACATATGAGAGCATTATCATCTCATCTATCTTCTGTTTATCCCTCTCTTACTGAAACTGAGAAATTCAGCCAACCTAAGACTATACAATGTGAACATGCAACAGATATAAGATGATGGACTAACTAGTCACACAGCTTCATTTAAGAAATTCAGAAAATCCAAGATGGATTCTACTACAATAACAACAACAACAAAACAAAAAGTGTAAAAAATAAAATAAAAGCAACAGAAATATGCTGAAGGGTTTGCCAAAAATAAGACAATTTTTTTTTTAACTTTATTCCACAAAACCCTATGAAGTGTTCTACTTCTGTACAATAATGTTATTCAAACTTTTCAGTCTTTGAAGAAGATAATTAATTTAAAAAAAGACTTTAATTCTAAACACATACTTAATGATTAATTTATTAATTTAATTTAGCAAATTCAATGAATACATAAAAAGATGAAATACTTTAAAAAAAAAAGGTAAGACTTTTGGGCAAACATGGACTTTTACATCCACAAAAAATAGAATGTCAGAAGGACACTTTTTTCCCATGACATTGGGTTTATTTTAACTACATTCTCTCTTTGGCAGTGTTTATGGTTTTAAAAATCAAAGATTAAGAATTACAATAATATAACCTTCTCTCTGCTGCATTGGTCTTCAGGTTTCTTCAGACCAACATGTTACCATCTAGCTAACTCTTTACATATTAACATGTTGTTATCTTGTCACTGGTATCGTTTTTATAAGCGTGGTTCAACTCGATCTATCTAGGCATTTGTCTCCTTCATGACCATTCACTCCTCTGTCATGTCTTTTTGATCTCAGAGAGTGATAAGATTGTTGATGAAGTAAACTGAAGCAAGGAACAGGTCAACAGCAACGAGCTACACAAAAAAGAATTCTTTCAAATAAAGAATTAACTTGGGTTAAAAACATAACAATAATTTGGTTTATATATGATTTATTGTATACAGTGGTTTTAACCTTTCCACTCACTGTTATAATCAACTGACACTGGGATCCTTTTTTGGAGTTTACAGCCTGTGTTAGTAGAAATTTAAATTTTTAAGTTCTGGTCTTCATTGCTGGCACAAGGTCTTGGTTAGTAAGTCTTAGCAAACAATATGGATGATGTGGAGACTCTTCACTTGTTATCCAAACCTCCAGCTTATGTGGAATCCTGTGCCTGGCAGGTGTGGGGTTAATCAGTATATAGAGTTTGGTTATCTCCTACCCTTAGCATCAACTTTTTGCTAAAATCCCATATTTTCAGAATATGTTTACACAAGTAATTTTCCAAATTTAAGGATTGTCCAGCCCCTTTTGAGAGTTGTCAGAAGAATCAAGCTACCCCTTAACTCTAACTCTCTTCACTTCTCATCTCAAACCATCACTCCGTATAGGCTGTACTAATCTCTCTCTCTCCTCCTGCATTCTCAACACCCAACCTCAGCCTTCTGTCTTTGTGACAAATCTATATTTATAGGATGCGTAGTCAAAAAGAGGATTTCCAGTAACTAATCTTTCTTTATCAGCTTGTCTCACACTGGTTGTCTTAAGTAATTTCTCAAAGCCAGAGACATGACCATATCTAAGATAATCAGAGTCAATCTTAAGAATTTTTTGTTCAATTTCAGTCATCATGGGTAGGACAGAAAAGGAAAAAAAAATTCCCAACATCTTTGGTAATAAAAAAAAGAAACTATCTTTCTCTGTTTATGCACATCTTGGTTAACCAGGTTGCACAGCCTGCCATCTACAATTATTCCAGAGCTAGTAATTAATTTTTTTTTATTAGCTCGACTCCAAAAGAATCCAAAATAATGTCAGCCATAAAAATTTTGACAAATGTCACAGAAATTAAAATGAACAGACCTGTCCCCAATCTTAGGTGCTAATTTTATTTTTGTGGGAATATTTTTCTTCTGGGTGGCTGATTAAAACTAGATGTTTTTTATGGCTCTTTGTCCATAACAATTTTAGATGTTATTTTGGTGACCACCTGTTTTCTTTATTAGCAACATGTCTTTCTATTTTCCAGGACCAACATCTTTGAGGATTCATTGTCTCTTTCTTATTAACAGGAAGTGGGGAATGACTGGTTGTCTTGGTTTTGCTCAAACTTACTGAATTCCATCAAGTTAAATTTGAGTTCTGTTTCAAACTGTTTGGGATTTCATTTTATTATTTTGAAACATAATTTTTCAACACATATTGTTTTTAATTTTCTTAACTTGTCAATCTACTTTCACAAATTTCAACAATTATCATCCAGTTAGTATTTTCTTTCTTCTTTATTTTTCTTTCTTTTCTTTTTTATATTTGATGAGCCCCCTAAGGTCACAGTATCACAATAAAGCCTAAACACATATCATGAAAGTGAATTTATACATTTTTCTTTGATCTTGAGAATTTACAACAAAAATATTGACCACTATTTATTTATTAGATTGATTATTTACAAGAATAAATTCATATTTACAACATTCCAAAACCTAATTCAATTAAAACTAGTGCAATACAATATGTACGACCAGTTTATAAAGAAAGAAATATGAAAACAATTTTTTATTCATAAACTTATAAACATTTACTGAATTATTAAAATATTTTCATATTTTCATGGCTTCTGCTCAGAAGAACTTAGGTTGTTGGTGCCCCCTCCACAAGAATTTACTCGAGTAACCAGACTGGAAACAAGGTCCCACCCATTTACAGTTAAATCTACCAAATACAGCTGACAATTCTACTCTATCAGCTTCTTTTCTTGCACTTCCTGCCTGTGGAACTCCCTTTCGTATACTTACTTTCCTGACAGCTACAACCTCCAGGAATTTAAATGCAATGTCAATTCCCATCTCTTATTCACTTGACTCTAGTCCTTCCCTTGTCCTTTCTACATCACCTTGTGTATCTTGTTCTTTTCCTTTCTCACTCTACCTTTGCAACTGTCATCACACCTGTATTCTCATCCTTCTCTTGCCCTTTCTCTGAGACCCCCTGAAACTGATTCATCTTTCTGTTTGCTCTCCTTCAGCTTAAACTTTTACTCTCTTATGTAGCCCCCTGTGCATCAGGGGTGTTACCACCTTGCTTGGGGCGGGGGGTGAAATTATTTTAAAAAAATATTCAGGAAATCCTTATTTTTGACCATTTTATAAATTTCAAATCAATTAGCTGGTCCCGGGCATGACGGTAAACTGCATCCGGCAGAAAGGCCTCTGATTAGGAGGTTGTGAGGAGCATGGAACCACCTCTTAATTGCTGTTGTTCCCAGGTCCACCCTGACCCAGAGTGGTAACACCTGTCTCAGCTATAGGCAAATAGTTAACCCCCAAACTGGAGTCAAAACACTATGAAAGTATAAAAATTCACTTTTATAGAAATATATATATATATATATATATATATATATATATATATATATATATATACATAGAAATGGGCTTTTATAGAAAAATATACATTTTCCAAGAAAAAATATTACCAACAATACATTTTTGAAGAAAAAAATTATTAACATAACACATTTTTGAAGGAAAAAATTATTCTCAGCAAAACATTTTTGAGTACAAAACTAGAAAACATTTTCAGTTTTCTAAAATAAAAAAGAATAAAAACAAAGCATTTTCATTCAAATTTGACTAAATCAACCTTTTTCACTATAACCAAACATTAAGCAAAAAACAAACCTTAAAACCCCTCCTTTTTGGCATTAAATAACCCACAGTTTGATATGCCGTTAAACAAAACTCAAACTCAAATCACTTAGCAATTAGTCAATGTTTTGATAACCATTCCAATAACAAAATAATAGAGTAAATATACAATCTAATAAGTAGTTTTATTATTTTTTGTTGTCAATTCTCAAGAACAAAGAAAATGTATAAATTCACTATCACATGTTTCGGTTTTATTCCAATTCTAATCATCCCTTTTTAAAACAAACATTGTTAAAGAGTGAAGGTAGTTAAAATAATAGTGTTAAAGGAAAAAAATATCTTTTTAGCACTCTTTTACTGGCACGAAGGTCCAAGATTGTTGAGGACTGAATTTTAATACCTCAATCTGTTTTACAAGAGGTTCACATTTTGAAAGGCAAACTCTTCCTGGAGTATAAATCCAGAAAGGAAGTGTGATATCTGATGTGGATTCCCTATAGAAAGTGAGGATTCTTTCATGTAGAGTGGTATTTAGTGCATCTACGGCTATATCGTGTTGAATACACCGGTTCCCGTCTGATCACCGAAGTTAAGCAACATCGAGCCTAATCAGTACTTAAATGGGTGACCATTTGGGAATACCAAGATTGTTGAGGACTGAATTTTAATATCCCAATCTGTTTTACAATAGGGTCACATTTTGAAAGACAAACTCATCCTGGAGTATAAATCCAGAAAGGAAGTGTGATATCTGATGTGGATTCCCTATAGAAAGTGAGGATTCTTTCATGTAGAGTGGTATTTAGTGCATCTACGGCTATATCGTGTTGAATACACCGGTTCCCGTCTGATCACCGAAGTTAAGCAACATCGAGCCTAATCAGTACTTAAATGGGTGACCATTTGGGAATACCAAGATTGTTGAGGACTGAATTTTAATATCCCAATCTGTTTTACAATAGGGTCACATTTTGAAAGACAAACTCATCCTGGAGTATAAATCCAGAAAGGAAGTGTGATATCTGATGTAGATTCCCTATAGAAAGTGAGGATTCTTTCATGTAGAGTGGTATTTAGTGCAGTGCACAGAAATAAGCTAATTGAATATAAAGCTTGTGTAGTATCGGTTCCTACTGACTAAGAGTTTGTTCAACTTAAGAGCCAATGTAGATAATATATGAAAATAATTTTTTTTGTTCATAAGATTATAAACGTTTATTAAATTATTAAAATTAAAATGTTAACCAACTCTGAGGAAATCCTTATTATTTACCATTTTATAAATTTTTAATCAATTGGCAGTTAGCTCATAGTTTTGCCAACTATTCGAATCAACATAATAAATAGTAAATAGGGGTCGTAGGTTCGAATCCTGCCAAATGACACACATTTTCGTAATAACAATTTATCGTAAATAATCAGGCCAGTAGATATAAATATATAATACTGTTTAATTAAAAAACAGAATGTCTATTTAAATACGAGTATTGATAAAAAATAATGTTCAAACAATTCATTTCAAATTGTCGGTTGTTTATAACCAAGTTTCGTTAAAATTCGTTAATTTCCATAACATGTTTACATTTGTTGACATTACGATACATTTCAGAGCAGATATGGTTGTTTGTGATGAATCGAAAATTGTGTTATATAGGCTTGATAAAAACCTCATTTAGACTGGAGGTTATTTGTGGTCGAGAGGTCTAATAGACTCCCAGATCAAATGGTAGCTTCCCCTATGTAAATAGGGGTCGCAGGTTCGAATCCTGCCGAATGGCACACATTTTCATAATAACAATTTATCGTAAATAATCAGGCCGGTAGATATAAATATATAATACTGTTTAATTAAAAAACAGAATATCTACTTAAATACGAGTATTGATAAAAAATAATGTTCAAACAATTCATTTCAAATTGTCGGTTGTTTATAACCAAGTTTCGTTAATAATAAATCATGTAAATAAAGAGTCTAATAAATAGTGTTTAATATTTTAGTTGTAAATTTCTCAAAAACAAAGAAAAAAGTATAAATTCCACTTTTATATGTTTAGGTTTTATTCCAATTTTAATCATTGCTTTTTAAAATAATAAACATTGCTGAGGAGTGAAGGTAGTTAAAATATTAGGTTGTCCTAAAAGTTTGTAAACACTTGCAAAAAATTGAAATTTTACTCACCAAGTAATCTAAGGTTACCAGAAAACACTTGCAAAAAATTGAAATTTTACTTGCAAAAACAACAAAAATTATTGCTCAAAATAAAGACCATCATTTTCCAAGACCCTCTGCCATTGATCTGCAAGCCTTCGGATCTGGTCAAAGTACCATTCAGCCAGCTTCGAATCAAAGAATTCTTGACATGCTTCCTTGAAATCATCAAACGAGTTGAATCGGCGGCCCTTCAGAAAGTGTTGCATTGAGCGGAAAAGGCCATAATCTGATGGGGCAGAGCCAGGATTGTAGGCTGGATGTGGCAGAACCTCAACGCCGTCCAGCTCTACAAACTTGTCTTTGGTCTTCCTGGAGGTGTGTGGCTTGGCATTGTCCTGCTGCATCAAAGCGCGCTTTCAGTTGATCAGAGCCAGGTACTTTTGCTTCAACTTTTCGTATACCCGCTCAAGTTGCTGACAATAAAGTTCAGCACTGATGGCACGACCATTCGGAACCAACTTAGAATGCATGATTCCTTCAAAGTTCCACCAAACGCACAACATGACTTTCTTGCCGAATCAATCTTGTTTTGGAACCGACGGTGTCTCTTGCCATTTCTGAAACCAATGCTTGTCTCGATTGTGCTGGACCAGATAGACCCATTTCGCAAGTGTTTACGAACTTTTGGGACAACCTAATATATTATAATGACAATGCTAAGGAGTGAAGGTAGTTAAAATAATAGTAGTGTCAAGAGAAAAACTGTCCTTTTGACACTCGG
Organism: Ascarosepion bandense; assembly: GCA_037127315.1. Classification (NCBI taxonomy): domain Eukaryota; kingdom Metazoa; phylum Mollusca; class Cephalopoda; order Sepiida; family Sepiidae; genus Ascarosepion; species Ascarosepion bandense. The sequence goes on from JBBBDQ010000925.1 coordinate 5,472,446, forward strand.
GTTATTTTGTGGACATGAAGGTTCATGTTTTACAACTTCTGTTTCCATTTTCTATAATTTGGATCATATTTGACACTCAACAAGAAACTTACAAGAGTAACCAATATATATCTGTAGATATGGAATAAATTTTAACTTGGAATTTAAGACAGAAATATTAGCTTAAGTGCATTGACAAGGAAGGAGATCATGTTGAAAATAAATGTATAGAATAAAAGCTTCCCTTCCCCCACATCATTAGGCAACTGATATTGATGTACCTTAGTCAGTCCGTCAGTTAAGTGCCATACGTGATAAACGCTTGGGCGAAAGAGACATGACTGACTGGGCAGAAGATTATCCCGCAGTAGGTTGCCATTGCTTTCTGCGATAGACTGGTTGCCGACCAAGGCTATAGAACCCAATCTGTCCTGCTATTTAACCCATAACTGGAAGGAAGAGACAGATTAATACCTTTCCCAAGGGTATTTGCGTGTAAGTGTATACAATGGATTCAACTGGAATTCAAACTCGGCTCCCCGGTTTCTCATTCTGAGCCGATATCCACTGTACAACAATGCACCTCCTTAGTAAATACATAAAAAAACAAGTCTCTCTTGTTTAACTTCAACGTAAAGAGAAATTATTGAATAAACAATATTGGTTGATTGTGAAATCCAAGGAGAACATTGTACATTTATATTCAAAAATTTTTAATATACACTGTAAGCCCATTTGATGAGAGAAGGAAGACAACTCTCCCCCCCCCCACTAAAAATTCATTGGTTGTTTGTTTTTATGGCATATCAACCTGGGCGGGTCATTTATTGCCAACTAAATTTTATTTATTTATTGCTGATAATACCTTTTTCTTTCAACAATTTATTGTTGTTTTTTTATGTAAGTTTTGTGTCTAGTAATACTTTTTCTTTTCGAGTATCAAGATTCATTGGGATTTGTTTTTAAGGGCAGGGTCCCCAAGTCCTACCCTGTCATTTAACCCATAACTGGAGGGAAGAGATGGATTAATACCTTTCCCAAGGGTACCAGTGCTTAAGTGAATGCAGGTATTCAACTGGAATTCGAACTCGGCTCACTGATTTCTCTTTCCGAGCCGATATCCACTGCACCACAACGTACATCCGTCACTAAACGCTTACAGTACCTGGTATTTCCAACTGGTCACCCATCTAAGTGCTGACCAGGCTCAACCTTGCTTAACTTTGGTGATCAAGCGAGAACCGGTGTATTCAACGTGATATGGCTGTAAGCCAAAAATTCATTGGAATAAAGAAATAGATGATAACATTTTATTAGTCAATTTTTTAAAATTTGATCTTTTCTTTTCAGGATCAAATAATTTGGATATTGAGGGATATGAAATTTTAACTGATAATTCTTTTTTTCAAAATATTATTCTTATTATTAAAGATTGATGTCTGTTTTTTGTTGTCTTTGAGAACATTTAAATAAATTAAATTTTGAAAATATTTTTAAAATACTGTTATTAAAAATTTGACTGTCTTTCGTCTTTGTTTTTGAGATCAGTTAAAGTGATTAAATTTTTAAAAAAATTAATTTTTAATTACTATGATTATTAATGCCTTTATCTGTATCTTTTTTTGTTGATATTTTTCAATGTAATTTTAGTTTTTAATAAAAGTTTTGAACAGAAAGGTTTTGCAGATTGAGCCAATATCATATTTGTGAAACTGTAGCTCGGGATTATTTATTTTTTATAACCATTTCACTCAAAATAAAGCATGACTGTCTCCAGTGTGCAGGGGGTTACTGTGCAAAAAAACCCCCAAAAAAAACAAGGGACAGGAGATGTTGAAGAAAAGATAAGAGATGGATGGGAATCAAGTAGATAGAAGAAGATGGCAGCTGACGTTGCATTTAAACTTTTGTAGATTGTAGCTATCAGGGAAGCAATCGAGCAGAAGGGAGTTCCACAAATGGGAAGTGTGAGAAAAGAAGCTGTTAGAGTAAAAGAGATGGTTACACTTAACTATTTTGATTATGTTGGGGCATCTTTCCTGTTATAATAATATGGACTCTTCCTAAGACTATATATAGTAGTAGTTATGAGTGGACTACAGAGCGTATCAAGAGGGCATAACAGAGTGTAGTAGCACTGTGATGTAACGGTAGTGTATCCCAGCAATCTAGTCCTGAGGGTAACCTTACCAAGTCACCCATCTCATATTATCTTGCATTCTCTTGTATTCGACTAACCATATTGTATGACGTTCTACTAACCCTCTCTATATTTCTCTTCAATATATTGCATTTTCTACTGTATTACTCTGCGTTGTGTATTTATTAGATCTAGCCCCAGTTCCACATCATCATCATCATTTATCCATCACACCCAGATGGTGTATAGGGCAGCAACTTTTTGTTGCTGTTTCTATAACAAATGTTTTTTACAGGGCAGGGTTGTTAGCCTTGCACCCAACCCCCAAACCTGGAGGACCGGTGGACCATTCTTGGTCCTTACGTTTACAGCATCTGGTATTCCCAAATGGTCACCCATTTAACTACTGATTAGGCTCAATGTTGCTTAACTTCGGTGATCGGACGGGAACGGGTGTATTCAACACGATATAGCTGTAGACCCAGTTCCACAACAGATTGTAAAAGGGTGGGACTTTGATGCCACGTCAATGCAGTTGCCATGGAAATACTTTTAAAAAAGACAGGAAAGCTACATCACGTTGGTGAGAAAGTGACTGATGGTGATTATATTGCAGATCTTCTTTTGGATTTTGTCAAGATGAATAGCAGAAGCTATTAAAATTTGAGCCATTTCTTACCCAATTCAATCGCAGATTGAAAGACATTTTGAAAGGCAGCAGCCAAGTTTGTTTGTAAGCCTTGGCAGATTTACAGATTTATTATTAAGACAGGAGTAAATGGTGGTGTCATCTGGCATAGGACCTAGGATGGAGCCTTGATGACATCCACGTTCGTATGAAAGGATCTGGAAGCTTACCCATTCAAAAAAACCTTCATTTCATGATTAATTTATATGGAGGAAGCTCTTCTTTCTCTCTCTCTTTCTCTCTCTCCCTTTCTCATCATTTCACACCATGCAATGCAATATTGCCACTAAGATGCAGGGAGTTATTTGGAGTGAAAGAGAATGACAAGACTTTAGTGAGGAGAAAAGACAATAAAATAACAGGTTTCAAAAAGACAGAAGATGGCGATTGACATTGCATTTAAATTTTTGAAGATCTTAGGTGGTAGGAAAACAAGAAGCCAGAAGAGAGTTCCACATGTAGGAAAAGAAACTATTAGAATACAACTTAGGGTTACATTTAATTATTTCAAGAGTTAAACTAAGAGACTGACATGCCAATAATAAAACAAAAAGACTGACCTACCAATAGTAAAAAAATGAGACTGTTCAGCCAATAGTAAAACTATGACATTGTGCTGCCAACAATGAGACCTTATTGCCAATCTAGTAGTATGCTTAAATTCTTGCAGTCAAGGTATCAAGGAGGAGAGCTCACTAGAACAATTGCCATGAAAAGCTGAAGTCTGAAGTTGAGATGCCAGGTCAAGTATCATCACTATCCTCATCAATTGCTTGCTCTGCATGTTGCAGCCTGCACATCAAGATGAGATATCCTTCTTCTCTACAAGGATCAATAGAGAACAAATGAGTTAAGTTGGTAGAGGGAAAGTTCAGTCCATACATGAATATTGCCAGCATTTCTTTTTCTGTTTATTTTGCCTACTGTCTTTTCCTCCACACATATCTCACTGACACCGCAAGTTGATGCCTTGATTTGTTCAAACAGTTAAAGTAACTTCAATTTGACAACTGGTGTGATTGTCTCAAGCTTGATCGTATTTATGATGAAACACACCTATTCCTCAGATAATGGACTCTCCCTCCTATATTAATAAGAGTTTGTTTTTTTTGTTTATTTAGGTCCCTGGTATGTTTGCGGTATTTTGGTGTATGAAGGATTGAATGCTGATGAACATGTTCTTGTGGTGGATGAGAAAATTGTAAAGTATGTTTGGGTCGCGAGTCGGATTAGCTTGGTATAGTATAGGTACTGAAGACCAACCAGAGTTTTTTACCACCTCCCAAATCGGCCTTGTGCCACAATTGTATTCATTACAATAAATAAAGAGAAGTTCTTGGGAAGTTCATAAGAGTTCTTAGAAGTTCTAGAGAGTTCTTTAGAGTTTTACTATTGGATTTCAGTAGAACTACTAGGCAGTTGATATTAGTCGGCAGTTATCCAAATACTAAGGAGTCAGTTATCAGTGGAAGATTATCAAGTTCCTAACATTTTGGGTGCATTAAGTCGATTAGCAACTGACATAGCACGATTATAACTTTCAGTGCGAAAACTACTCCACAATAGTATTCAACAGTTTATTGATCATGATGTGATTCCTGGGGCATTTATTTGTCAACCATCTCATGATATGGTTAATAGTTTTTTTGCATGAAAAATATCATTTAATAGAATGAGAGTTCAGAGGAAGCTATCTCCAGCCCTTCAGCAATTGATCAGGAACGTACATCAACAGCCCCAGACTGGTTTGACTAATATGAACAGACAAACAACTCAAAGAAAATCTTAAACATCTGCACTTACAACACATGTACTACCAATGATTGTAATAATAACTCTCTCAAGACCATGAACTGGAGACAGTAAATTAGGATATCATCGGCTTTTCCAAGACTAAATCAAAAGGTCAGGTGTATATTGTTTAATATTTACTAGCTATATTTATATGATAATAATGCTCAACATTATAAATATAAACAGTATAGACATAAGAATCAACATTGCATGGTGGCTGTCAGTTTCATACTTCAATGCAAACTTCAGATCACATTAAGACATGAAACTGACAGTCACCATACAATGTTGATCTCTACGTCCACACTATCTTTCTATTCTCTCTCTCATATATAAACTCACTGACCACTTAATTAAGCATATTTAAAATTCTGTTGTATGCAAATTTCTAATCGTCTAATGACTTAGCAGTAATTTAATAGATATAGGCATTTAAAGATGGTCATGGTGACTTGCTGAATTTCATGTATTAGTATGAGAAAGAAAGGTGATTCAAGTCACTTTGAACATGGCATGGTTGTTGGTGTCAAACAATCAGGTCTGTGTTCTTCAAAAACTGTTCATCTACAAGGATTTTCATGCACAACTATGCTTACAGTGAAGGGTTAGAAAAATAAAAATGTGTTTTTTCCTCTCTTGCCTTCAGTATGTCCTGTGAGTGTTAAATTCTTCAATCCCTCTTTCCTCATTTTGTGTCCAAGAAATTTTAGTCTTTCTCTCTCTCTCTCTCTGATTCTGAGGATAAGTTTTCTTTTGGTTGGTATTTTTTTTAAGACTTCCTTATTGCTTACTCACTGTCTTACCTCTCTTGCTCCAATGTGTATCAAATTCTCCAAGCCCTTCTTCCTCATTATGTATTCAAAAAATTTTAGTCTCTCTCTCTCTCTGATTCTGAGGATAAGTTTTCTTTTGGTTGCCATTTTCTTTAAGACTTTGTTATTGTTTACTCACTGCCTTATCACTATTCCCTTGTGTATGTTAAATTCTCCAAGCCCTTCTTCCTCATGATGTGTCCGAGAAATTTCAGTCAGTCTCTTTCTGATTCTAAGTATGTTGTTTTTGTTTCACGTTTCCCTAAAACTTCTTAATTACTCACATATTCCTGTTTATGGAATTATTAGCCACTTTCTGTAGAACCACATCTATGTTGCCTCATCATCTGTGAGAATATAGGCAGATTGATATTAACAGAGCATTTCATCCTTCTTTTAAGTGTCTTTTTTCTTAAAACTTCCTTATTGCTCATATGTTCAGTCCATGGAATTATTAGCCACCTTCTGTAGAGACATATCTATGTTGCCTCATCATTTGATATTTTCTAATTATTAAACAGTTTTTGAATAACTGAATGAAATTTTCTTCATTTTCATCTCTTTAATTAGGAGTCATACAAATTTTTAATTAGTTATACTAAATTTATGTACATGCTTATCTATCTCTCATATATATATATATATATATAGAGAGAGAGAGAGTAGATAGACTAAACTATCGCCCGGTTCAGACTCCACCCTCGTCTATTGAACAGGTGAAGAGGCTCATACCTTGTTCCCTGTTTAGGATGTGGTTTCCGGCTTTCTCTTTTCCAATCTTTTCACTCCTATGTAGCCCCCTGCACATCAGTGGCATTACTGCCTTGCTCGGGGTGATATGATTAAAAAAAAAAAAATCTGTGAGAATATAGGCAGATATCAATCTGCCTATATTCTCACAGATTTTTTTTTTTTTTTAATCATATCACAGTGGAGAACATTTCATCCTTCTTTTAAGTGTCTTTTTCCTTAAAACTTCCTTATTGCTCATATGTTCAGTCCATGGTATTATTAGCCACCTTATTAGTACCACATCTCTGTTGCCTGGAGTCTCTTTTTCATCTGTAATGAAACTGTCCAGCATCCACTGCCATATAGGATGATTGATATTACATAGCAGATCATCACTCTTTTCTTTTAAGTATCTTTTTCCTTAAAACTTCTTTGTGTACATGTTTAGTCCGTGGTATTCTCAACCTCCTTCTGTAGAATCACATATCTGTTATCTCAAGTCTTCTCTTCATCTGTATAGGTACCGACTTGGCGGCTCGACTACAGCTACTTCCCCACCGACAATATGTAGCCTCCCTTTGTCTGTTCTATAAATACTTTCATGGCTTCTGCTCCAACGAACTTAAGTCACTGGTGCCTCTGCAACAGGTGTTTACTCATGCAACCAGATTGGCAACTGGGTCACACCCATTCACCGTTAGATTAACCAAATGCAGACGACAATTCTACTCTTGCAGCTTCTTCTCTCACACTTCCTGCCTGTGGAACTCATTTCCATATTCTTGCTTTCCTGACGACTACAACCTCCAGGAATTTAAATGCAATGTCAATACTCATCTATTAACCACTCGACTCTAGTTCTTTCTTCACCACCCCGTATATCCTTTCCTTTCTCTCCACCTTTTGCAACTGTCATCACACCTGTATTCCCATCCTTCTCTTGCTCCTTTCTAACTGGTTCGTCTTTCTCTTCACTCTCTTCTAATTAATCTTTTTACTCCTATGTAGCCCCCTGCACATCAGTGGTGTTACCGCCTCGCTCGGGGTGATACGATTAAAAAAAAAATTATCCAGAATTCACTACCAAAGATATTGCATTGCAGGTCAGCTCTTTTTTTCTCTTTCTAATAGAATTTTTCTTTTAAGAAAAGGGACAAGGGAAAGCAGCAAATCACCAACTTGTTGGTAAATGGATGGTGGAATCAAAGACAAACAGTATGAAGACTCTGTATAGTAAAAAGAATCTACAAGACAAATTTGCTAAACATTACTCCACAAAGATACAACAGAAATCTGAGTATTTATTAAACTTATAACAAGACCTTCTAGGGAGTAATTATGTTGAAATACTGCATTTGCAAATAAGGATATGAGATTTGCTTACAAAACATGAATCATCAAACCATATAATAATTATCAATGTGTTTATTTATATATTTCCTGTCCTATTTGTAGTTGCAAAGAAGGTAAATTAACTTAATTTAGTAAAATTTATGAGTAATTAATTCCATTAGCTGTTTTAATAATCTATACAAATAAAATATCTGTATTTGGGCAAAATTACATCCTGTGCAAACTGAACAATTTTATTAATCAGTTTCTTTACTCCCATGTTTCTTAGATTGTAGTCTTATTTGTTCAAGTTTTTCATGTGAGGCACTCAGGTAGTGTTGTCCATTGTTCAACTTGGTCTTGAAATAGGCTTTGCTGCCATCTTTGTTGTTCTGTTGCTAATCTTTTTCTTCCAAGAGATATTTCCATTTCACTGTTATAGTAAACATAAAATTTTAATATGAAAAGAGCAGCAAGTGATTTATATAAAACCAGGAGTAATCAATGAATCATAGATACTATTGCATTTATTTAAAAAAAAAAAAATTTTTTTTGATGGCATGGTGTGATGATAAATATTCACACTTACCAGAGTCAAAGTGTCCAAGATGTTTTGCTTGTTGGGTTGCTGTTTTATAATGGATACGTGCATAAACCCACGCTAGACAGTTTGTCAGCTGCACCCTCTCCTCTCGCAAGTTTGGTCCAAGAAAAGTACATTCTTTGACTTTTGTTATTTTATGCTAATTGGCACAAGCCAGGGACTCTGATTGAGAATGAGGCCAATGGCAATGATTGGTGCATTGGCAATGTTTTTAGTCAATAAAAAGAGTCTGAGATATTGGCCGGCAGTGCTGTTGGGACCGTGGTGACGAGCACTGGTACAGAGGTTCGTATTAAGCTACGACTCTGTTTATTTTTGTCTGGAAGCAGGACGCTAGCTTCAAACCTACCAATAGAGTGAGTGGTGTAATTACCAGTATCTACCGAAACCTGGGAGAAATACACTGATTAACTACACATGAAAACACAAATTATATCATAATAGTTTTTATGTGCTATGCTTCTTCAAAACATAGACAATCATGGCTTTCCACAACTTCTTTCTTGTGGCCCTTAGCAGTTTTTCCTTTTTTTCTGCAATACATTCGCACATACTCGTTAAGTCCCTCCCTTAAATCTCTCACCCTCAATATGCCTTGTGAGGGTTAAATTTTCTAAGCCTTCCTTCCTCATTATATGTCCAAGAAATTTCAGCTTTCTCTTCCTGATTCTGAGCTTAAGTGTTCATTCTGTTGTTGCTTTTTTTCTTTAAGACGCCCTTGCTTCATACATGGATTTTAACTACCCTTTCAACGACAAATTGGGGAGCCGAGTTCTAATTCCAGTTGAATTCTTTGCATTCACTTACGCACAAATACCCTTGGGAAAGGTCCGTTTCCTCCCTCTAGTTATGGGTTAAATAGTAGGACAGATTGGGTTCTGTAGCCTTGGCTGACAACTAGTCTACCACAGAAAGCAATGGCAACCTACTGCAGGATAATCTTCTGCCCAGTCAGTCATGTCTCGAAAGAGACATGATCGCCCAAAGCGTGTATCATGTATGACACTTTTAACTGACTGATCCTTTTTAACATTTTTTTCTAAATAAATCTAGTTTTTTCTAGTAGTATCGTACACTGTAGGCAAAATTCATGGAAACTGGCAATTTCAAGACACATTCTGCATGCAAAAGTGTATTTTCAAGTGAATTATTTAGGGGAAAAGTTAGTCACATTTTGCTTTTGCAGTAAACTAAATTTCTTTAAAAGAAAACAAAACCACAATGCAAGGGAGAGAACTCAAAACAAACTGGAATAGCTCTCTTTGCAAGGGCAGATAATCTGCATAAAAAAACGAAATGTATTCATGTTTAAGTGTTGTTGAAAAGTTATCGGCTCGATGAAGAACCCTTTAAAAAAAAATTGAGACAGGTTTTCAAAGAAACGTGATGCCTAGTGTTTAAAATGAATTGAAAAAAATGCAAAAGCTTTTGTTTTAGTTTTATTTTCGATCTAATTTAGTATTTTCAATTAGCAAAACACTTTTACAAAACAAATTTAAATAATTGGAATTATTTTTTTTATTTAAAAATGACTGATTTTGGCCATATTTAGGATATTCTCATCACAAAGTAATTCTCTTTATTAAAAATAATATCTAAAAAATAAAATAAATTTTTCCAAAACTTTATTTGAGGAAGATTAACTGATTTAATGTTTAATTAACTGATTTGAAGCATATTACTTACATTTAGTTTAAAACATTACAAAAAAAAAAAAAAAACACTTTAAAAAATAGTGTTGGGTATTTTTATGACATGTTGACAGCTCTATTGACAGCTATTGATATTATTTTTGCAGAATAGGCCACCATATAAAAAATTAGTTAAATTTCCAGCTGTCAATAGAGTTTGACAACTCTATTGACAGCTGGAAATTTAACTAATTTTTTCTATGGTGGCCATATCTGCAAAAATTACTTGACACATATAACATGAGTATCTTTTTATATAATTTTTAACTATACAGTAATCTTAAAAATTTAGGTAATTAAGTAATCTGACGTTTTATTGAATTTTAGGGTCTTTGGCTTTAAATTTACTATAGTTTCCATTGCAAGTATGGACATCAGTACAAACATTTGTATTTTTTAAAAATTGGTACACAAAAGAAATTTAAAGTTATATTTAAAATACTGGGCAGGAGGAGTCACTGAATTGTATTAAGCTTTTCTATAAGTAAATATAGTTGTGCATTACCCCTCACCAAAACTTGTATAAATTTCTTTTCATGTACTTTGTGAAAACTTGCAGTGTCATAGGATAAAAAATACTACTTAATTATCACAGGATAATTTACCAATCACAGGCTATTGCGTTGTTTTTATGAGTGAAATTTTGTGCAGTTTCTTGCAAGTTAGGCTTCAGCCAACTTTTTAATTTTTTTAAAGCTAGAAATCTGATTGGCTAATTTACTTCTAAAAAATATTTCTGCAAGAGACATAATTTTCCCGCCAAGGCATTTTGATCCACCCAGAAAGGTTGCAGTGAGTATCCATCTGCTTACAGAATCTATGTCACTACAAATCTTACACATTATTATTTCATCCAGCAAAGTGTAGGAATGACTTGCAAAATACAACTTCAACTATAATTTCTTCTTACCATTTATTGACCATTGAACTTTGTTAATAATTACGGCAATAAGAATACAAGAATTAATTCACTCGCTCACTCACTCAATTTTGCAAATCTGTCTTCAACAAACTTCTTGACCACACCAAGCTGAATTCAACAAACTCTTCTTCATTCAAAAGATTCTTCAACAAAGCTTTCGATCATACAAACTATTCTTCAACAAACTGTTCATCACATAAAATATTCACAAAACTATTCAATGCTTTGTTGTAAATTACATCTTGAAGATTTCAAACAAATATCTTTTCTGTATATTACAATCAAATTCCATTTCAGCAAAAAACATTTAAAAAATACAGTCTAAGCGAGACAACTCTTAATTTGTGCAATACTTATTTTTACCTTGACTCACACTTGTGAACTTTTTAAATCAACATTTTTAATCTCTCCAAACATTGCTTGTAACTTATTTAACCTTCTTTCATCTTGTTTGTATATTTATTGAAATACACATTATTTGTTACCATAACAAATTTCTTAGTTTTTTCAAGTGACTTTAAAAATTAAATATAAAAAATGTGTGTTGAGTTTGTAATTCTGCCACAGTTTTTCTAACCAATAGAAATTAATACAGAATTTTAAAAGATTTAAAACTATAAATTATTCTAATTAAAATTTTGTAAAAATTCATTATTCATTGAAAAAAATTTTATTTTAAGCCAATAGTGTCCTAAATATATTTTATTCATAAAAGTAATTAAAAGCTTTTCTAACTAAATAATGTCTTAATTTTATTGCATTTTTTTTATTCTACAATTTTTAGCAGTTTTTTTTTTTTTTTTTTTTTTTTTTTTGCAAAAGAAGAAATTACTAAATCTAAGAAAATTAAATTTGGTATTGAATGACTCATAAGTCATTTAATATTACTTTACAATTAACAAACAAAAATGAAGCTATCATATACAGATTTATTTTGCAGAAGTCCCTATGAAAGACGTGTCTTCTTTAAATAGGTAATTCGGACTTTGCTTTATCAAGATGTGAGTAACTATTAAAAATGGAATAAGAAGCCGAATTGACTAAAAAAACAGTGACGAGATTTTGAAATGGTCGGTCTCAGGCCGTGTTGAGCAATCAGATCTATTCAACTATAAAGTAGGACTTTACTTTATCTTCAGTTAATTGTAAATTCAAATTACAATGAAAGCGGATCTAGCACAAAAATGTTTGTAGTTATTTTAATTATTAGCCGTTTTTCTTATTCTCGCTAAGTTCATTCTTCGCCACTTAATCTCTCTCTACGCGTGTTTCCAGTTTTATTTTTTTTAGACGTAGTCAACTTTTTCATCAAGCCATTGTCTTAATTCCAAGACCATGAACCCAGTAAACGGAAGTCAAGCCAAACAGTTTTCACTATTTATTCTTTATGTTCGTGAGGACATCGTTATCACACTTATAATTACACGGGTAAGTCAATAATAGCGAAAGAAAATCGTAAATTTTAAGAAAATAAAAATTTAAGAGTTACTTCCCTTGGAATGAACAGCCACAAATAGGCTTTTAAAAGAAAAAAAAACGCCTTTAATAGTCTTGTCTACTGAAATATCTAATAAAATATGTAACATATTTCCCACAATAAACAATTATAAACTTAATTATAAACTCATTACTGAGAAGCATTTTCAGCCATCAATATCTACATAAACAGTAAAACACACTTACTTACAAAATAAAGTCACCCAAAGTGTTTATAAAACTAAAACACACCAATTAAACGGTAAAAATACAAAAAAAACAAACCACAATACAAATAAGAAAGTTTGTTTCATTAGTTATCATAATTTAGGTAGATACTGCCAAAATATGTGGACATAATAGTGAATATACCACGTGGTATTTTAGGGCCTATTAGAATTAAAATATTATTATTATTATGTCATTTTTCATCATATTTTGATTTCTGCTATGGTCACGCTACCAACCAAGTCTGCGGGAAGACCTAAGGCAGGTCGTGGCGTGTTGTTAGGGCTCCATAATTATTATTATTATATAATTCTGAATCCAATTTCTTAGAAAAAGAAGTGTAAATATCGAGAAGTCCAACCCTCAAAAAGAGATTCACAAATGTCACCAAGGTCCATGTCACTCTAGCTGAAATTCAAGACCTCATTTATGTCCACATGTAAAAGCAGTGCTCAATTCAGCACTGACCAAACTACAAAGAAGCTGTCTCAGACTATGGTGCCACCATCCACAGTAAGAACTAAATTCCACCTATTTTCTTTCTTTTCTTTTTTTTTTTTAATCATATCACCCCAAGCAAGGCAGTAATGCCACTGAAGCGCAGGGGGCTACGTAAGAATGAAAAGATTGGAAAAGAGAAAGCTGGGAACCACATCCTAAACAGTGAACAATGGATGAGCCTCTACACCTGTTAAATAGACATGGGTGGAGTGTGAACCGGGTGATAGTTCAGTCTATCTACTCCAATTGAGAAAGAAAAGAGTGAAAAGATTGGAAAAAAGAAAGCCAGAAACCACATCCTAAACAGGAAACAATTGATGAGCCTCTTCACCTGTTCAATAGACGTGGGTGGAGTGAACCGGGCGATAGTTCAGTCTATCTACTCCAATTGAAAAAAAAATAAAAAAGAAAGTGAAAAGATTGGAAAAGAGAAAGCCGGAAACCACATCCTAAACAGGGAACAAGGAATGAGCCTCTTCACCTGTTCAATAGACGTGGGTGGAATGTGAACCGGGCGATAGTTTAGTCTATCTACTCCAATTATCCATGCTACTATTACATATATACTGATTTTTTTCACACTAACACACATATAGCCACATTTCACTGTTCCCACATATGTACACAGTATAGTATATATTCTATCCAAGAACTCTATTAACCAAAAAAATGACATTAATGTTATTTAAAATTAATGTTATTGGTTAATACTGTGTTGTTGTTTCCTGCAGAGTTTTTTCTTTCCATGAAAATCATGGGATTATTCTAAATGGCCAAATTACAAGCTCATTTATTGTATCAAATCCCAATACTTCAAATTTTGACGTTGAACAAAAACCCAAGTAGAAGAATTTCCAACAACAGCAATTAAATTTGGTGGCAATTGGCTATATGTGTTAGACTGGAGTAGATAGACTATTGGAGTAGATAGACTAAACTATCGCCCGGTTCACACTCCACCCATGTCTATTGAACAGGTGAAGAGGCTCATCCCTTGTTCCCTGTTTAGGATGTGGTTTCCGGCTTTCTCTTTTCCAATCTTTTCACTTTTCTTTTTTTTTCAATTGGAGTAGATTGACTAAACTATCGCCTGGTTCACACTCCACCCATGTCTATTGAACAGGTGAAGAGGCTCATCCCTTGTTCCCTGTTTAGGATGTGGTTTCTGGCTTTCTCTTTTCCAGTCTTTTCACTCTTACGTAGCCCCCTGCACATCAGTGGCATTACCACCTTGCTTGGGGTGATATGATTTAAAAAAAAAAAAAAAAAAGTGTTTGCTTGTGTAACGAGTTCAATCCTAACAAGGATTCTTGTGGGCCTATGCTACACTAGGTTAAGTTGTAAATAAATGAATATTATATTATCAAAGCTACAAAAAATTTCCAGAACTAGTTTTTTAACAACTTTTATATATATATTTTTTAAATAATCATTTCACCCCAAACAAGGCAGAACTGTCACTGGTGCATAGGGGTTAGACAGTGAGAGAAAAAACAATGTACAGGGAATGTCGAAGAAAGGATAAGCAGTGGAAGAGAATTAAGGAGATAAAAAATGGCAATTGACATTGTATTTAAATTTTTGGAGGTTGTAGCTATTAGGGAAGAGAATAGACTGGGCACAGAAGCTATTAAAGAAAGTATAAAAGATGAATGGGATTCAAGAAGATAGAAGATGGCAATTGACGTTGCATTTACATTTTTGGAGATTGTAGCTATCGGAAGAGAAAAGACTGGGTACAAAGGATATTAAAGAAAAGATAAAAGATGAATGGGATTCAAGAAGATAGAAGATGGCAATTGACGTTGCATTTACATTTTTTGGGGATTGTAGCTATCGGAAGAGAAAAGACTGGGTACAGAGGATATTAAAGAAAAGATAAAAGATGAATGGGATTCAAGAAGACAGAAGATGGCAATTGACGTTGCATTTACATTTTTTGGGGATTGTAGCTATCGGAAGAGAAAAGACTGGGTACAGAGGATATTAAAGAAAAGATAAAAGATGAATGGGATTCAAGAAGATAGAAGATGGCAAGTGATGTTGCATTTAAACTTTTGGAAGTTATAGCTATGAGGGAAGAGAAAAGATTGGGTACAGAGGGTATTAAAGAAAAGATAAAAAATTAATGGAATTCAAGAAGATAGAAGATGGCAAGTGATGTTGCATTTAAACTTTTGGAGATTTTAGCTATCAGGGATGTGCGTTGTGGTGCAGTGGATATTGACTCAGAACAACAAATCGAGGTGCCAAGTTTGAATTCCAGTTGAATTCCTTGTATTCACTTACGCACAGATACCCTTGGGAAAGGTATTAACCCATTTCTTCCCTCCAGTTATAGGTTAAATAATAGGACAGATTGGGTTCTATAGCCTTTGCTGGCAACCAGTCTACTGCAGAAAGTAATGGCAACCTACTGCGGAATAATCTTCTGCCCAGTCAGTCATGTCTCTTTTAAGACATGTTTGCCCAAAGTGTGTATCATGTATAGCACTTTGACTGACTGAGCTCTCAGGGAAGCAAGCAAGCAGAAGAGAGTACCACAAACAGGAAGTGTGAGAAAAGAAACTGTTAGAGTAGAAGAGATGGTTACATTTAACTATTTTGATGATAAAAGGACGGAACCTTGATGCTTGATGCCAATCTAGTAGCACAAGTAAATACATGTAGCTGGGGTAACAGGGAAAAAATCTTGTCAGATTTGTTGCCATGAAAATACTTGTAGAAAAGACAGAGCGAAGCCACATCATGTCAGTGAGAAAGGACTGAATGTAGCAATTATACTGTGAATCCACCTTTGGATTTTATCAAGAATCTCAGGATGTGTAGCAGGAGTACTCGACCAGATACGGTAACAGTATTCAATGCACAGACAAATGGTAGATTTATAAATGTGCAAAATGGGTTCTGACAAGAAAAACTTCCTGGTTAGATGCAGTGACCCAAACTTCCTAGCAGTAGATGCATCAATAGATTCAATGCAATCCTTGTTGTATAGTGGAATGAAGAGATACACTGAGAAATGTAGCTAAACTACTTTATTAACAGAGTGGTACAACCAAGATGTATATACAATATTTACAATCTCTCGCAGTAGTAGGTATCACTTCCCAAAGTCCGTGATAATGACAACACCCACCGTGCTAAGCGCACATTGTCTTTCATACATCCGGGCGACTGGATGTTACATGGAACAAGCCACAACATAACACTCATTCCATTTAAGATTTTTCGGCTTACTGCCTATCATGTTGAATACACCGGTTCTCGCTCGATCACCAAAGTTAAGCAATGTTGAACCTGGTCAGTACTTAGATGGGTGATCACTTGGGAATACCAGGTGCTGTAAGCGTTTAGTGACAGATGTGCGTTGTGGTACAGTGGATATCGGCTCAGAAAGAGAAATCGGTGAGCTGAGTTCAAATTCCAGTTGAATACCCTGCATTCACTCAAGCACTGGTACCCTTGGGAACGGTATTAATCTGTCCCTTCCCTCCAGTTATGGGTTAAAATAACAATGGTAGGACTTGGGGACCCTGCCCTTAAAAACAAATCCCTATGAATTTTGATATTTGAAAAAGAAAAAGTATTACTAGACACAAAGCCTATATAAAAACAACAATAAATTGTTGAAAGAAAAAAGTATTACCAGCAATAAATGAATAAAATTTAGTTGGCAATAAATGACCCATCGAGGTTGATATGCCATAAAACAACCAACCAACCAACCAACCAACCAACCATTTAAGATTTGAGAAAATGAGGCCTCAAGAAGACACAGTGTATTGCTCTCTCGGAGACTAGCAGCATTTATTCTAATAGTAGGCAAGAAAGTTTCTCTATGGTGGTTAAAGGAGAGTAGCTTTATTTTAGAGGCATTAAGATTTATGAGCCACTAGCAAAATATAAAACTGAGATTTTAAATTAGAAATACTTTTGTAAAACTAGCAGTATAGCCCGGCATTGCTCGGGTGTAATGAAAGCTTTAAAACTAATCCATGGTCCTGGAGCTCAGATTCAGCCTAAAGAATATTTGTGCGAAGTTTGGTGAGAATCGGATAAAAATTGTGGATTTGTATAAAGGACATACAGACAGATAAACAGACACACACACACAAACATCTTGCCTTTTATATATATATATATATATATATTATCGATTTTCTGCACTATTGTAAGAACTGCAAACTTGAAAGTTCTGAATATCGTTTCTTATGTCTTTGTCTATGAATGTATCAAATTTGATTAAAATTGGACCACTCCTCCTATAACCCGATTTTTTTGATTATCGATATTTATCAGGGGTACCTTGACACAAAACCTAGCCAAGAACACTCGCAGACGCTTATATTTTCAATTTTCAGAACTATTGTAAGAACTGCAACCTTGAAACTTCTGAAAATGGTTTCTTGTGTCTTTGTCTGTGAGTGTATCAAATTTGATTAAAATCGGACCACTCCTTCTATAACCCGATTTTTTCGATTATCGATTTTCGATATTTATCGGGGGTAACTCGACACAAAACCTAGCTAAGAACACTCGCAGATGCTTATAGTATAACTGTGTAAATTTTCAAGAAAATCGGTTCAGCCATTTCGGAGCCTATAGGTAACGGACACACACACACACACACACACAGACAAAGTTCCATTTATAAATAAGTTTAGATAGATTTAGATTTAGATTTTCGACCCCATTGGAGGTGCTTTTGAAGAGCAGCAACCAAATTTACTTTCTCATCCTTGGTTGATTTTCTATTGAGATGGGTGTAAATGGTGGTGTCATTTGCATAGATAAAAAATATCTTACTATTTACAGTCCAGCAGAAATATCTCCAAATAATAGGAAAACATTAGCTAGATGAAGACATCATTGCCACTTATGTCTTACCATTATGTCAGAGGTATTTTTGCCACACGGTATACTATTTTTTTGCTATTATCTTAAATAACTAAAAATTTTCATTTATTTTTTTTCACCTGATGTAACTTTTAAAATAATGAAATCAAGAATTATCTTAGAGTTTAATAAAAATAAAAGCAATTCTTTAATCTTTCTACACACAGATGTGTAGAAAGATTAAAGATGGGATGTGCGTTGTGGTGCAGTGGATATCGACTCAGAATGAGAAATTTGGGAGCCAAGTTCGAAATCTAGTTGAATTTGTTGCATTCACTTACGCACAAATACACTTGGGAAAGGTATTAATTTGTATCTTCCCTCTAGTTATGGGTTAAATAACAGGACAGATTGGGTTCTATAGCCTTGGCTGTCAACCAGTCTATGGTAGAAAGCAATGGCAACCTACTGCGGGATAATCTTCTGCCCAGTCAGTCATGTCTCTTTTGAGACATGATTGCCCAAGCATGTATTACGTATGGCACTCAACTGACTGACACACAGATGCATATGTATGCACCTTTTGTGTGTGTGTGTTGGTGTGAAATGTTGTAAAAATGTAATATGTTACCTTGAACAGCGATGGACTGGTGAATGTAATTGACAGATACATCCAGCCATAGATAAAGTCCACAAAGTGACAACTGAAAAAGCAATGCATGAGTGTAAGCCGTGACCAAGGTAAAACAAGCATTGCATGGTTGAAGAGGCATGGCCATGTAGGTCACATGAGAGTTTTAAGACTATAAAATGTCTAGAATATTGGCAAAGTATGTGAAAAAGAATTTTGGCTGAAGAAAGATCCCCACTAACTTCTGACTCTCAACAGCACGGAACAAGTAAATCAGAAAGCAGAGTCCAAATTCCAGTTGAATTCATTCTCTTACATGCAAATAACCTTGGGAAAAGTATTAATCCATCTTTTCTCTCCAGCTATGGGTTAAATAACAGGACAGATTGGGTTCTACAGCCTTGGTTGACAACAAGTCTATCACAGAGAGTAATGGCAACCTACTGCAGGAAAATCTTCTGCCTAGTCAGTTATGCTTTGAAAGAGACGTTTTACCCGAGTGTGTATCACATATGGCAATTAACTGACTAACTGTTACAGACCGCAGATATAGGTCTCTTTTAACCCATCGGGTCAAGGGATCAAACAGAGTGGTCTAACATCATCATCATATGGGAGTACAGATCCCACATCAACTGTCAACTGAACTTCTCCAATAGCTGATAACCTCTGATGAGTGGACAATATTATTCCTGGAGGGTCTATCTACAAAAGTCTGGAATGTAACATCAATGAACTGACAAAAATTTTACTTCTTTTAATTATATATATATATATATATATATATATATAATGCATGTTTCATTAAATAATATAAACAAGTTTTGTCTATTTTATGTAAATTTTTTTCATATACTCTAATAAACTTATAGCATTATCATTAAATAAAGAAAAAAAATTACAATAGTGATAAATAATTTTTTAATAATTCAATCTAAGTTTTCAGCTGACATAAGCCATTTTCAAAGATGTCAAATTACATTATATATTATAAGCATGAACAAACGTTAATGACAAACTGTTTATGTTTACATGGAAGATTTCCAAGCAACAACAAACTCGTGTAAATAAGACGCTGGAAGCGAATGTTGCATCACAGCTCATGACATCACACATGACCAAATGAGATTGAAAACAAGAAATATTAAGTATGGAAAGCTATTAGAATAAACCAATGGCTTCTGTTATCAATTATAGGCATTTAAGGATATTTTTGGAGATTTCACTCTCGCTTGGTCATGTGTGACGTCAGGAGCTGTGATGCGACATTTGCTTCCAGTATCTTATATGCACGAGTTTGATTATTGCTTGGAAATCTTTCATGTAAACAAAAACAGTTTGTCATTATCGTTTGTCCATATATATATATATATATATATATTTATATTCAGGTGAATAGAACCAACAGTTTTATAATTCCAAGTTCTCCAGCATTTTATTTTTTTAAATAGTGCCTAATACAACATATATCGTAGCACATAAATAACAAGCGTGTTGCTTTCTGCAGTCAAATGTAAAAATCATTTTCACAACAATGAGTCAACATTGCCTGATGATGAGGTAAAATCTCGAAACATAGAAATTTCCGTATTGTAATGTAAATTAAAGTGCAAAGAATTCGTCACTTTCACTGAGTAGGTTCATTCCGACTTTGAAGTTTCATAAGGACACCATTATGATGTCATCACACTTAGGGGCTGGTTTATATACATATGTATATAAAGTTCAGATAAGTTATGTTCTGTATTAATTTTTTGCAGACATACAGATAAATCTATTTTTTTCAGGGTAAATAACTCCATTGGTTTTTGTTAACAAATATCCTATATGTTACATTGATAATTATGTTATTCACAAATATCCTATATGTTACATTGATAATTATGTTTTTAACAAATATCCTATATGTTACATTGATTAATACGTTATTCACAAATATCCTATATGTTACATTGATAATTATGTTTTTAACAAATATCCTATATGTTACATTGATAATTGTTTTAGCAAATATCCTATATGTTACATTGATAATTATGTTTTTAGCAAATATCCTATATGTTACATTGATAATTATGTTTTTAGCAAATATCCTATATGTTACATTGATAATTA
The DNA here is from genome assembly GCA_037127315.1 of Ascarosepion bandense. Classification (NCBI taxonomy): domain Eukaryota; kingdom Metazoa; phylum Mollusca; class Cephalopoda; order Sepiida; family Sepiidae; genus Ascarosepion; species Ascarosepion bandense. The sequence continues at coordinate 5,492,930 of JBBBDQ010000925.1, forward strand.
TGTTTTTAGCAAATATCCTATATGTTACATTGATAATTATGTTTTTAGCAAATATCCTATATGTTACATTGATAATTATGTTTTTAACAAATATCCTATATATTACATTGATAATTATGTTATTCACAAATATCCTATATGTTACATTGATAATTATAGCTTTTAACAAATATCCTATATGTTACATTGATAATTGTTTTTAGCAAATATCCTATATGTTTACTGATAATTATGTTTTTAGCAAATATCCTATATGTTACATTGATAAATTATGTTTTTAGCAAATATCCTATATGTTACATTGATAATTATGTTTTTAGCAAATATCCTATATGTTACATTGATAATTATGTTTTTAACAAATATCCTATATGTTACATTGATAATTATGTTTTAGCAAATATCCTATATGTTACATTGATAATGGTGTTTTTTAGCAAATATCTTATATGTTACATTGATAATTATGTTTAGCAAATATCCTATATGTTACATTGATAATTATGTTTTTAGCAAATATCCTATATGTTACATTGATAATTATGTTTTTAACAAAATATCCTATATGTTACATTGATAATTGTTTTTAGCAAATATCCTATATGTTACATTGATAATTATGTTTTTAACAAATATCCTATATGTTACATTGATAATTATGTTTTTAGCAAATATCCTATATGTTACATTGATAATTATGTTTTTAGCAACATCCTATATGTTACATTGATAATTATGTTTTTAACAACATCCTATATGTTACATTGATAATTATGTTTTTAACAAATATCCTATATGTTACATTGATAATTATGTTTTTACAGTATCCTATATGTTACATTGATAATTATGTTTTTAACAAATATCCTATATGTTACATTGATAATTATGTTTTTAGCAAATATCCTATATGTTACATTGATAATTATGTTTTCTTTAGCAAATATCCTATATGTTACATTGATAATTATGTTTTTAACAAATATCCTATATGTTACATTGATAATTATGCTTTTAACAAATATCCTATGCTGTTACATTGATAATTATGTTTTTAGCAAATATCCTATATGTTACATTGATAATTATGTTTTTAACAAATATTCAGTATGTTACATTGATAATTATGTTTTTTAAATGTAAATATCCTATATGTTACATTGATAATTATGTTTTTAGCAAATATCCTATATGTTACATTGATAATTATGTAAGTGTTTTTAACAAATATCCTATATGTTACATTGATAATTATGTTTTTAGCAAATATCCTATATGTTACATTGATAATTATGTTTAGCAAATATCCTATATGTTACATTGATAATTATGTTTTTAACAAATATCCTATATGTTACATTGATAATTATGTTTTTAGCAAATATCCTATATGTTACATTGATAATTATGTTTTTAGCAAATATCCTATATGTTACATTGATAATTAGTGTTTTTAACAAATATCCTATATGTTACATTGATAATTATGTTTTTAGCAAATATCCTATATGTTACATTGATAATTATGTTTTTAGCAAATATCCTATATGTTACATTGATAATTATGTTTTTAGCAAATATCCTATATGTTACATTGATAATTATGTTTTTAATAAATATCCTATATGTTATATTGATAATTATGTTTTTAACAAATATCCTATATGTTACATTGATAATTATGTTTTTAGCAAATATCCTATATGTTACATTGATAATTATGTTTTTAACAAATATCCTATATGTTACATTGATAATTATGTTTTTAACAAATATCCTATATGTTACATTGATAATTATGTTATTCACAAATATCCTATATGTTACATTGATAATAGTTTGTGCAAAATTTCCTCCCATTTTTTATTAGAAATCTATCTATTTTTTTTAGCTATGCATTCTCTAGTTTTCAAGAAAAAGATTTCTGAGAACTATATTTTTTCCAAGTGGACCAGTCTACTTAATTAGTACTAAGGACTTTACAGAGTTGCAGCTTTAGTCTACCAACAGAAATAGGTTTTTATTTCGAAAACCAAATTCTTTTATTTTTTACTGTGTATTCTTTAGTTTCAAGAAAGAGGTTGCTGAGAACTTTTACACATACCTTATTACATGTGAACTCTTTCTCTGTGTTTTATGACGACCCATTGTCAGTGTAAAATAGAATGTATATTTCTAGGTAGATGCATCAATAAATGTCTTTTTTTATTTTTCTTAATTGTGTGTGAATTTATTGTCTATTTGAAAATACACTATAGATGCATAAATATGCAAATATTGTATCAGTTACATATTCATTTATTTATCTTCAGTCTATACTGTTATCTGAAGGAATGGTTCCTGTTTTCTTTATATCATCTCATTCTCTTTTTTTTTTTTCTTTTTTTTTTTTGGTGAAAGTGTTGGTGGCATCTGCTGTTATCTTGATCACCTTAATGTTCTTCTATTGTGGGAAGACACATGTATGTAAACATTTTAGTATGCTTGGCTTTCATCAATTGGCATACAGGCCATTGCATATTGGCTGGGACATTTTTTTCTCTCCAATGCCTTGCTTGTCTGTGACTGCTTACCATAATTTTGCTTGGCATTCTATTCAACACATTTCTGTTTATTTACAGATTTGAGTTGGTTGTAAAATCCAGTACTGCTGTGAATGTACCTATATATCTCTACAAAAGTTACACTGCCTGCTGTTGACATACACTACCAATCATAATTATTAGGCCACCCCAGTTTTTTTAAAAGAAATTATGTATTTCATACTATGTAGGGATTAAATAAAAATACGAAATAAAATAAAAACTACGAAATAAAACAAAAATACAAAATAAAATAAAAACTACGAAATAAAATAAAAATACAAAATAAAATAAAAGTCAGTCAGTTAAGTGCCATACGTGATACATGCTTTTGCGATCATGTCTCGAAAGACATGACTGACTGGGCAGAAGATTATCCTACAGTAGGTTGCCATTACTTTCTGCGGTAGACTGATTACCAACCAAGGCTATAGAACCCAATCTGTCCTGTTATTTGACCCATAGCTGGAGGGAAGAGACAGATTAATACCTTTCCCAAGGGTATTTGTGTGTCTATGATTGCAACGAATTCAACTGGAATTTGAACTCGGCTCTCCGATTTCTCGTTCTGAGTCGGTATTCACTGGACCACAACGCACATCCAAATAATAGTACGAAATAAAATAAACATAAAAATCTCCCTGAAGTCCTCTGACAGGAAAGACAATTGACGCATGTGCAAAAAGAGAGACCTTCTGGTACCAAAAATAAACTCGATTTCTTCCTCTGTTGGACTTTGGATGGTAAAGACATGCCAAACTGTTCAGGAAGGAATTTCTCCAACAAGAGGTCGTTGGAACCAAAAATAAAATCAGTGTCCAAACTGTCCCTCTAGTGTCTCTGTATCTTTCCTTTTCTCTTTGCCTATTTATTTCAGCGGCGAAAGCCATTCAACAAGTTTTGGGATGTTTAGGCAAAAGAACCAACCCCGTAGTAAAAGCTATAACATTCCATAACTATTTTGAGTATTTATTGCCAAATGAAAATAGAATGGTTCTTTTGTTATTGTTACTTTGCAAAATTTTACAAGGCAAGGAAGCAAAGATGAACTCATCCTAAATTTTTTCATTCTTTCATTGATGAAACTGCAATATAGGTAATTATTAAATATCTATAAATTCATTTGATGCACATGTTATTGTGCAGTATTAACAAAAGAACCATTTTATTTTCATTTATAATTATTCACTTGGCAATTAATACTAAAAAATAGTATGAAATACATCATTTTTTTAAAACACTGGGGTGGCCTAATAATTATGGCCGGTAGTGAATATGTACTTTTTTCAAGAAACTGCGAAGAGTTAGAGCTTAGTGTTTGTATTATAAACTAAACATCTCTAAGAGCTATTATTACCAAAACAATGTTTGTTTGTTGGCAGAACTCATTGCTGAGTAATGGATCACTCATTAACATTTCCTTCTGAATTAAATGAGTCCTATGTTGGATCTGAAGATATGTCCGCAGCCACCATATGGTAGGGTAGGAGAATCCAGGGGGATGGAGAGCTACGGCTTTTCTTTAACTCTCTTCATCTTTTCTAATTGTCTTTTCGAAGGATGTTTTTCCTGGATTCCACTTTTCCAAGTCATTCTTTCTGCAGCTTCCATCTCCCAATTGACTGGATCGATTTCTGTCCTCAGCAAGATCTTTTTCAGCTGATCCTTAAATCGTCAACTTGGGGCTCATGTGGTCTTTTGCTAGAAGCAAGATCTGAGAAGAGGATTTGTTTGGGTAGACAAATGTCTGGCATTAAAGCAAGGCGTCTGGTCCATCAATGTCTGTGGTGAGTCATGATGGTTTCTGGGCTCTCCATCTTTGCACAAAGGAGAACTTTGTTGTTTGTGATCCTGTCCTGCCATGAAACCAATGTAGTCATATGGTAACATAAGGGAGTGAAAATGATTGAAGTCAAGATGCCAGGTCAAGACTGATAACATCACTGACCCTTCTTTGGATTTTGTTAAGAAACTTGAGATATATAACAGTAGCACCAGACTAGATATGGCAACAATATTTAATGCATAGATGAATGGTAGATTTATAAATGCGCAATATGATGAGAATTGTTTTTTTTTTAGATGCCTTCAATCATACACAGCTTTTTTTTTATGTACTGTGTGCCTTCAGAACATAGGCAATCATGGACTTCTACTTGCCCCTATCCCTTGATGTGGGTTGTGGTGCAATGGATATTGACTCGGAACAACAAATCGGGGAACTGAGTTCAAATTCCAGTTGAATTCCTTGCATTCACTTATATATAAATACCCTTAGAAAAGGTATTAATCCGTCTCTTCTCTCCAGTTATGGGTTAAATAACAGGACAGATTGGGTTCTATAGCCTTGATCAGCAAGCAGTCTACTGCAGAAAGCAATGGCAACCTACTGCAGGATAATCTTCTGCCCGGTCAGTCATCTCTCTTTTGAGACTTGATCGTCCAAAGAGTATATCACATATGACACTTAACTGACTGACCTTTCCCAAACCCCACTCTGCTATCCACCTGCTCAAGCCTATCAGGTATGTCTTGTATTGCTTTCCCTTGTCTCTCTTTCCCACTATCCATTCTATGAGTATTAGATTCTCCAAACCTTCCTTTCTCATTACATGTCCCAGAAACCTCAGCTGTCTCTTCCTGATGTTAAGTATAAGTTTCCTTTTCATTTGCATCCTTTCCAAAATTTTGTCATTGCTCACATGTTCAGTCCATGTAATCTTCAGCATCTTTATGTAGAATAATTTTTTGTTGCTTTGAGTCTCTCCCTCATCTTTGAGGAGATTGTCTAACATTTTCTGCCATATAGGAGGATGAATATCACATAAAAATCCAGTCTGGTGATCTTTGGTATAGCAGTTCCCATGGTCTGGCTTGTTTTGAATCTGCTATCATTAGTTTGTGGATTTGCCTCTTGAGTTCTTTAATTCATTTTCTCTCTCTCTTGACTTGAAAAAAGAGAGAGAGAGAGAGAGAGAGAGAGAGAGAGAGAGAGAGAGAGAGACTAAAATTTCTTGGACACATAATGAGGAAAGAGGGCTTGAAGAATTTAACACTCACAGGACATACTGAAGGCAAGAGAGGAGAAAACACCTTTTTTATTTTTCTAACCCTTCACTCTAAACATAGTTGTGCATGAAAATCCTCGTAGATGAACAGATTTTGAAGAACACAGACCTCATTGTCTGACACCGAACAACCATGCCATGTTTAAAGTGACCTGAATCGCCTTTCTTTCTCATACTAATACATGAAATAAAATTCAGCAAGTCACCATGACCATCTTTAAATGCCTGTATCTATTAAATTACTGCCGAGTCATTAGACGATTAGAAATTTGCATACAAGAGAATTTGTTTAAATATACTTAAGTGGCCAGTGAGTTTATATATGAGAGAAAGGATAGAAAGATAGTGTGGACCTGGCAGTTCCTCTGCTTCGCATCCTGTATTTTCACATGATTGTCAAATGTATATTTTCAAAGGGGAAAGATTTTGGTGTTCAAAGAATCACATTGTTGATTGGTTCATCCTTTATTTCTCCAAGAATGCCATGCAAATTGTTTTTTCTCAGATGATCTGTGGGTTGGGAGATGAGTCTAGTTTACACTCAAATCTTCACTTCATTTATCTCTCTCAGGTCATGCCAGGTTCCACAAATTCTCCTGACTTTTTCTCTCCAGTCTTTGCAAGCATTAATTCACATTTTGTATCCTTACATAATTGCTGAAAATATGGTTTGAAAGGGCAGCCTACATCAGTTCATTCCTGTAGGTTGTTCTTACCTTTTCAAACTACAGTTAATAATCCAACTTATCATCAGGTGTTGGCAAAAGGTTGTCAACACCTGATGATAAGTGCTGACTTAGGGTTTTAAAATCATTCAGTGTGCCAACAGCATATGTATTTTTTATAAGTGAAGGTTAATTTACCTGTTCTACAATATATTTTATATAGTAATATATACAATAATATGGTTAAACAAAATAAAGACAAGAGGAAAACTGTATTTAAATTCGCCTACGCGTTTTCTCCTGTGATGGACTTTATCAAGGCATAAAGGCGAAATGAGCTTTATTCTAAATTGCGTATCTATAAACAAACAGTGTTGGTGACCACAAAGCCGCTCACAAATCATTTCAAAAGATGAACAGAATATTTTAGTTTTTAGAATTTCATCATGTGTAGTGCAAAGTCATGAGATATTAAAATGAAGGGAATTTGACCATTTTCTTTGAAATTTTTATTATGTATGTTGGTCTGTTTTAGTATAATTTTCATAAGTAATATATATATATACACGTATATATATATAAATTTACGCATTACTCCTTAGCAATGAATTGAGTTCTTCTGGTGACTGGCGTGTGTATACACCGCTTATATATAACACGCTAAAATATACTCTGTTATAATCTGAGATTAAGGACAGGATGGTTAAAAAAATAAAGACAAGAGGAAAACTGTATTTAAATCGCCTACGCGTTTTCTCCTGTGATGGACTTTATCAAGGCAAAAAGGCGAAATGAGCTTTATCCTAAATTATCTAAACTTATTTATAAATGGAACTTTGTGTGTGTGTTTGTGTGTGTGTGTATCTGTTACCTATAGACTCCAAAACAGCTGAACCAATTTTCTTGAAAATTTACACAGTTGTACTATAAGCGTCTGTGGGTGTTCTTAGCTAAGTTTTGTGTCAAGGTACCCCGGATAAATATCGATAATCGAAAAAATCGTGTTATAGAAGGAGTGGTCCAGTTTTAATCAGATTTTATACACTCATAAACAAAGACATAAGAAATGATATTCAGAAGTTTCAAGGTTGCAGTTCTTACAATAGTGCAGAAATTTTGATATTGATACCAGGAAACCAAAATTTGACTTACATCCATTCATTTTTCTTTCAGTCTACGGTTTCACTTTAACTGGAAACAACTATTGCTTTTTAGTCTTTCGTGCCAACGTCCAAAGAGTCTGAGCTCCAGGATCATGGATTAGTTTTAAAGCTTTCATTACACCTGAGCAACACCAGGCTATACTGCTAGTGTATCTATAAACAAACAGTGTTGGCAACCACAAAGATGCTCACAAATCATTTCAAAAGATTAACAGAATATTTTAGTTTTTAGAATTTCTTCATGTGTAGTGCAAAGTCACGAGATATTAGAATGAAGGAAATTCACCGTTTTCTTGGAAAATTTTTTCAAAGAAATATTCAGACAATAATATGTAAATCACTTGAACAGAAATAAACTGTTTTTAAAAGTTTTTTTTTAAAAGTTTTTGTTATTAATGGTAGCCAGTTGTTTAATATTGGCAACATTCTTTGTTACTTTGAGTTTTACACAATTTTCTAAATGTTCAGGTGTTAGGCAACTTCTTTGGAAACTTAACATTGCTTTCATGTGAGAAAAAATTATCTCAAAGGAATAAGTTGAACCAAAAGTCAAAAGAAGAAATAAATTTTCTTCAAACAAATGAAAGTTCTTGGGAGGGATGTCCAACAGTTGAGAATAACAGCAGACTTTTCTAAATTTTTGTCTTCCAGAGACGTCCTTTGTTCTACACAGCTAGGAGCTGCCATGCTATTTACTTTGTAGCAAACCACCCACATTCTCTCCATATTTCATTAAGAAGCAAGTTTCATTCAAATTGCTTCTTCTCACAAACAACCACGCTGTGGAACAGACTTCCAAGAGGACGTTTTTTTTCAGTCACCACTATCTTAACTCATTCAGATCTAGAGTTAACCATTATCTTCCCCTCCTATCCATATAAATTACCTCCCCTTAATGTTACCCCTCTACCTCTAGTGACTCCCAGGCCTTGTAAATTACTGTAAAAAAAAAAAAGAGAAAAAAATGCAGACCTAGCAATTGACTCATAAGATGAATTTAGTTGGAATTCTTGAAAAAAAAGGAATACAAAAGACACAAGACAGAAATAAAGAAACAAGTATTAATTATTAAGGCAAATAACAGAAAAGTCCTTGCAAAACTTGTTGTGTTTGTGGCTTTAGAAGTCCAACTATGAAATGTTCTTTAACGTCCAAATAAATTAGACGGCTCTTAGAATGTTCAAAGTAGCCTTCAAATAAGGAGGAGAGGCAAATTTCCTACCTGTTGTTCCTTGCTAGAACATTTGAAAAAAGAGGAAGATATAAGGATTTTTGCACTAAGCCCATCCAAATTGGGTGTCCACTGATTGGTCCAAGAAAAATTGTCTTGGCCAATCAAACAGACCCCATTTAGATTAGGGGTGGGTGGGAAGAGAAATTATGTAGGAGAAGTACTCATCATCATCATCATCATTTATCCATTACACCCAGATGGTGCATAGGGCAGCAACTTTTTGTTGCTGTTTCTATAACAAACTGTGTTTTAAGGGGCAGGGTTGTTAGCCCTGCACCCAACCCCCAAACCTGGTCCTTACGTTTACAGCACCTGGTATTCCCAAATGGTCACCCATTTAAGTACTGACCAGGCTTGATGTTGCTTAACTTCGGTGATTGGACAGGAACCGGTGTATTCAACATGATATAGCGGTAGACGGGAGTAGTAGTAGTAAACCCCTTTTTTTTATACTCACTATAGTGGATGTGCATTGTGGTCCAGTGGATATCGGCTCGAAATGAGAAATCGGGGAGCCGAGTTTGAATTCCAATTGAATTCACTGCATTCACTTACGCGCAAATACCCTTGGGAAAGGTATTAATCCATCTCTTCCCTCCAGTTATGGGTTAAATAACAGGACAGATTGGGTTCTATAGCCTTGGCCGGCAACCAGTCTACCGCAGAAAGCAATGGCAACCTACTGCGGGATAATCTTCTGCCCAGTCAGTCATGTCTCTTTTGAGACATGATCGCCTAAGCATGTTTCACGTATGGCACTTAATTGACTGATACTCTTTCCACTTTATGCCAGCATAGAACCATTAATAAAAGAACTCACAATGAGTCCCTCTCCAAGAGGTTAGCATTCTAGTGACATAACCAAAGAAGTTTAAAAAAAAATATGTTGAAAAAACTAATGGAATCTTTAAAACTTTATACTGTTTGATTTTCAAATAAACATAGTTTTTGAGTGAAACAAATAAGCTCAGTTTCTGAGTGAAGCTCAAATTATATAACTATATTGTTATATTAACTGCCTTATATGCATGCAAAACTTTAAAATCCAGTTACCTAATTCTTATGCATGTGCCACATCCCTTCAAAATTCATGATTTCCTAAGCATGCCATTTAGCCTTCAAAATTCATGATTTCCTAAGCATGCCATTTAGCCTTCAAAATTCATGATTTCCTAAGCATGCCATTTAGCCTTCAAAATTCATGATTTCCTAAGCATGCCATTTAGCCTTCAAAATTCTTCGAAAAAAACTTACTTGATATTGATACCAGGAAATCAAAATTTGACTTACATCCATTCATTCATTTTTCTTTCAGTCTACGGTTTCGCTTTAACTGGAAACAAGTATTGCTTTTTAGTCTTTCATGCCAACGTCCAAAAAGTCTGAGCTCCAGGACCATGGATTAGTTTTTAAGCTTTCATTACACCCGAGCAATGCTAGGTTATACTGCTAGTATATATATAAAAGGCAAGATGTTTGTGTGTGTGTCTGTTTATCTGCCTGTATGTCCGTATTTTTTTCAGCCCTTTTATTTTAGTTTTTGCTTCGGTTTTGGATCTAAGTAGATATAATTGTAGTTCTTAATCTCAGCCATGATACCATTTACTCAGAGGACTTATTTAGCCTTCAAAATTCTGTTTACGACGAAAAAAACTTATTTGATATCGATACCAGGAAATCAAAATTTGACTTACATCCATTCATTTTTCTTTCAGTCTACGGTTTCGCTTTAACTGGAAACAACTATTTCTTTTTAGTCTTTCGTGCCAACATCCAAAGAGTCTGATCTCCAGTACCATGGATTAGTTTTAAAGCTTTCATTACTTAGAAATGCTTAGGAAATCATGCCTCTTTTGAGACATGACTAACTAGGCAGAAGATTCTCCTACACTGGGTTGCCATTTCTTTCTGTGGTAGATTGGTTTACAACCAGGACTATAGAATTGAGTATGTCCTGTTATTCAACCCATAGCTGGAGAGAGAAGAAATGGATTAATACCTTTTCCAGGGTATTTGTGCATAAGTGAATGCAACAAATTGCACTTGAATTTGAACTCGACTTTCCAGTTTTTCATTCCAAGCCGACATTCATTGCATAACAATGCACATCTGTCATCTATAGCTTACTTAAATAAAAAAAAAAGCTATTTGAATGCATTAATTCTGGTGTCTTCAGGGATAGCAGCTTCTCCTTGACTGCAAAGAATGATATTTAATTCTCCATAGAAAACTCTTTCAATAAACCGGGTCTGCATTGGCATTAGCTGTAATGTAATGCTAATCAATATTCAATATAATCATCTTTATGCATTCTCTAATTATGGCATCATTTTTTCCCCACCACAAATATTTTATTATCCAGCTACTGACTGATCAGAAAAACACGCCAATGCACTCTGTTCCAGTGAATACAATCACTATTGTAATTTTCTTTGAACAGCTGAACTTTTGTTATTCATGGTTTTATGACTTTCAAAGATGAATGTATGCGATTTGTATGACTTCATTGTGCACATATATTCTAAAATAACCATAAATGCGCAAATATATACATATATATACTAGCAGTATAACCCAGTGTTGCTCGGGTGTAATGAAAGCTTAAAAACTAATCTATGGTCCTGGAGCTCAGACTCTTTGGACGTTGGCACGAAAGACTAAAAACCAATAGTTGTTTCCAATTAAAGCGAAACCTGTAGACTGAAAGAAAAATGAATGGATGAAAGTCAAATTTTGATTTCCTGGTATCGATATCAAATAAGTTTTTTTTGTCATAAACTGAATTTTGAAGGCTAAATAAGTCCTTTGAGTAAATGGTATCATGGTTGAGACTAAGAACTACAATTATACCTACTTAGAGCCAAACCCAAAACAAAAATTAAAATAAAAGAGCTGAAAAAAATACAGTCATACAGGCAGATAAACAGGCACACACACAAACATCTTGCCTTTTATGTATATATATATTATCGATTTTCTGCACTATTATAAGAACTGCAACCTTGAAACTTGTGAATATTGTTTCTTATGTCTTTGTCTATGAGTGTATCAAATTTGATTAAAATCAGACCACTCCTTCTGTAACCCGATTATTTTGATTATTGATTTTCGATATTTATCAGGGGTACCTTGACACAAAACCTAGCTAAGAACACTTGCAGACGCTTATAGTACAACTGTGTAAATTTTCAAGAAAATCAGTTCAGCCGTTTTGGAGTCTATAGGTAATGGACACACACACACACACACACACAGTTCCATTTATAAATAAGTTTAAATTTAAATTAGCTTATATATTTATAAATAAATTTAAATTTAAATATATATATATATATATATATATATATATATTTGCATTGTGGTTCAATGGATATAAGCCCAGAATGAGAAATCCAATAGCTGTGTTGGAATTCTTATTGAATTTGTTGCATTTACTTATGTACAAATACTCTAGAGAAAGGTATTAACTCATCTCTTTCCCCTCCAGCTATAGGTTGAACAGCAAGCAGGACAGAGTGGGTTTTATAGCCTTGGTTGGCAACCAGTATATTATAGAGAAGAGACATGATCACCCAAATGTGATTGAAAGAGACAGGATCACATAAGTGTGCATGATGTCTGGCACTTAACTGGTTGATATATAGATGGATATCAATAAATATACATATGGATATGCACACAAATACATGCACATATATAAATATTTTTCTAGTGTAAATAAAACAGTACTCGATGTAATATCACAGAGCCATAAAGTATATATTAATAAATATATGTATCATCTTATGTCTATAGTACATCTCGCAGTTTCATGCACTCTGCAATCATCAAATTGCAGAGTGCATGAAATAGTTGTACTTTAGATGTAGGATAATATGTATATTTATTAATTTAATATATATATATTTATATATATTTGTCTATATTTCTGAGATAAGGTAGTATTTACAGTATTTACATTATTCGGACTATTGTCCTCACCTTGGTTGCCATTTGTATGACTGTGGATATAGATGTTGGTTAGTTCCTGGCTTGACTCTTAGAGTTGTGAGTTCAATACCAGGCTACATCAGTGGTGAACAAGTAACTTGCAGAGTTAGAGGAAGATAACTCATGACTTCCAATCAAGGCTTTACGCAAAGAATGAGGATGATATACCCCAGTGATTGTAATGAAGGGTTCAGTTAAAAATTCCTAGCACCTGAAGAAGGCTGGAGCATACAAAGGCCGCAACCTTGTACAAATGGCAACAACAATGATGACAATAGTTCGAATAATGTAAATACTATAATATATATATATATATATATATATATATATATATATATATTTGAGTTTGTCTCTTTAACTGAGAAGATTCATGCCAGCTTCAAAGTTTTGTGAGGACATCATTATGAGATTGTTACTTTTAAGGGCTATTTGCAAATTGCCCTGATGAATAAGGACATCATAATGGTTTCTCACAAAACTTTGAAGCTGACATGAACCTGCTCAGTTACAGAGGCAAACTCTTTGTACTTATCAATGATCCTTCTCCACCCTAATACTGAGCACTTTATGATAAAGATCTGCTTGCCAAAATACATTTTATCAGTAAAACCACTGAAAAAACTAGCACTAAACATTATCATAATTAAACATTATATATGATGTATATATATATATATATATATATGTGTGTGTGTGTGTGTGTGTGTGTGTGTGTGTATTTCCTTTGTAAACAAGTTATTAGGCAACCTAGGTTTCTACCATGTGGTGTTTTCAAACAATTTGCAATAACTGATTTTACCTTTTTTTAAGAATACTCTCGTAACAGGGATTTTTTAACATGCAATTTTCAAAATTGGAAAAAATTATAGTGTTTTCATCCATGGTTGTATGACCCTAATAGGTATTTTATAGTATGGTTACACTTTTTATAGTATGGTTACACTTAGTCATAATTTCTGTTCTTTATGGATGAAAACATTATAATTTCTTCTAAATTTGAAAATTGTGCATTCAAAAACTCTCTATTCAAAAAAATCCAGTTATGTGAGCACTCTTAAAAAAATTGTAAAATCAGTTCTTGCAAATCACCTGAAGACACCACATGGTAGAAACCTAGGACACGTAATAACTTGTTTACAAATGAAAAGTATTAAAAAGTTCTACAATATAATTGTATTGAACACTTTTTAATACAACTGTGTACTGGTCTAATTTTATTATAACCAAAAACCAAGTAAATAAATAATATATATATAAATGATTACAAAAAAACTAGTTGAAAAAGAGATTGCAAAGTTTTACAAAACCACCAACAACAAAATGGAAACCAACCTAGACAAAGAAACGAGAGACATAGCTACGAAACTAAAACTAGACAAAAGAATTAAACAATCACCAAAACCATTCATCAAACTAAAAGCCCACAAGGATAACTTCTTAAACCAACATGTAGAATAATAAATCCCACAAAAACCAATATTGGAAAAATAATTTAGCAAATAGTAGAAAAAATATGGCCAAAGTTAAGGAGTATGTTAGACATAAACCAATAGAAAAACACAAAAGAAACAATTGGTTTAACAGTATCACCAACAAAGAAAACTGCTTCTTTATACAACTTGGTATAATTCTATATCCATCTATCAATGACTACACGCTGAGCAATGTACTGGAAACAATGCATAAATATCTAAGATGAAGCCTTAAACACTATCAAACACTGCAGAAAGTCAACACTAAACTAAAATAACAAAACATGATAAAAAATACAGAACACTAATAATAGCAAGAATGTCAATAAGGATCGCTTTGGTGATACCGAGCAAACGCGATGGAGCGTATGTTTGCGCTTTCACAACCAAAAAGCAAATGACCAAAAGTCATCGGTGCATCGGTGGACTCGCGCAGATGTTCCGGTTGAAAACTAAAAATTAATTAAATATTAAATTTCCAGTTCGCAAGCCTACGCGAATTTTATTTATCAGCCAATGGGAAGCCCAGAACCAAATACAAGTGTGAAATCCCAAATGAGCTGCTGTGATCCAAAAAGAAGATATAAAAGGCGGATACGGAAAGCATCGCCAGGCAGACCAACTCAAGAAACGAGAGTAATCAATATCCCCTTCACCTAAGTCAAGTGGCTTACTGTCCTCGTCGCCTCCCTTACCTTCTTTCCTTCTTCCCTGCCTCAAAAACTACTTACTGACCTTAGGAGCAACTACATCAAAACATTCTTTACTTACATGCTCCTGCATTCCTAAGCATTAATTCTCTTTCAGCATTTTATTGCCATGAACATTTTAACCTCCGTTGGACCGATACTTCAAGTTATTACTTCGATTGTAAAAATATTAATTGATATGTGTATGTATAAAATGTTATTTTTCTACTCAAATTGCCTTTCTTGATTTGTAATCATTTTATGACTTATCGTGGGCTATCTACAACAAGGCCAAATTCCATTAATCTTCAACAATATACTACTACCCTTCACTAGAACGGACACCCACTAACAAACAGGAAAAGAATAGATAACCCCACTATATCGCAACTTTGATGTAATAATGACAGTGCAGTATTATGTGAACAAATAAGTATATATATCATCAACAAATTAGCAAATATTATTAATAAAACAGACAGAAGTTCATACAGAGATGACAGCCTAATAATTGTAAGAAACTGTAACAGCAGAATGACAGAAAAAATAAGAAAACAAATAGCAGAAACCCTCATCAGACTAGGATTTATAAGAGACATAAAATCTGATCAAAAAATAGTAAATTTCTGTGAAATAATATTCAGTTTAAATTAACAACATGTACAAACCATGCAGAGAAGCAAATAACAACCCTATATACATACCTATATACAACCCTATATACATTAACAAAAACTACAACCACCCACTAAGATATTCAAGCACATACCTATATCCATAAGCAAAAAGAATATCAATGAATTCTAGCAACATAAAAATATCCAATAAATAAATAAATAAATAAATAAATCAAAACTAAGAAATAAAGGTTATTCAAACAAACTAGAAGACAGAAATGAAAACAAACCAAACAAAAACAGCAAAAAATAAAATCTGGTTCAACCCACCCTCCAATAAAGCAATAAAAACAAAAATAGAAAAATATATACTTTAAAATAAATGAAAAACATTTCCCCAAACACAGCAAACCATCAAAATAACAAAAACACAGTTAAAATCAGTTACAGTTGCATGGATAACATGGAAAAAATAATAACCAAACAATAAAAAAATACTCAACAAAATCAATAACAAGATAAACCAACAAAACTACACCAATAAATGCAGTTGTCAAAACAAAAACAACTGTCCACTTAACAACAAATGTCTAAATAACAACATAATATATAAAGTTACTGTACCAAACAACATTAACATAAAAGAGAAAAATTACATAAGAACAACAAAAATAACCTTTAAAGAACGATTTAACAATCATAAAACATCATTCAAAACAGAAAGATACATAAGTAATGCAGCATTATGGAAATATACATGGAACCAAAAAGAAAATAATATCACCACCAAAAAATTAAATCAGAAGTCATGAAAAGAGCAGTCCCACATAATGACAGAAATGTAAACTGTGTTTGGAGGAAAAGTTAGCAATAGTCATAATTAAAAACCAAAGCAAAGTACTAAACAAGAAAAACGAAATAATGGGTAGATGCAGACACTCAAATAAATACTCAGTTTGCCACTTAAACACTAATACAATATAAAACGCAATTTTATTACAAACACAGTTCATCACACCTAACACTTTGCTTCTACCAACACCAAATGAAAATCAATTACAAAAGTATAAACGCAATATCAATAACAAATACCCAATTATCCATACCAAACCATCTAATAAAAAACACATGTAAAATTAACACATACACCTACCACAATATGAAACCCAAAATGTGGTTACAATCATTAAAACACAAAAATACACAGACACAAATACATAGGAGTAAAAGGAATCATGTAAGAATACTGAAAAATTAAATAAAAATTTAATAAAATCTTCCTTGTTGCTTGTTTTAAACAAAACATGTTTAAAAGAAAAATTGCAGCCCAAATATACATTAATTATATATATATATATAATTTAAGTCCCTTAAAATGGCCCTTCAATGTTTTCATATAATACTCATGTAATTCTCTGTTAAAGACTTTATATTGATAGCATTAATTATTATTTTTATTATTTTTAAATTTTTTTAATTTAAATTTTTTTAATTATTATTAATTATTAATATTACTATTATTATTAATATTATATATTTTTAAGTATAATTATTACTAAAAATAATAATTATTATTATTGTTATTACTGACATTAATAATATTGATGATAATAATATTATTAGTTTTTTAATTTAAAATTATGTTTTATTTTTTATTTTGTTATTATTTTTATCATCATTAATATTGTTATCATACTTGAAAGTAATTTATCATGAAACTGAAAAGATTATATTTATAAAATGAAGATATTATTATTGCCATCGAAATTAATATAAACATCTAACTATTCAATTCTTCTAGTTAAAATATGGGCCCTAAATTTTCTGTCCTGTATTTGAAAATGTTCAACTTAAAAATTGTCTGACATTGAAATGCAACATTCTAAATACGACAGCTGCATTTGAAAATTAATATTGCATATGTGACGCCTTTTCTCATCAATAAAATGTTTTCCTTCTTCCTCTTCCCTCCACTATTCCTTCCATCTGGATAAATCTAAACCATTCATTTTTAAAAAAAACTTTTGGTCTGAGGAGTTGATTATATTTTTTTCAAATATTTGTGAAATAAATTATCACCAATGGGTTTGTAAATTCGTCTAATTTATTTTCATTATATACATATTTCATAATCGTCTCACCCCAAGTAAGGTAGTACTGCCACTGGAGCGCAAGGAGTTACATAACAGGAGAGTGAAGAGAGAGGAGAACAGGTTACAGTAGGTGTTGAAGAATGGGTAAGAGAATGATGGGAACATTGGTGTGAGGAGAACTGCATGAGACGAGAGTTTAAACTGAGAACATGGATGCGAGTCAAGGAGATAAGAGATGACGACATTGCATTTAAACTCTTGGAGATTGTAGCTGATTGGGAAACAAGAATACGGAAGGGAGTTCCACAGGCGGGAAGTGCGAGAAAAGAAGCTGTAGAGTAGAAGTTACACTTTTCACAGTAAAAAGGTGGGATTTTGTTGCTAGTCTAGTAGCTCGGATAAGTTCGTGCAGGAGGGGCATCAAGGAGCTAAGCTCATCGGAGCAGAATCAGTGAAAGTATTTGTAAAAGAGACAGAGGGAAGCCACATCTCATCGGTAAGAGAGAGACTGAAGTCAGGCCGTTAAGTCAAGATCAACTACATTGCAGGTTCTTCTTTGGATTTTGTCGAGAACCCGAAGATGAACCACAGGGGTGCCCGACCAGATATGAGAGCAGTATTCAATGCATGGGTGAATGGTAGATTTGTAAATGTGCATAATGGGTTCAAAAGAGAAAAACTTCCTGTCCTGGTACAGCAACCTGACCTTCGTGGCAGGAGATTTAGCTATTAATTCAATGTAGCCGTCAACTTCAGGTCAGCCGAGAGAGTGGGGACAAAGTGGGACAGCGTATTGCTTTCAGGGAGACTAGCGTGATACATGCTGATGGCAGATAGAAAAGATTGTCTATGGTAGTTAAAGGATTGCAGCTTTGTTTTGGAAGAATATACATTTATGAGCCAATTCTTACACCAGTCTACCACTGACTGGAGGTCCTTTTTAAGAGCAGCAGCAAGGTTTGTTTTGTCAGCATTGGCAGATTTCTTAACAAGGCGGGAGTAAATGGTGGTGTCCTCAGTGTAGATGCCTACTTGGGATCTGATTATATCAGAGAGATCATTGATGAAAATCAGAAAAGGCGTTGGATCTAGGATAGAGCCTTGAGGGACACCCACATTTGTACTATAGGATCTGGAAGCATGCCTGTTCAATACAACCTTAATTATGTGATTCAATAGAAATGGTTTGATTAAGTCAAACAAGCATCCAGATATACCATAGACCTCTAGCTTGCACAGAAGGCCAGCATGCCACATTCTGTTAAATGCTTTGGAGATATCTAGGGCAACAGCTTATGCTTTGCCGTTCTTATCAAGAGCCTGATATATGTACTCAGTGATAGTCATTAGCATGTCAGCAATAGACCTGGCAAAGCAGAACCCATACTGTCAGTCAGAGAAAAGGCAGGGGACTATGAGATGTGGGACAATTTCAGAATTGATGATGGCCTCAAAAACATTGCCAAAAATTGGTAGGAGGCTGATGGTGCAATAATTGAAGGGGTCTGAGGGCATTCTCCAGAGTTCTTAAAAACAGGAATCACAGATGAGAACATCCAACAGGCAGGGAAGCAAAAAGCAGAGAGATAGTAGTTTTAGAGTTTGGAGAGGACAGAGGAGAGTTCAGGGGCACATTTCTTTAAAATGATGACTGGAATTCCATCATCTCTGCTTGTCTTATGGGGGTCAAATTTTGAAATTAATTTAGTGACCAGCAAAAGGGTAATGTAAACGTCGCTCAGTTGAGCCTCATTTCTAGGAGGGAAGTAGGATGCGGCTATTCCAGATGAATTGAGGAGTTGGAGAAGAATCTGTGAGCAAAGCACTCAGCCTTGTTTGCTGTATATTCCTTATATTTATTGATTAAAGGAGGGATGGAAGGTTTGCTGCTGTTTAGCACACTTTTGCAGAGCCGTGAGTAATCTTTGAAGCCAAACTTGCAGGCTGCTATATGCTGCTTCATTCTGTTAGCAAACAACAGCTTAGTATGATTGAGGATCCTCTTACACTCATTACGAACAGAGGCAAAAAGTGCCTATTAGGTTAGATGTGTGGCTCTAGTAAAGCTGGAATCCCATTTGTGTCAGTTGGCGTCTTGAGATCAGTTAGCTGAAGTGAAACAGTGGTATGCTTCATGCTTTCAGTACTGTGTATGTTGTTTCTCTCTTTTTTTAAAAATTTTCTTCTTTTTCACTTACCTAATCTCACAGTTGCTGTAACTTTCGCTAACTTTTTGTCATTCATCTTGTTCCTACTGCCAATTCTGCGGTGCTCTACCATCTTTACTGTTTTCATTGCCATCATTGTCCGTTGTGTTCTGTGTGAGCAGGCAAGGTGTCGTCGGTCGTTCATTCATTCAATTGATCAATTGGTTGCTCACCCTTGTCTGTTCCACTCTGTTCATCGTCATTGTCTTCTTCATTGTCATTTTTGTCTGAGTAGTTTCCTATGTAGGAGAACGGCTATCTGCAGAAGTTTTCCCAGGTTGCGTGCAAGGCCTCTAGGAATCGTTGTTCGACATATATATATGATATACTAGGACTCATTTAACTAGAAGATTCATGTTACATCCCACTGACCATAGCTCAATTTGATTTCATTAAAGCAACACTAGCAGTATAGCCCGGCGTTGCTCGGGTGTAATGAAAGTTTTAAAACTAATCCATGGTCCTGGAGCTCAGACTCTTTGGATGTTGGCATGAATGACTAAAAACCAATAGCTGTTTCCAGTTAAAGCAAAACCATAGTTCTGAAAGAAAAATGAATGGATGTAAGTCAAATTTTGATTTCCTGGTATCGATATCAAATAAGTATTTTTTTGTCGTAAACTGAATTTTGAAGGCTAAATAAGTCCTCTGAGTAAATGGTATCATGGCTGAGACTAAGAACTACAATTATATCTACTTAGAGCCAAACCAGAATCAAAAACTAAAATAAAAGGGCTGAAAAAAAATACAGACATACAGGCAGATAAACAGACACACACACAAACATCTTGCCTTATATATATATATATTATTGATTTTCTGCACTATTATAAGAACTGCAACCTTGAAACTTGTGAATATTGTTTCTTATGTCTTTGTCTATGAGTGTATCAAATTTGATTAAAATCAGACCACTCCTTCTATAACCCGATTTTTTCGATTATCGGTTTTTGATATTTATTGGGGGTACCTCGACACAAAACCTAGCTCAGAACACTCGCAGACGCTTATAGTACAACTGTGTAAATTTTCAAGAAAATCAGTTCCTCCATTTATTAATAAAAAAGAAAAAATCCAACACTTAATAATATTATATAATATATTATATATTATATAATATTATAATATTAATTATAAACACAGCAGAAATATGCTTACTCTGTTTGGAATATAAAACATACACATGACTCTACATATATACACAAACACTTCAATTAAAATTAAAATAAAATTCATCCTTGATAATGGCTAAAAGTATAACCAAAAGCACTTGGGGAAATAAGACATTTGGACAATTTTTATATAATTTATGCTTTGAAAAGAAAAAAAAGATCACATTAAAAATTATATGAAAAACTTAACCATAATATCTTGTCTGTTATTTTTTAACAAAACTTGCATAAAAGTGGGGTTGCTGCCTAAATACACAATATATATATATGTCTACAAATATATGATTATATATGTTACTGGCCATAATTATTAGGCCACCCCAGTTTTAAAAAAATGATGTATTTTATACTATTTTTAGTATTTATTGCCAAGTAGATAATTCTAAATGAAAATAGAATGGTTCTTTTGTTATTATTACTTTGCAAAATTTTACAAGGCAGCCAGGAAGCCTTTGCTTTGACCAGCCAATAAGAAGAAGAGACTAACATGGGGAAGAGAGCACAAAAACTGGACACCAGAACAGTTCATTTGATACACATATTATTATGAAGTATCAACAAAGAACAATTCTACTTTCATTTAGAATTATCCATGTGGTAATAAATACTAAAAATAGCACATGTTATTGTGCAGTATTAACAAAGAACCATTCTATTTTCATTTAGTATTATTCACTTGACAATAAATACTAAAAATAGTATGAAATACCTCATTTTTTTAAAAACTGGGGTGGCCTAATAATTATGGCCGGTAGTGTATAGTTAATCATTTATAGATAGATGCTTGTATCCTTCAGTCCACGGTTTACCTTCTTTTGTTTCTCTAAGTAATTTTTAATTTTACCACCCTTCTCTGTCCCTACTCTGCCATCTTAAGAAACATGTTAAGTAGTTTACTTGTTGCTTTCCCCTGCTCTCTCTTGTATTCAATGTGTCAAGAGTGTTATAATCTGTAAACCAGCATTTCTCAAACCTTTTTTTTTCAGTTCACACTTGTAGAATAACTAAAACTATGGGGTGCATTTAAAATTTCAAATTAAAAAAATTTTGTCATGAAGTTATTTACATTGTTTGGACTGTTGTCCTCATCCTTATTGTTATATTCTTGATGTTTCAGCCACTGTACACCCTAACCTTCTTCAGGTAATTGGAATTTTGAACTGAATCCTTTATTTCAATCTCTGGGGTACCATCCGCCCTTGTATTGAATACTGCTGCCACATCTGGTCAGGTGCTCCTGCTATTCACCTCAGGGTTCTTGACAGAATCCAATGGGGAATCTGTAATGTGATTTATACCGACTTGGCAGCTCGGCTGCAGTTGCAATCTCACTGGCACGACGTAGTTTCCCTGTGCCTCTTCTATAAATACTTTCATGGTTTCTGCTCCAATGAATGTAGATCACGGCTGCCTACTAGGTATGAATTTACACAAGCTACTAGATTAGCAACTAGGTCCCACCCTTTTACAGTGAAACCTACAAAATGTAACCGCAATTTCTACTCTAACAGCTTCTTTTATCGCACCTTCCCACCTGTGGAATTCCCTTCCATACAGTTGTTTCCCCGACAGCTACAATCTCCAGGAATTTAAATGTAAGGTCAATAGACATCTCCTATCTCACTAACTCACATCCATTCTCTCAAGCTCTTTTTTCCATCTACTCCAACTCTGTTCTCTGTATTCTCATCCGACTATTACTCTCCTCCTGACATTTCCCATAACTAACCCCTCTTTCTCATCACTTTCCCCCTATGTAACCCCCTGCACAACAGTGGCAGTAGAATGCCTTGCTTGGGGTGAGATGATTTAAAAAAAGGAAAAAAAAAGGTTGTTCAAATTACTTGAAGTAGGTCAGAGCATACAATGGCCAAAATGTTGTGAATCTGACAATAAAGTCTGAACAGTGTAAATAATGTAAATACCTCATCTCAGAAATATATATATATATATACGAGCAGTATAGCCTGGCATTGCTCGGATGTAATGAAAACTTTAAAACTAATCCATGGTCCTGGAGCTCAGACTCAGCCTAAAGAATATTTGTGTGAAGTTTGGTGAGAATCGGATAAAAATTGTGGATTTGTATAAAGGACATACAGACAGATAAACAGACAGACACACAAACATCTTGCCTTTTATATATATATATATATTATCAATTTTCTGCACTGTTGTAAGAACTGCAACCTTGAAACTTCTGAATATCATTTCTTATGTCTTTGTCTATGAGTGTATCAAATTTGATTAAAATTGGACCACTCCTTCTCCAATCAGATTTTTTCAATTATCGATTTTCGATATTTATCGGGGGTACCTCGACACAAAACCTAGCTAAGAACACTCGCAGATGCTTATAGTACAACTGTATAAATTTTCAAGAAAATCGGTTCAGCCGTTTTGGAATCTATAGATAACGGACACACACACACACACACACACACACACAGACAAAGTTCCATTTATAAATAAGTTTAGATTAGATTTAGATAGTCATGAAGTTTAAAAAATGAAATTTTGGTTTAGCATTCCCAAAGAAGTTTAGCAGTTCTCTTTTCATTTAAAAGGATTTATAAAGTGTCTATATTTTTTTATAGGTTGATAAAAGCAAAAGGCAGTGGATTATCAACTTCAAGATTATGGGTCTTAGCATGCAGTTTAGAATATCAAATGGCAAAGACATGGAAGCCATGTGCTTGAGGTATCTCAGTCAGTTAAGTGCCATACGTGATACATGCTTGGGCAATCATGTCTCGAAAGAGACATGACTGACTGGGCAGAAGATTATCCCGCAGTAGGTTGCCATTGCTTTCTGCGGTAGACTGGTTGCCGACCAAGGCTATAGAACCCAATCTGTCCTGTTATTTAACCCATAACTGGAAGGAAGAGACGGATTAATACCTTTCCCAAGGGTATTTGCACGTAAGTGAATGCAATGAATTCGGCTGGAATTTGAACTCGGCTCCCCGATTTCTCGTTCCGAGCTAATAAATATTTGCCTATATTTCTGAGATGAGGTATTTACATTCCAAACAATGTAAATAATAAAGATTTTTATAAATATAATTCATAAATTACTGGTTATATGGTATAGATAAGGTTGCGATAATAAATGAATAATGGTCAGGTTTTATTAACTATAACAACATTTTTAATTTTGTTTCCACAAAATTACATCTTTTATTATATGTGAATGATGAACATTTCTGTCCGTTTCATATTTTGTGTCTTTGGTACATTCCTTGAATAAGTCATTGTGGTGTTCATGTGAATGTTCATTATTATATATGTATTGCTGTGTTATGGTTATAAAGAGTTTTTCTTCTGTGTATATGTATATTCATATAAATATAACATATTTGTCCCGCTATGTTTTTTGCCAAGTAGAATGTAGTATCAGGTTGCTGTTTGTGCTACGTTCTGTTATGTTCTGGGTATTTGAGTTTGTGTATTGTACTCTTTATTCTTTGCATATTCTTTTCATGAAAATTATTTATGCATATCTCTGGTTTGCATGGAGGTAATCTTCTTTTGGCTGTAATCAGGGAGCTGAGTTCAAATTCTAAGTTGAATTTCTTATATTCACTTACACACAAATACCCTTGGGAAAGTTATTAATCCATCACTTCTCTTCAGTTATGGGTTAAATAACAGGACAGATTGGGTTCTATTGCCTTGGCTGGCAACCAGTCTACCACAGAAACTAATGGCAACCTACTGTGGGAAAATCATCTGCCCAGTCAGTCATGTCTATTTCAAGGCATGATAGCCCAAGCGTGTATCATGTATTGCACTTAACTGACTGACTGAAGCTCCAACTGCTGCCTCAAACTCCACACACACTGTGAGCAAACTGTGGACCGACTGTTATGCATGTGTTCATTGTTCTTTTTATATTTGATTAATGCCTACACATTTCTGATTTTGGTGGGAGTGTTAGTCATTTGTTGACTTCATATGATGTCAGTTGACCACATAAGCTGTGTCCAGGTTTTATCTAGGTTACCAGAAATATGGACTAATAGAAAGAGAGAAAGTATGTATGTGTTGAGAGAAAGAGAGAGTTTCTCTGTTACTCTTTTATTAGGAAGGTGGAAATTGGAAAGGGTATATTTCAATACACTTTGACTACTACCTATCTACTCACCATAACTACCTTACAGGACATATTAGTTCACCAAGGCACACTGACTGAGAAACGTTTGTGGATGCATACTGAGGAGATAAGTTTCTCAATTTGTTATGATCACATCTACAGCAGAGTTGTCCAGTGTCTTCAACAAAGATTTTCACAGTTTAATGGTACCTGCCAATCATTTTAACCTCTCCGAGTATTGTTTTGCATTTGAAAGCTCTGAAGTCATTAAACATTTCAATTTATCTCTGAAATCATTCTTATGACCTATTTGAAAGCTTCAAATTTGCAACATGGCTGTTAATTTGAGACTTTGAAATTGAGGACATTTCATACAAACAACTGCTGTTTGCTTGCATCCAAACAAAACTGCTTTTTATTCTTTATATGAAAATGAACACTGTCGTATTGTTCAGTAAATAAACCTTTACATTCTAATAATATATATGAAATAAACACTTTTGTATCATTCAATAAGTAAACCTTTAGATTCTAATGAGATATGTGAAATGAATACTTTATTTTTAATCATTTATAGATCGATGCTTATATTGTTTGGTAAATAAACCTTTAGATTCTAAGATATACAAAATAAATACTTTGTTGTTAATCATTTCATCTCAAGCAAGGCAATAATGCTACTAAGACACACATGGTTACTGGGAGTGAAAGAGTATGAGATATATAAAAGTATGAAAGAGAATGAGATGCATGAATGTATATATATTATGTATCAATTCGCCTTCCAAAAGTTAAGCAAAGTCTTAGGAAACAAGAAAACTTCATTAGAAACAAAGAAAATAGTCCTGAGCTACTGTGTCATATTGATCCTCCTATGTGGCAGTTAATACTGGCCAATCTTCTTACAGATGAAGAAGTAATTTGAGACATCAGATATGTGGTTCTACAGAAGGATACTGTGAATTCCATAGATTGATTATGGGAGTAATTAGGAGGTTTCAAAGAAGTTGGAAACAAGATGCTTATACTTAAAATCAGAAATGGTTGAAATTTCTAGGATATATAATGAGAAAAGATGGCTTGACAAATATGACACTCTTAGGAGATATTGAGAGGCAGAGGTAACAGTGAATAGGAGCAGAGGAAACAGTGAATCTAACAAGTGTATGTAAAGGGATTTTAGAACAGTGACTAGAAGTGATGGTGAAAAGACAAATATTGCTCATAGGTATAAAAGTTATGAAGTTGTGGAGAGCCATGATTGTCGATGTTCTGAAGGGACAATATATATAAAAGAAGGAGGAAGCATAAAGTGGCTAATAATGTGAGACACTGTGTGTGTATGTGTGTGTGTGTGTGCACACACGCACACACACACATATTTATATATATATATGTAGTCATAGTCATCTGCAGACAGATCTGTTTAACTGTATCACAACTCATCAGTACGGTTACACATCTGACTGCTTGAAACCTGGCTGAATTGACATCAGTTGGCAATTCTGCCTCTGAGCTATGAGCCGTCGGTAAAGGAAAGCGGACTTTAGTGTGTTATATACACTGTAGACACATAGACACACACACACACACACACACATATATATATATATATATATATATATGTCTTGATAAAATCCCTCAGAGAATAAAACATGTCTGCTAAGAATAGATTTTCTCTTGTTTTTTATTCATATTCTTTATATATATATATATATATATATATATATAAGTATCTATTGTCACAGACCCTCATCTAATTTTCATTAAAAAATCAACATTATATTTTAGAAGTACTTTAAATAAGGCACCAGTACTTTCAGAAAGGATGAAAACTAAATAAAATTAACAATGGTTTTAGCTCAGTTTGCCTGCATGTGAGTAAAGATTGTGTATCCTATGAAAATTATCTCCTTCTTGATGTGTGATGATTTGACCGGATACTTTCCAGACATTATAACAACCTCGAACTCTCTGAGATACAAAGGGCAGTGACTTGTTTTCATCCACACATGTAAAGATCAATATTTGGAAGTCATGAATCACATGCCTAAACCAAGGCATGAAAAATAAAGATCGCCATAAGTTAGTCATGTTTCAGAACTCAAAGTGAATGGATGGCCAGCTAAGCCTGCTGTAAATTTGGATGTGTGGACTTAGTGTTGTTTCAGAACTCAAACTGGAGAGACAACCAGCTAAGCCTATTATGGACTGCTATAAATTTGTATGTGTGGAATCAGTAGAAACGGTTTTTGGTGTTGAAAAGGTTCATTCAATACAATCAAACTCCAGCATACTGAAAGACACAAATACAATGAAACAAAAAAAAAAGATAGTATCCTGAGAGCCAAGCAAAAGAAAAAGTCAACTTATTTTTCACTCAAACCCTGGACAAGACAAAGAAGGAAAAGAAAAAAAAACTAAAAAGGAATTCATTTCAAAGATAAACTTTCTACCCAGCAAGGAGAAGAGAAAAGAAAAAAATATGTACAGTGTAACCCGGATATAAGAGAGTTGAATAAAGTTTATCTTATATCCGGGTTTGGGTCTATTTTATATACATTACCACAGGTTCTAATTTGGGACCAGATAAAATCTATCTTATATCAGAGTCTCTTATATCCGGGTTATGAAAATGATCAAAAAGAACTATCAAAGAATATAGAAACACATATGAGACACTAAAAGGAAAAGGAAGAGAGAAAAAAAAAAGAAGGACACTTTCAAATGACAGATAAGTCATTTGTTTCTATGGCCTGTTTTATCTTGGCTTGTTTTGATTTTTATTATTTGTACTCCATGCAAGCGAATTTTAAGTTGTCTGTCTAAATAATATTCACCCTTCTGACAAGGTAAATTTCCTCTTCCTATTATTTTTTCCTTTAATATTTATTTTTACCTCATTGCTCTGTTTTGCCCCATCTTTCATATTTTAAAATACCCCCATATATTTAACCCTCATTTGTATACTTCAAAAATAAAATTGTTATTTGTTACCCCTATATCATTGCCTTCTGCTGCTTGTTATCTACTGTGTTTGTTCATTAAATAATTCCGTTTAGCTTGGCCAATCAGGAAAGAGACCTTAAATAATTCCATTTAGCTTGGCCAATCAGGAAAGAGACCTTAAATAATTCCATTTAGCTTGACCAATCAGGAAAGAGATCTTTGAGAAAAGAATTGTGATTTTATTTTATATGTTATTTATATGTTATTGTACCTCCCTCTATTGTCATAGCAGTAAGAGAGGGTGGTGCGTAACAGTATATATATATATATATATATATATATATATATTAAGTAAGTAATTCATCGAGTTTTATTCAACCTCAACAGAATGCAGAAAGCACTGGACGGCCATTTCATCCTATATTGGGACTCATCAGCAGTGCGCATCCACTACCAGGAATTGAAACCCAGACAGTTGCATTATTAAGTGAATGTCATACCAACTCTACCACAGGCCTCAGTGACGAAGAGGTAACGAATTAAACTTGATATAGCACCACACATTCACATATTCCGTGGTGGAACTTTGCTGAGCTCCTTTAACTCATAATACTGTGCCTCCCGGAGTCACAACTACTATCACCAAGCCGCTCACACTGGAGCATTAGAAGCTGGTTCAAGCAATGAGACATACAGATGAGAAATTGTAGGAGGATTTCAAATATTAAGTAAGTAATAATCATTACTTACTTAATATTTCAAATCTGCCTACAATTTCTCTCTCTCTCTCTCACACACACAAACATATATATATATATATATATATATATACATAAGAAAAATTAAGGCAGACACGTTATTTCATGGTGAATCGAAAGTATAGGCCTACTTCAGGTGAACCATCATCAGCTTCCATCTTTAGCAAATAGATTCATGTAAAATCCTTCAGGTAAAATTCATGTAAAATCCTTTGTTAAATAAAGATGGAAGCTGATGATGGTTTGCCTGAAATAGGCCTATACATCCGATTCACCATGAAATAACCTGTCTGCCTTAATTTTCTTATATTTGCTCTATATGTATTTATATGCATATATGTTTAGAGCTCTCTTAGAGAGTTATCCTACCACTGTATATACAGGATAATCCTTTGGATTCTTCTATACCCACACTGCATGCTGATATATATATATATATATATATATATATATATAATGGTATTAAAGACCAAAACTTTTTTTATTTATAATCGGCCATGCCAAATTTTAAAACAAAAAAACTAGTCAACCCGTTTCACCCTCCCTCTTCTTCAAAACTGTAAATGGGGAAAAAATTATGAAAAAACAAATATTTGTTATGAGGGAAATAAATGAATGGAAGGGAGAGAAAAAAATTTTTTTTTAATGTCTGATAAAAGTTATTACATCTAAAGATGCTAGAGACCCAGCAAAGCAAGCCCAAACAAACACTCTCTTTGTTTACAAAATGAGGGCTGCCAACACCTTCAGATGGAACAATGGGTGTAATTTGGGTAGTGTTAGTGAGACTTTAGCCAAACATATTTCATTAAGTTCAAGTGAGATTTATTTTGCAGCTAATGTATGTGTTTTGTTTAATACTAGACCTCTCCTTCCATCTATGCGTAAAGACATTCTACCTCCTCACCATATTAACTCTGTTGTTTATTATTTTAAATATAGTTGTGGAGTCAACTATATAGGAAGAATGACCCAGCATTTAGATGTTAGGATTAAACAACATGTGCCCACTCAAATACTCAACAAAAATTTTTTGTCTGGTGATACCATCCGAAACATATACGGATCTTCGATAGCAGATCATCTGATAAATAATCTGAGTTGTGCGATGAATTTTAGTGCAAACTAGTTCAATGGGATTAACACATGCATGGGATGTATTTTTAATTTATAATTTTAAAAATTAAAATAACATTTCTTCTCTAGAGAAAAATAATTATGAATGTTTCTAGTTTCAAAAGCAAAAGATGTGTGGTGATACTGACCGAGCAAAAGCGATGAACCGGATATTTGCACTCTAACGACCAAAAAGCAAATGACCAAAATTCATTGGTATGCATCCGGCTTCATGCAGCTGTTCCAGTTGAAAACTAAAAATTAATTAAATATTAAATTTCCAGTTTGCGAGCCTATGCGAATTTTATTTATCGGCCAATGGGAAGCCCAGAATCGAATACAAGTGTGAATTCCCAAATGATCTGCTGTGATCCAAAAAGTCGAAATAAAAAGCCAATACAGAAAGCATTGCCGGACAGACAGAAAGACAGACCGACGCAGAGACCTAGACAGACTCGAGAGAGATGAGAGTAATTTGTAACTCCCTTGACCAAGTCAAGTGGCTTACTATGTTCGCCTCCCTTCACCTCTCCTTTCCTTCTTCGCTGTCTCAAAACTACTTACTGACCTAAGGAGCAGTTACATCAAAGACATTCCTTACTTACAACGCTCCCACATACCTAAGCATTAATTCTCTTTTCAGCATTTATTGCCATGAACATTTTAATGTCTGTTGGACCCATATTTAAAGGATTACTTGAATTGTAAAAACCTTGATTGATATGTATATATAAAATGTTATTTCTCAACTCAATTTGCTTTCTTGATTTATAATCTTTTTATGATTTATAGTGGGCTATCTACAACGAGGCCAAATTCCATTAATCTTCAACAACATACAACTACTCTTCACTAGAACGCCTTCCCACTATAGATGTTTACACATATGATCTTCCTTATAGAAAATCGCTAATAGTTTCAATTAATGAAAACATCATTTTTATCAAACGTTTACAAAAGTCAAAAAAACACTGAACTTTATCTTTGTTTATGGGTGTGATTGTGTATGGGAAAGTGTGAATGGACAAGTGAGAAGGAAACAAACATGAGAGTGCATAAATATAAGAGAGAGAGTGTGCGGGTGAAATTGAAGCCTTGGTACAATATTATCACTGATTAGCAGTTCATTTGCAAATAAAACATACTTTCTTTAGAGAAAAAATTATTATGTTTTCTGTTTCAAAAGTAAGAGGATCTACAACAAACTGAATAATAGCTCTTACAATATTGATAATATTAATAATAATGGTGTACATCAAAATAGACATAACACTATTAACTTATACTAGTACAACCAAATACAATAATTACAAACAAGATGAAAAAACTCTCAAAAACATAATACACAGAAATGTTCAACCAGTGGATAGTGATAAACAAATTAAACTCATTATATATTATAAAAAATTCAAAACAATTGACCTCATAGTCTCTAATAACCCTACAAGCACTCAACTAAATTCTCTACAAAAAACCAATGTAGTGTATCAATTTACATGCCTGTTCAGAGATTGTATCTCTGGTACTAATAATAAACCCACTACATATTTTTGTTTTTTTTATAAGCGTTTCACCCCGAGCAAGGCATGTCACTGCCACTACTGTGCAGGGGGCTACGTAGAGTGGAGAAAGGCTGATTAAATATAGGAAATGACAGAGGGTGGGTGATAGGCGGGTAAGGATTTGGGTAGATGAGAGTGTTGTGAGAATAGTTGGGAGTTAGTGTGATAGGAGGTATCTATTGACCCTACATTTAAACACCTGGAGATTGTAACTGTCGGGAAAGCAGACTTGTGGAAGGGAGTTCCACAGGCGGGAAGCGTGAGAGAAGAAGCTGTTGGAGTAGAATTTATGGTTACATCTTATTTGTTTAACTGTAAAAGGGTGGGACCTAGTTGCTAATCTAGTATCTCGTGTAAATTCGTGCTTAGGCGGCACCAGTGATCTAAGATCATCGGAGCAGAAGCCATGAAAGTACTTGTAGAAGAGGCACAGGGAAGCCACATCACGCCGGTGTGAGAGCGGCTGCAGCCGGTCTGCCAAGTCAGTATCAACCACGTTACAGATCCTCCTTTGTATTTTGTCAAGAAGCCCAAGGAGAGCAGCAGGGGCACCCGACCAGATATGGCAGCAATACTCAATACACGGACGGATGGTAGATTTGTATATGTGCAGAATAGATTCAGGTGGGAAAAATTTCCGGGCCCTGCACAGGGAGCCCACTTTCATAGCAGCAGATTTGGCAATGGATTCAATATAGTCATTCCATTTGAGGTCCGCCGAGAGTGTAAGGCCAAGGAGGCGTAGTATTTTACTCTCTGGGAGGCTAGCCTGTCCCATGCTAATGGGAGGTAGATGCGATTGTCTATGGTGGTTAGTTGATAACAGCTTTGTTTTGGAGGCATTGAAATTTACCAACCATTCCCTACCCCAGGTCATTACGGATTGGAGGTCCCTTTCAAGTACGGCAGCGAGGTTCACTTTGTCGTCCAGACCTGGTTTCTGATCGATGTGGGAGTAGATTGTTGTGTCGTCGGCATACATGCCAACTTGGGATCTAATGGTGTCGGGGAGATCATTAATGTAGATCAGAAAGAGCGTGTGACCTAGGATAGAAACTTGAGGGACGCCCGCGTTCGTCTGGTAGTTTTGGGAGGCATGCCCATTTAATACCACCTTCAATGTGCGGTTAGAGAGGAAGGACTGGATGAGGTCAAACAGATGTCCAGTTATCCCATAGCTCCGCAGTTTGCACAAGAGGCCAGCATGCCAGACCCTGTAGAATGCTTTGGAGATATCCAAGGCAACGGTTCGGGCTTCACCATTCTTGTCAAGTGCCTGGTATATGTACTCGGTAATGGTCGTTAGCATATTAGCAGTAGACCTGGTGAAGCGAAACCCATACTGTTTGTCAGAGAGAAGCCCGTTGGCCATAAGATGCTGAATCACCTCAGCGTTGATAATGGCTTCGAAAACTTTGCCAAAGATTGGAAGGAGACTAATAGGACGGTAATTGGCGGGGTCTGAGGGTTCGCCAGAATTCTTAAATATAGGTACTACGCAGGAGGACTTCCAACAGGCAGGAAAGCAGGAAGCAGATAGGCAGAGGTTATAGAGTTTAGAGAGGACAGAGGAGAGTTCTGGGGCACATTTCTTCAGTACTATGACTGGGATTCCGTCACCGTCGCTCGCTTTGTGTGGGTCAAGTTGCGCAATTATCTTGGCGACCAGCGAGGGTGAAATGTGGACGTTATTTAGTTGAACCTTAGTTCTGGGTGGGAAGTCTGGTGTAGGTATTCCTAACGAGTCCAGTGTCGAATTGGTTGAGAATCTACGGGCAAAGCATTCAGCCTTGTCGGCTGGGGAGGTGAGAACTTCAAATTCATTGATTAGTGGGGGTATTGAAGTCTTGTTCCTGTTGAGCACGCTTTTGCAGAGACGCCAGTAATCTTTGGAGCCAAACTTAGAGGATGCTGTGCGTTGCCTAATTCTGGTAGCAAACGCCCTCTTGGCTTCGTTCAGTACTTTTTTACACTTGTTCCGTGCTGAGGTGAAAAGGTGCCTGTTTTGGTTCGACGAGCAGCTTCGATAGAGCCGGAAGAAATGGTTCCGGTGGGCAATAGCGGCCGAGCAAGCGGGTGAGAACCAGGGGGACGAATTTGGTTTTAGTTGGAATTTTCTGGCAGGGATAAAAGCATCGATGCCAGCCTTAACCCAAGAGGAGACTTCAGAGGCACAGTCTTCGACAGGAAGATCAAAGATGTTGTTCCAGGGGACGTCGCAGAGGAAGTCCCTGAACGAGTCCCAGTCGGCTCTTTGGTAGCAGTATGATATTCTGCTGGTCTGGTTTTCTTGGGTCGAGTTAGTGCAGATTGATATGTTTACGGAGACTACGGCGTGGTCAGAGTTTCCGAGGGGGCAGAGTTGCCTGGTAGTGCAGGAGTCTGGGATGGAGGTAAAACAAAGGTCGAGTAAAGAGTCCCTTCCGTTAGGGTTTTTAGAGAAACGCGTGGGAAGTCCACCACTTGCGTTAGAGCTTGGGCTATTGAAAAGTGCATGGTGCGGATCCCAGCAAGGTCGGTGGCTGAGTTTTCAAGCCACTTGGTGTGGTGGGCGTTAAAATCGCCAAACACAAATATATGGGCAGATGGGTGAGAAGAAATGGCCCTGTCGATGTTAGTAGAGATGCAATCAAGTAACGTACAGTCAGAGGAGGAGGGGGAGCGGTAGAGGAAGAAGAGATAGCTAACTGAGCTTAGAAGTGAGAGACGGAAGCCCATGAAGGAATGATCAAGGGATTCAAGAGATGTGACCCTGGCTAGGGGGAGTTGTTCGCTGACATATACTCCAAGCCCATGCATATGGACATTGGAGTCCTTCCTGAAGAGAGGAAGGTAACCAGGAACGAACAGCTCTGAAGAGGGGAGAGAAGAGTCAAGGTTAGTCTCACATATAGCTAAGATATCGGGTGAGTTAGTTAGAAGGAATGATTCTACACTATTAAAGTTACTGCGAATACCTCGTATATTTGTGAAGGTAACGCAGATAGGTTTGGGCGATTTACGACTAGCTGGTTTAGGCTTGCTATTTTGTTTGTTTAATTTCATGCTGGTTATAGTTGTGGATAGAGAGAGGTCTAGAGTAGGGTCAGATGGTCGTTAATTGCAGCAGGTGAAGGATGGTGAATGGCGCCGCCTGCAGCATAATGTGGCCTCGGGGTTGCCCATCGGAAATTCATGCAGGGACGCCCATCCATGCGCGAAATGGCACTACAGGAACCCCGATATTATTCAACTGTTGATCAGAGCAGCCTCTCGAGATGCTACGCAAGAGTTTGGGCTCCTAACTACCAGTCGGAAGCAGCAACCAGGAAACTGCCAACCCGGTACCCTCAGAATGAAGAGACATTGCCACCATACTCACCAACTGCAAAAAGCTTCCAGCCGAACTGACATGAAGACCGAAAAAGAGAGAGATGAACCGGGAACCCCTTTCTAAACAAGAAACAAGGCGATCACCTCTACTCCTGTCCAAAAGAAGTGGGTGGAGTGTGAGACCGGGCGATAGAAGGTACTATCTACTTCAATTAAAAAAAAAAGAATAAATGTGTGACTGAAGTTAACTAAGTTTTAACTTAGTATAAGTCAAACCTAAATTTGATAATTAAGAACAATTTACACAAAAATTAGGCAGAAAAGATAAGAACCAAAAAAAAATAAAATTAAATAAAAAATACAAATAAAAATAAATAAATAAGTAAATAAATAGTTCAAAAAATAACATCACACTGGCTAAACTCACCAAGTTGCAGGCTGGCTGACAGAAAAAAGTTAAGAAAATTTCAAAAATTATCTTCATTTTGTTTCTTCTATACAGTTCTGGAAAGTTTAAGTTACCTTCAGTAAGCAGTAGCAGACAGTAGTGTGATGGGGGGGATCACCTCAAAGCCATGTGTCCAGTTAGCAAGGGAGGGACAGAGAACAATAAAATAAAAAAACAAACATGGCCGGTCTTAGAATTCCTACATATAACCAAAACCCTAATATACCAAACCTAAATTTGATAATTAAGAACAATTTACACAAAAATTAGGCAGAAAAGATAAGAACCAAAAAAAAATAAAATTAAATAAAAAATACAAATAAAAATAAATAAATAAGTAAATAAATAATTCAAAAAATAACATCACACTGGCTCAACTCACCAAGTTGCAGGCTGGCTACAACCACGCTCTCCCATAGACTTACCTGTCACCTTTCCGATCAGAGTACAATTAAACAATATTTCTCAGAAAAACATAACCATGTAGGTAATATCAGACAGATTTTAGTCAACAATACAATCATACTCACTCATACACATAGTAAAAAGAACCTTCAGATATTGGAGGCCATCTACATTAAATCCAAACAACCCACACTTAATAAAATCACGTTTAAATCTGGTCATAACACATTACATTGCATTTAAATATATGGTTCTGTTATCATTTTGAGCTCTACCGCAGTGTGATGTCATAGAACTGCATTACAAATTTGCAAACTGCATTTGCTATTTTTGGTAACTGTTGTCATTGCTTTGTGGAGTTTTATGTCAACACAAGATAAAATCGTCACTGATGGTGGATGTTTTTATGTTAATGTCCTTGTAACCTCTCTGAAGATGGCTCATGTAAGCCGAAAGCTTAGAACCAACTTAATAAAAAATTATCCTAATATTGGAGAATTTTTATCTTTATTTTCACCTGAAATTAAAGCCAAAATACGACGTTTAGAACGGCTCATGATTAAATATAATAGATATTCATTGTCTGTTATATTTAACAGTATATGTTTAGAATGCTTAATCATGAGTCGTTCTAAACATTGTAGTTTGGCTTTAATTTCAGGTGAAAATAAAGATAAAAATTCTCCAACATTTGGATATTTTTTATTATGCTGGTTCTAAGCTTTCAGCTCACATGAGCCATCTTCAGAGAGGTTATACGCGATGTGATGTCATAGAACCACATTACAAATTTACGAACTGCGTCTGCTATTCGGTGACTGTTATCATTTAATAGCAATGTTTTACACAAGATAAAATCATTTTTGTTGGTGGATGTTAATGTCCCTGTAACCTCTCTGAAGATGGCACATGTGAGCTGAAAGCTTAGAACCAGCATAATAAAAAATATCCAAATGTTGGACAATTTTTGTCTTTATTTTCACCTGAAATTAAAGCCAAAATATGATGCTTAGAACGGCTCACGATTAAACATAATAGACATTTATTATCTGTTATATTTAACAGTATATATATATATATATATATATAGATACAACAGTTTTGAAAAACTTTGAGAATGTGGAGTGTGATGTAATTGGTAATGACTTGGGATGAGTAATATCAAATGAGCTGAGTTCTAATTCCACTTGGGCTCATTTGTTTGTTTAGTAGCATATCAACTTCTTATACCAATGCCAAAATTTAATTTTTTTGGGAGCAGTAAGAGTTGGCAACCCCTGGCCTCTGGGCTACACCCAGCCCACAAAGGATTTTTGCCTAGCCCACCAACTCAACAGCTTGACACTAATTATTTAATTTCACCTGATGTTGAGAAGTTATTGAACAATAAGCAGAAACAAGTAACTAATTAAATAATTTGCCATTTCTAACAGCATTTTGTTTGTTGTAAGGAATTTTCATTTTTTCTTGTGTCAGTTCTTATTCTGTTGTTCTTGCATTTAATTAAGGAACCTTGTTTAAATAATATAACATTAACTTAGTTGTTTTTTTTAAACCTCCAGACCAAATTAGCATTTTAGACAGAGCAGTCTGGGGTTGAAACATTTTATTATATTCCATTTCATATCATGGCCTTCCCCCAAGAGCTGTATAACTTTATAGCCTGCCTTCTTCAAAATGTTGCCGACCACTGCTCTACATGAACATGCAGAGATATTTTTTGCTTAGTACACAGTAACCTTATTTTTGTTGATGTATTTTCTTTAACAAAAATAAACTTGGCAATATATTTTTTTTATTCAAGTCTTTGTTTTGTTTGTTGTTGGCTTCTGTCATTCAATATCTGTTTGTGGGCCAATATACCACCTGCAACAATACGATAAGTCCAATCTTTGAAGCCAAGATACAAGTCTGTTTTCTGAAACTCCAGGTAAGTTTATGATTTCTTTGAAG
The DNA here is from genome assembly GCA_037127315.1 of Ascarosepion bandense. Taxonomy (NCBI): domain Eukaryota; kingdom Metazoa; phylum Mollusca; class Cephalopoda; order Sepiida; family Sepiidae; genus Ascarosepion; species Ascarosepion bandense. The sequence goes on from JBBBDQ010000925.1 coordinate 5,530,481, forward strand.
TATTGAAAAGATATTTTTCATTTTTCTTAGTTGGACATACCTGGTTTTGTCTGAACAAAGCAGTTTTCAGAACTAAAACTTTTATAGGTTTTCAATAAATTATATGTATATGTTTATGCATGTGGGTGTACTGTATAAATATGCCTGTGTTATATTAAGTGTATGGTAGCAGAACAAAGAAGAAACAATGGGGGATTAGGAGATGAACAATTATATTAACATAAAAATACAACAAATAGTAAACTGGTATAATCATCTGTTGTTGAAAGAAAGAGATAAGTAGAATCGTATAAGTGGTCTGCAGTGGCGTATGGTAGGAAAGGAAAGGTGAGTTGTGATTTACTGTGACAACCACCTTGGTGGGTTGTCTTTTAAAGATAGGAGGTCGTGTTCCGTGTGAATTCTGGCTGTTGTGCTAACCAACTGCCAAAGATGTCCATTTCATGGGCTTTTATGTTGTTTTCACCGGCTCAGATCAGCTTCAATTTTTATTTTGTTTCTTTAGGCGGGAGTGGGTGCTATTGGACAGAATTTCTGGATTGCATTTTTCTTTGAGTGTGTATGTAAAATGGAAGCTATGTGCAGAGCCGATGCGCAGTTGACAAAGTTTTTGGTTCAGTCTCGGGTTTTGAAGTGGTGTAAAAATTTGTGTAACATGAATCAGAAGAAAATTTTAGGAAGAATTTTAGGTTTAGGAAGATTATGGCACTTGTAAACATTTATTTAGTAACTAGCTGTATAGCCTGGTGTTGCTCGGGTGTAATGAATGCTTTAAAACTAATCCATAGTCCTGGAGCTCAGACTCTTTGGGCGTTGGCATGAAAGACTAAAAAGCAATAGTTGTTTCCAGTTAAAACGAAACTGTAGACTGAAAGAAAAATGAATGGCTGTAAGTCAAATTTTGATTTCCTGGTAAAATTTTCTGCACTGTTGTAAGAACTGCAACCTTGAAACTTCTGAATATCGTTTCTTATGTCTTTGTCTATGAGTGTATCAAATTTGATTAAAATCGGACCACTCCTTCTATAACCCGATTTTTTCGATTATCGATATTTATCGAGGGGTACCTTGACACAAAACCTAGCTAAGAACACTCGCAGACGCTAATAGTATAACTGTGTAAATTTTCAAGAAAATCGGTTCAGCCGTTTCGGAGTCTATAGGTAACGGACACACACACACACACAAAGTTCCATTTATAAATAAGTTTAGATTACACATGTTAGTTTGAGTAGGCATCCCTTGACCGGTAGTAATTTTTAATTTTCAGTTTTAAACTTTAAAAAAATACAAAATATATTTTTGTGTGTGTATTTTTAAATGAAAAGTAAAACTTATGTCAGTTGGATTTTACAATTGAAACCAGTGTCTTGTGCCTAACTTGGCCATTTTCTACACTTCACCACATTTGTTATCCTAGCGTGTCCCAAGTAAATCAGTTAAGTGTTTGTTTTTGTTTTCTAATTCTTCTTTTGTCATCGCGTCAGATAAAGACGTCAATCATATTGCGTTGCCACGGGTAACGATCGCATCTTGTCTAATCAGAATCGTGCATAGATCATGCCCCACCCACATATCGTGACGTCAAGATCAAGGTTGATTGCATGCAGTGTAAGTGGGGGAAAAATGAGAATAAAGAAAGAATGAGTGAGTGAGTGAGTGAGTGAAGAAGAAGAAGAAGAAGAAGAAGAAGAAGAAGGAGGGAGGAGGGAAGAAGAAGAAGGAGGGAGGGAGGGAGTAAGAGAAGGGGAAAAATGAAAAGGAACCAGTCTCATTTCGCTAGACATCAGCTTCCCGCAAACTATAACATTATATATAAATTATCTTATAAATAACATTACATATTTATACCTACGTATTACATATGTATATGTATAAATAGATGCGTGGATTGTATATTATAGGAGTACAAAAATGTCGCCTCTGCACCTACGCAGGGCGATAGACGTGGATATTTTTGCAGGTGAACAAAACATTTTAATTGAATGTTTGTTTTCTTTTTTTAAGAAGATAAAAAGAGAATTTTAATTCTATTTCTGAAGAATTCAATTTTTATTTATTTATTTTTTAAAAGGTTTTCTTAACAAAAAAAAAAAAAATTAAGGATGAAAACCTGTACACAGTCTCTTTCTCCGTGTAGCATGTTCTTTTTAGAAGAGGGCGATTGTGGTCCTCCACAGCTTTCTCTCTTTTGTTCACTCTCAAAGTAATTCTTGCTTCTTCCCCCCGCTTTTTTTACGTTACCACATTTTTGTCTATCTATTTGCTCAGACTTGGAAAAAATAGTGATGATTAAGTAAGTAACTTAAGTCAGTGAGTGTTAAATTATTAAACTCACATTTTGTATTTTTGTTTTTTAAGTTCTTTTCCAATAAATTTTTAAGGAGGGGTGAAAAGAAGAAATAATATTTTTACCAATTGGATATACTCTTCTTGCCAATGTATTAACGGATATATAAGACTGAAACCTTTCTGTGTTTTATTTTCTTTTGATTCAATAATTTAATCACGAAAGGCCTTAGTCATACAGAAAAAAAAGCACTTTCCATTTCATTTTTGTTACCCTTTAATTTCATACAAAAATCACGCCCCAAAATATTAAATTTTAAATGAAAGAGAAGACTCATTTTTGAGAATGTGAATAAAAAAAAAAAAAAGACTTTTTGAAAAAAGGAAAAATTATCAATTCTTCCGAAAAGGATAATAATAAAAAAAAAAAAAAGTCATATAATTTGTAAAAATTTCACTTCAAGTCACCTCTCTAAGCGTGGATCTTTTATTTTGATTTATTTGGAAAATAAAATAACATTACCTTGCTACTTACCTGTGGTTTAAATTTATCTTCAATATACATACCAAATTATCAATTAACAACGAGAATTTAAAAAAAATTATATTCAAAACAAACTCTCTATCATCTCAAGAGCCCGGGAATAAAAGAAAACTTTAAAAAAAAGGTAAATATCTTTTATTTTTATTTTTTTAATTTATATTTTTAAAATAGATTTGTTATCAATTCTGTTCATATGAGAAGATTTAACTCGATTTATTTATAAAAATAAAATGGTTGATGTATAAAAAGTTATTGAATTGAAATAATGCTTGTCACTTAACAAAAAATTCGTTAAAAGCCCTAAAAACTAAAAAGAAAAAAATAAATGAAACAGTCGGGAAGGGCAATACACGCAGACTGTCGCATAAAATGCGGGAAAATAATGGTTTTTGTTTGATGTCTGTCCACGGTTCATTTTCTTCTTTCTCTCTATTTTCTTTTTACATCTAAAATTCTGAAGCTTCCTTTTTTTTTTTTTTTTTTTTGAAAGGTCGGGGACTGTATTATTTGGTCACGACTCAGCTCAGATCTTGGTCCCCCGGTGACATTTTTTTTTCTTATTATTTAGAATAAGGAAATGATTTTTCTTCATCTACGTCCTCGCCAAAAAAAAAAAAAAAAAAGGTTAGTTTCAGAAGAATGCAGACTTAAAAACGTTAAGTTAGATGTTCACAAATTGAATAAGAAGATCGATTTCTTCACGAAAAACAAGCTTCGCATACACAAGTGCGTGCATGCATTTCCAAGGCTATCTGGACTAGAGTTAAAAATAAAATTGTATTTCTGCGTTAAATTTTTCATTTTAACAACGCAAATAAAGTCGCGAAAAAGAATTTATACGAAGAAATCAGCAAAAAAATTATTCCTCATGTCAATGTGTCTGTATATTTCGTTTTGACTTTTAAGAGGAAAATGTTTGACACTTCGGTGACACTTTTTTTTCATGTTTTTAATTAAAAAAACTGATAGAAAAACCTATGTTTGTTGAATTTTCAAACTAAACGCCTATCTTCATTATTGTGTGTTTATTGTACAATAAACCATATTTTAAAAATATATTTATAAAAAAAAGTTTTAAAATAAAAAAAAAAATGATCAAAAATCCATAATGTTAAAAAACAAAAATCAAATTGCAAACATTTATTTGAACGACAAATTATCTGTCGTTCAAATAAATAAATAATTTATTTGTCACAAATAAATTAAAGTTTAATTTATTAATTATTATACACGTGTCTGCACAAGAGATATTTTGGAAAGTGACGGAGAGAGTTGTAAAAAAAATGCATCGTAAGATTTTTTGTTTGTTTCTAAAATACTGAGTGTCAACATTCTCATTAAAATCAGCTGGAGTATTTTTCCATGGCGGGGGGTATTGTTATTAATTCAAATTTATGTCATTGCAAATATAATGGTAGGTACCGTTCTTTACCGAATGAATGATAACGGAACAAATTACTTGTTTCTTTTCTCTGTGAAACGGGGGAAGGAAAAAGTATTCGGGGGAAACAAGGAAAAAAAAAATCGGATTTTTGCGACCACATGCAGACAGGTGTGCTTTTTTTTATTTTAAGATTTGTTTTCTTTTCAAATATTTTATTTATAAATTTACTTAGTCAAACTTTGTACACAATAATATTTGTTTTAGTTTTAAATCTTTTTTTTTTTAAGAAAAAGTAAAATTTGAGCCAAAAACTAAAAAGAGAAAAATAAACTGTAAATAAACTTAAAACATTAATTTAATAAAACAAAAAAACACGCATGTTTGTTGTGAAAATATTCAGGAAATTTAAAGAACTTGGTTAAAAAAAAAAAATTCATTAAGAACTAAAAAATGAAATTGCTATTTTTAAAAAAATTCTTTCAATTAATCAATTTTATTTCTCTTTAAATTATTTTTTCTGAATACTTCACTTTTCAGCAAATTAAAATCAAATTCGTCTCTTTTATTGTTAATTTAATTATTAAATATTTCTGGTTAATTCTGCGTAAAGTACAGAATTTGACGCAATTATTTTTTTTATTTTAAAATTAAAACTCGTTGCTGGCAGTTGCTATATGAAAATGTAGTCAATGAGATGTAAAATTTACTTGAAGCGCACCTGATGAATTTTTATCTTATTTAATTTATATCTCGAAAATACTTGTAAAATTTTGTGGCAATTTTTTATCAATGACTGCTGTTTAGTGTTTTACCTGGGAGTTGGTGGTTCTGTCAACAAAAAGAGGTCAGTTGTTCCTCAGTCGCTAATTCATAAGACAAAAATTAGAAAGACAATGGAAAAAAAATGAGGATTTAAGTCGTTCGTCACACAGGTACTGGTCCTTATTGACATGTAAAACTGTACTGCCATCTTTTCCGGTAATTGTTTCATTCATTCGTCTTCTTCTTGAAGAAGCATTTGGTGCCGTTATTAGATTTGTTTTAAAAGCTTTTTTTTCCCTACTGTCTGCTGCTCCCACCCCGAAAATTAGTCTTAGTAACGTTTTTAAATCGTTTGTTTTGTTGATAGAGAAAAATCGAAACGTCCTTATAGCCCCCCGCCAAAAAAGTAATTTGTTTTTGTTTTTTTTTTCTTACGTTTTTCTTTTAAATAATTTTCGAGTGTTTTGAAAGGTCGTAGAAAATGAAAATATTTAATTCCTTCAACACCCACACAATGCACCTAAAAAAAAAAAAATTCTAATAATAATATATGCACAATCTATTTCGGGTTTTGAGAGGGTATCCGACTCGTCCATGAGGAAATCTGGAACCGAAAGCAATGACAGAAAGAAACGTAAAAAAAAAAAAATTAAATCCAAAATTTTATTAATAAAAACCCTAAAAAGTCTGAAGACACATTTGAGTGAATATTTTTATTTATTTTTCGACGTTATTGCGGCATAAAAAAATGAATGACGCTGTTAATTTAAATAAATTTTCACATAATGAGGCGAGGTAAAAAATAAAAATCGTGTACACTGTAATTAAGGACCCAAAAGAAGCAAGATGAATAAAAAAAAATGAAAAATAAATGAATTTTAAAGAACCATTTTAAACTCATTTGACAACTGAAATCCCCTTTCATTTTTATTTTAACAAAAACAAAAGTAAAAACATATTTTTAAAAGTCGACTTATAATTGAAGTTCATGTTTTGTAGGGGTGGGGCATAATAGGTTCCGAGAAGAATTAATGTTCTTTTTTTTCATGGTTTATTGGATTTAGATATCGTCATCGTTCAGATTTCGATAAGAATTCACCACTTAAATTAAATATAGTTTTATAAATTGGAACCAACCATTACAAATAAAATGTTATTGAACTTATTGACGTTTGCTTTTTGTATTAATCTTGAAATCTAACACTAACAGCAAATATTTTTCCTTCTGAATGGGTTTGAACGGTTTGTGTAGTAGAAATACGATGAATATTGTTTATTTGACTAATTATCATTCATGTACGTTAAAAAAGATTTTTTCGACTTTAGGTGAAGAAAGAAATTCTGTGTAACACATTTCTCATGACTCGACAAGTACAAAAAAAATTCACAAAATTTTGGTATTTGGTCTGTTGATTCAAGTTGTACAATTGCTATTTTAGTTTTTAAATAATATTAAATGTTATGAAATATTTTTTTTTCTAGAGTGTAAACGACTTAAAAACGAATTCATTATAAAATGTAAAAAAAACCAAAAAGACTTTGATCAGAACGGGTCATGATTTTATTTAATTTCTGAAATGTATTTTTCTTTTCAATATTCATTAAACAATTGCTTATTTTATTATTGTTTAAAAAGAAGCCTTTGCTTTTTTTTTTCTTTTTTTTTGCTATAATTTACTTTTACTGTATTGAGCGTTGATTGTTCAGTCTATCTTGTATTTTATATGTCGATTTTTAGTTTTCATCGCCCCCTATTTCTGCTATAAGTATTATTTTTTTTTGTATTTAAAATAACCAAATTTTTCCACCTCTCTTCAAGACAAGTTACGATTATTTGGTCACGTGACCACATGTTCATTTTTCGCCACTGCTTTCCCAGCTGTCATGGCTGGGTTAATTTTAACTGAATATCATTTAATTAATTAATTGAATTTTCTACTGTGTTTTTTTTTTTTTTTTTTTTTTTTTTTTCGCTAATGAATGAAAAAATAAATTTTATATTTCTTAATCTCCCCTTTTTTTTATTTTTAAAGTTTCACTGTCTTTCAATTTAAATTCAGTCATCATGTAAAAAAATTTCGAAAATCATCAAACTCGCAGGTGATTGTTTGTTTAAAAACAAAACAAACAAAAAAATAAAATAATGAAATAATTGCCTAATAGATTAATAATTAATAATAATCTAACAAAAGAATGATTCTCTATCAGACACAGTCTGCTGAATTTGCGTTGTAAATGTACTTGGCCAGTATCATGTGCCTGACATGTGCCTGTACCATTTTTGATTTCATTTAAGTGTACACAATTTGACTGAGTTTGACTTTGGTTTGAAATAAGACACTGGAATAATAATGTGCCCCCTTCTCTCAGTCTAAACAAGCCCTACCCTGGGCTGAGTAATAAAGAATTTACAGTAATTATACAAATTAAGTAGATTTTGGAAACAAAAACAAAAAAAATTCCTCCAAAATTTAAAAAATTTATTTTAGGTTTCTATATTTCTTGCTTTTTTTTTTTCTTTTTTCATATAAACTTGAACTGTAGTAAAAGTATTTTCTCAATTGCTTGGAAAAAACGATTCTGACAGAATTCTTAGACCAACTCGTGATTTTATTAATGTTCGTCACCATCACTCCCATGACCAGGGGTGGTCATCGTTACTACACAGCAGGGCACCTGATTAGTAGCGATTCTACAGCCCCCCCCCCCCCGCCGAATTTAGGCTACCCATCCATTTTTATAAGCTTTAAAAATTTATGAATCTGATCACTCTAATTTTGATAAGATTTGACCATCAGCACTTTTCCTCTGCATTTTCTTTTTCATTTAACTTTTTAAGGACACATACAGAGACCAGTTTTAAAGAAAAAACAAGATAACCAGATAGATGGAAACAGGACATGTTAGGGAGGGAAAGAGACTTAGTAGTCATATTTTCATATCTGAAGGAAGACTTTAATTAGAAATAATGTCCCAAACTTGATATGTAGATAAATAGGAAGTCAGTGATTTTTATGGTCGAGTGAAAGAATTGGTCAGTAATTATGCTACTTGAGTTTAATCATCCCCCCCCAAATCTCGGCCTCCAAGTGCCCTCTTCCAACACTTTCAGAGTTCCACAATCGCCACTGCACCTGATGAGTTCCCACCACATGTCTGGTTTGAAAGCTGCAGAAGTATTCATTTTTACAAAGCAATCTGTTCCCTCACATACACTTTTGTCACAGATACATGGCTGTTGATTCTACTGAGGGAACCTTCTGCCCTGGCTGTTAACTTCAGTCTAAGAAGCTCTCTGCCCATCTGTGGCATGTCATCATCATCATGCCAACTGCCTACATAGAGCCTAGTATACTCCATTGTGTTTATTACCCACTTTGACATGTCATATTTTTAATACTGTTGAGTGTCTAGCCATCTTCCTCACCAAGAAAACTTGGAGGGGGAACCAGTTTAGTTGTCGATGACCCAATCATGCTGGAGTTATATGGTACCACTAGCATTCGTGACGTGACATATGTTTACTATTCATGTTGAAGATTTAGAAATGCTTGCTAGTATGGGTACTTCTGAAACTAAATATCTCTATAATAGTGGTATTCAAATGCTAGAGAAACTTGAGGCATGAAATGGCTTCCTCAAAGAAAAAGCAAATTTTTATTAGCAAACGAGTTTCTTTCTTTGGGTTTATGGCCATATCACATTGAAGCATTGGTTCTCATGTGATCACTGAAGTTAAGCAATGTTGAGCCTTGTCTTGGGTGATCGCTTGGGAATACCAGGTGCTGTAATTGTGGATGTGCAGGTGGTGTAATGATAACAGCTTGAAATTAGAGAGCAGAATTCTAATTTCAATCAAATTTGTTATATTTGCTTATTGAATGTGTGTCAAATTAACACGTCTGACCATCACCCACACAAATTTTTTTTCAAATTTGGTACACTTATAGAATCAAGAAAATTTAACCTTAGAAGAGGTATTAATCCATAGCTTTCCCTCCAGCCATGGGTTAAATAGCTGGACAGATTGGGTCTTATAGCCTTGGTTGGCAACCAGTCTACCACAAAACGATGGCAATCCACTGCGGGAAAATATTCTGCCTAGTCAGTCATGTCTCTTTCGAGACATGATTGCCCAAGCATGTATCAGGTATGGCACTTAACTGACTGACACTTATAGAGCTTCATGATAAAGATTGGAATGGACTTATTTTACATTTCTGGGTCAAAGGGTTCCTAACATATGACCCTTGTCAAAAGGTGAATTTTGAAAAATAAACATTTTTTTTATCACCAACAAAGCTAAATTATCATTTTAAAATACTTGCATAGATCTAAATGGTGATCTATTTATTTTTCTGCTTTGATCTTTAATTTTTTTAAAAATTTGACAAGTTTGTCTGCCTTATGGCAAGATATGTACAAAATTTTGTGGACTTTTGAATGTGGCTTCAGTTCAAGGGTTTTATTTAGTTGGGCCAAATTCAAAATGACATATTTTGCTATTTGCCACTATAGGCTAACTTTTTCATATCTTCATCATAGTCAAGTTCTGTATCTTTAGGAAGCTCTTTGAATGCTGATTAATTAATATTCACACAAGAACTATGATAATAAAATCAACAATGTATGTTATTTGTTGTTAAATATTGACCAATTCGATGGTTAGTAACCTTATTTTCAGTTTTGTTTACATTCTTATTATGCAAAAAATAGATTTTTACATGAAAAAGTGACAATGAAAATTATTTTAAAGTGTCATGAATTTAAGATAACATAAAATATGAAAATATGCAGCAAATGACGTTAATGATTAACAAATTTTTGTTGATTGTATACTAAATGCGCAAAACAAATTTTCAAGGTTTTTTTTATATTTAAAAAATTAAGTTTTGATCTAAAAAAGTGATACATTGAAATAAATATTTAAAAAAAAGGTTCTTCACATTTTATAAAGAGATTAACAAGCAAACTTATTTTTCTGCCTGTTGGAATACATGAAAATAAAAATTTTGATAAACAACTTTTTCATTCAAATTTCTTGTGATGACCAACCTTGATTGTATTTTTATTTAAGGTTACTTCAAGAAATTCTCTTTCCTAAAATATCTGAAGAATTTTCCATCTTATTTTTGAAAGTTCATAAGTACTTCCAATATCAGTTATTGGGTCACTTAAAGTAAGAATATCAGAATAATTTAAAATTAATATAACTGGATGTAGTAGAAACAGAAAGATGAGGAGGAGCCCATCAGTTGTAAAAATGTCAATTTTATCTCTTCATTATCAGGATATTCTTCAAGCAGATATCCTAACAACCCATTCCTATCAGATTGCTGTAACAAATCTGTTAATGTTTTCAAGCTCTATATTGTCCAGTTTTATAATTTTAACTATTTTTCTTTCTACGTGAGTCGAGATAGTTTTTTTCCTGTATCCCAGGAAAGAGTAGAAATAAAACTAATGTAGTTTTTGAGTTCCTGTAATTGTCGAAGAATTTTTAAAAATCTTTCTAAGATTTCTGCTTCATTTGCCCATTCATTTGTTGAGGAATACAAAATATTTATGCATAAAATATTTTTTTTCTTTTTTTTTTTTTCCTCTATAATCAAACAACCCCTTGAGCTTGTTTAGGATGTGGTTTCCAGCTTTCTCTTTTCCAATCTTTTCACTCTTTTCTTCCCCCCCCCCCCAATTGGAGTAGATAGACTAAACTATCGCTCGGTTCACACTCCACCCATGTCTATTGAACAGGTGAAGAGGCTCATCCCTTGTTCCTTGTTTAGGATGTGGTTTCTGGCTTTTTATTTTCCAATCTTTTCATTTCTACGTAGCCCCCTGCGCTTCAGTGGCGTTACTGCCTTGGTCAGGGTGATATGAGTAAAAAAAAAAACAAAAAAAAAAACTGTCTTGGTGTCATTATGAGGTCTCATTGTTCTTTCCCATAAGATGTAGTAAAAAAGTGCCACTCTGAATACCCAAGTCAGCCTTATGGTTGCACAAATTGATATAATTTTTATAATGTGAAGCAGCACCATCAGAGAAAGATTTATTTTAAAATTGATATTGTTTCTTCTTTTTTTCTTCTTCTTCTTCTTTTTTTTTTTTTTTTTTTTTTTTTTTTTTTTAGTACTAATAAGTTATTCTTTGGAATAAACGGACAGCTATTGTTTCACGATTGAGATAATCTGACATAATTACAATATTAATATGCTTCAGCTCTTTGCCATTTCTGTAATAACAGATAAATAGATGTAATGTGGCTTGAGAATTATTATAGAATTATTCCAGTGGAAGCTTTGTGAGAATTATTCCAATGGAAGCATCCTGCAAAATAAATTAATTCTCAGCAAAATCTACAATAACTATGACTTCACCATCCATAAAAGAACTTTTCTTATTAGAACAAAATGTTGATTGTTCTTTGGCAATGAAATCATGGTTTTTCAAAGTTTGAAGGCCTGCACAAAAAATTTCAATAAATTCTTCTATAGATTGTGATACAGTTTACAGTGTGGTTCTATTATGTGACTAGCAGTTTAGCCTGGTGTTGCTCGGGTGTAATGAAAGCTTTAAAACTAATCTATGGTCCTGGAGCTCAGACTTTTTGGACGTTGGCACGAAAGACTAAAAAGCAATAGCTGTTTCCAGTTAAAGCGAAACCATAGACTGAAAGAAAAATGAATGGATGAAAGTCAAATTTTGATTTCCTGGTATTGATATCAAATAAGTTTTTTTCGTCGTAAACTGAATTTTGAAGGCTAAATAAGTCCTCTGAGTAAATGGCATCTTGGCTGAGACTAAGAACTACAATTATACCTACTTAGAGCCAAACCTGAAGCAAAAACTAAAATAAAAGGGCTGAAAAAAATAGACATAAGGCAGATAAACAGACACACACACAAACATCTTGCCTTATATATATTATCGATTTTTCTGCACTATTGTAAGAACTGCAACATTGAAACTTCTGAATATTGTTTCTTATGTCTTTATCTATGAGTGTATCAAATTTGATTAAAATCGGACCACTCCTTCTATAACCGGATTTTTTTTGATTATCGATTTTCGATATTTATCGGGGGTACCTTGACACAAAACCTAGCTAAGAACACTCGCAGACGCTTATAGTACAACTGTGTAAATTTTCAAGAAAATTGGTTCAGCTGTTTCAGAGTCTATAGGTAAAGGATACAGACACACACACAGTTTCATTTATAAATAAGTTTAGATAGACACTGTTTGTAAATAAAATCATCTATTAAGTTATTTAAAATTTCTGCTTGGATACATTTTTTTGAAAAAATTTCTAGTTAGATTTTTTTATTTAAATCATTGATATGCTTCTTTCAGGTTACTAAGTACAAGATACTTATTTTTTCTAGATTCTTCTATCATTCTTTAAGACTGTCTTGCAGTCATTTATCCTAGATATCACTGATTTCTTCACTCTTATCAAACAACAGAACTTCATTGTCTATTGTGCAAATCGAGATTTTTGTCTTTATATTAGTTAATATTCCTTGTTCATTTTCAAGTTTTTGGCTTGTCTTGCTATGTAAATTGAGATTCCAAATTCCATTTTAATTCTTTAGATACTCCATAATTGGTATACCTGTATCATGTCACATATTACAATGTCAGTCAGTTAAGTGCCATACATGATACACGCTTGGGCGATCATGCCTCGAAAGACAGATGACTGACTTGGCAGAAGATTATCCTGGAGTAGGTTGCCATTGCTTTCTGCGGTAGACTGGTTGCTGGCCAAGGCTATAGAACCCAATCTGTCCTATTATTTAACCCATAATTGGATAGAAGACAGATTGATACCTTTCCCCAAAGGTATTTGTGCATAAGTGAATGTAATGAATTCAACTAGAATTTGAACTCGGCTCCCTGATTTTTCATTCTGAGCCGATATCCACTGCACCACAATGCATATCTTATATTAAAATATGCTTATTTTTATTGAACTCTTTTACCATTCTTTAAGACTGTCTTGTAGTCATTCTTTCCAGTCATCACTCTGCTGATTTCTTCACTCTTATAAAACAGCACAACTTCATCATCTCTTTGTATTTGGTAGTTAAGATTTTTTGTTCATTCACAAGTTTTTTGGCTTGTCTTGCTATGTATGGTGTGGTGCCTAATTCCATTTAAATTTGTCTATATTTCTAAGATGAGGTAGTATTTACATAATTCGGACTATTGTTCTCACCTTTGTTGCCATTTGTATAGCGTTTCGGCCGTTGTACACTCCGGCTTTCTTCAAGTGCTTGGAATTTTAAACCGAATCCTTTATTACAATCATTTTCATTCCTTGCCTTGACATATGGCCCAATGGATATAAACATTGGTTAGTTCCTGTGGCTTGACCCAAAAAGTTGTGAGTTCAATACCAGGCTACAGCAGTGGTGAACAAGTAACTTGCAGGGTTAGAGAGAGATAACTCATGACTTCCAATTATGGCATTACTATTACATAAGGAATGAGAATTATATGCCCCAGTGATTATACTAAAGGGTTTGGTTCAAAATTCCTAGCACCTGAAGAAGGCCAGAGCGTACAATGGCCAAAACGTTGTACACAAATGGCAACAAAGATGAGGACAATAGTTCAAATAATGTAAATACTGTCCATTTAATTCTTTGGATACTCCAGCTTTTTGGAACTATTGTCAAAATTTGTACTTTTTGGGACTTCTTTTAATTGTCATGATTTTACTTTCAACAGATATTTTACGCTTTTCCAAACTGATAGATTCTTGATGAGAAATTTTAGTCAAAATAAGTTTAATTTCCTTTGATGCTATATTCTAGCAACAAAAGTTTACATGATTATTTATACCAGTAGTATGAATTAAGACCTTCATTATAAAATGTCTCAAAATATCTCATTGTTTTGCAGTAAATACCTTTCATCCATTGAGAATTTATCAGTAATAATTATGTTGTATGGTATCATTATACCAACATAATTTGAAAAAATTAGATATGAAATTAAAAATTGACTGGTTTTAGAGGAACGTTTTTAGGTGCCAATTTAGTCATAAAATTATTTACCACAACTGTTTTGGTTTTTCTGAATTTATGAAGAACCCTAACTAATATGAAAAGCCACTAATATCTTTACAGTCTGGAGAGTAAGGAACTGGTTTTAGAGGAACGTTTTTAGGTGCCAATTTAGTCATTTTGAGGGGTTTTAATTTTTTTTCAACATTGACTTAAAATTTTTTATTACTTACGACACATATTTTGACTTACCAAAAAGTTCAAATTAAATAATCATGGTTTTGATATTAGACTGAATCATGCAGTTGTAGAAACAATGAGTTTGCTTGAAACTGTTAATCTTAATCATATGTTAGACTTTGAAAAAACAGCTACTCACGCATCTACACATCGTTCATTCAGTAATGAATTTGAACACTCTCTGGCGTGTGTTTACATTGTATATAACACACTAAAAGTCTCCCTTCCTCTACCAAGCGCTTATAGCTCAGAGGTAGAATTGCTGACTGATGCCAATTCGGTCAGGTTTCAATCCTAGCTAGAAGCAATCGGATGTCTAACCGTACTGATGAGCTGTGATATAGCAAAACATATCTGTCTGCAGATGAATATATATTTAAACTTATTTATAAATGGAACTTTGTGTGTGTATATGTGTATATCCGTTACCTATAGACTCTGAAATGGCTGAACCGATTTTCTTGAAAATTTACATAGTTGTACGATAAGCGTCTGTGAGTGTTCTTAGCTAGGTTTTGTGTCGAGGTACCCCTGATAAATAGTGAAAATCGATAATCAAAAAAATCGGGTTATAGGAATGGTCTGATTTTAATCAGATTTGATACACTTATAGACAAAGGCATAAGAAACGATACTCAGAAGTTTCAAGATTGCAGTTCTTACAATAGTGCAGAAAATTGATAATATATATATATATATATAAAAGGCAAGATGTTTATGTGTCTGTCTGTTTATCTGTCTGTATGTCCTTTATACAAATCCACAATTTTTATCCGATTCTCACCAAACTTCACACACATATTCTTTAGGCTGAGTCTGAGCTCCAGGACCATGGATTAGTTTTAAAGTTTTCATTACACCTGAGCAACGCCAGGCTATACTGCTAGTATTTATATAAAAACAAAATTTAAAAATTTTGTACATTTCTTGTATATTTTCATATTTTGTGTTATCTTAACATTAATTCATGATTAAATTATTTTCTTTGTTATAAAAATATATTTTTTGTATAATAAAAATGTAAACAAAACCAAAAATAAGATTGTTTATTGTCCACAGAATTGGTCAACATTTAACTGCGAATACAAATTCTGTTGATTTTATGACCATAGTTCTCATGTGAATATTATTCAGCATTCAAGGCGCTTTCTAAAAGTATGCAACTTGACCATATTGGGTGATATGAAAATGTTAGTATATAGTGGCTAATAGCAAAATCCACTATTTTGAATTTCTCAATTTAGTAAAACCTTTGTAACTCGGGCCACATTCAAAAGTCCACGACAAAATTTTGTACATATCTTGGCATATGATGTACACACAAACTTGTCAAATTTTAAAAAATAAATTAAGACACGCTTTTTGAGAAATTAAAGGTAAAAGGTTAAGGTCACAGTCAAATTATCTTATTTGACCTTAAAAGATAAATAGATCACCTTTTAGATCTATTCAAGTACTTTAATATAATTTAGCTTTATGGGTGATAAAAAAAAACAACTGGGATATTGATATTTAAACTTTGTGTCTATTTTCTAAAAGAAGTAAAAAAGTAATATCTTGTGAACCCTATGACCTAGAGATGTAAAATAGGTGCCATTCAATTTGTATGAAGAAACTTTATAAGTGTACTAAATTTGAAAAGAAAAAAAACTGTCGGTGATGGTCAGACACTTGTTGATAAGGAATGACTCTTATGTATAAATACCCTTGGGAAATATCAGAATACAGCTCTTCTTCCCTCCCTCCAGCTATGGGTTAATTAGTAGGACTTGTATCAATAAATCATTATCACCATCAAATTCTTCCAATCTAAAAATATTTTATGGCTTTAAGTAACCTGTAAAAAGCTTGGTTGATTTTGTTTAGTGGTATATCAGCACCTCTAAGGATTATTTAATGCAGAAATCCAAACAATTTGAACACAGTTTTACAACTTCAACTAAATATGTTTTTTACACAATTGTAAACTACAACTACAGATAAAATGTATGTTGGTCTCTCTCTTTTTTTTTTTTTTTTTTTTTTTTTTTAATAAGAATGTATTGCTGGTATTTTTTACTATAAAAATGTATTTTTATACTTTCATAGTGTTTTGTTTTGTGGGTAGGTTTCACTATTTACCCTTAAGTGGAATTCTAACAGGTGCTATCATCTAGGTCAAGGTGGACCTGGGGGCAACTACAATTAGGTAGTGTCTTCATGCTCCTCAAAATCTCCAATCTTCCGATCAGAGGCTTTACTGCTGAATGTAGTTTGCCAGACCTAGGACTAGCAGAAGGTTAATAAACTGTTATAAATCAAATGAATCTGCCAAAAGTTTCTCACTTTCTTCATGGAATGATTTCAAAAGATCTGTGAAATGTTTTGCTTGGTCCAAGAAATGTTTGTTGCTTGACTGCTGTTTCTTTTTTTTTTTTTTTTTTTTTTTAAATCATATCACCCTGGGCAAGGTGGTAAGGCCACTGGTGTGCAGGGAGCTATGTAAGAGTGAAAAGATTGGAAAAGAGAAAGCCGGAAACCACATCCTAAACGGAACAAGGGATGAGCCTCTACACCTGTTCAATAGACGTTCCCTTATAAAGGGAATTCATCATTACTGATGATCAGAATTTAATTTTCTTTTACAAGATTTTTTTCAGGGAAATGATTTTATCAATCTTTCTAGCACTGTTGAGAGCTTTTTTTTTAATTTTAGGTAGTCTTTATTGATATGGTCAGTCTTTCAGAATATCTACTGTTATTAATCTTTCTAGAATTGATGGGAATTTCTTTCCTAACCTTTTCTTTATAGTTGTGTGGAAAGTTTGCATTTTTATTTCATTGTCTTCTCTTTGAGTTACATGTGCTATCCATTTTAATAGAATCATTAAGAACTAGTTTTAACCTTTGAAAATTTCAGTTTCTGATTTTAATATTCTGATGAATCTTGAATTCTTCAGTTAATGATTGAATAAAGGCATGGCAAATTCTATGACGGCAAAATATTTGTAGAAATTTCCCGATTGAATCATTAAATATTTGAACTTAACAACTTTAACAAAATATTGCAATAACAATCAGAAAGTTCTCTCTCTTCATCGTTCGTATCATTCCTCCTTGTATTCGTTATCTATTATGTTTACGGACTGCTTGTCTCTCTTCTGCTTTTTATCGTTCTTGTTTACTTTTCTTCTGTTTTCTTGCTACTTTTCTTTCTTATTCTTTCTTCAATTACAATGATTTTCTTCAGAAATATAATGCATTTACAAAATACATTCAATTTTATTAATTACAGGAAAAGTGTGACACACGTAGGTATCTAGGTAGGTATTACTGTATTATATAAAGACTGACTTGCTTTGATTGAAGGATTGATTTGATAAAATAAATGGATGAAAAGTATTTTTCTTAGTTGAAGAAGAATTAAGATGAAGACAGCAAAGAAAGACTTGAAATTATTATTTAAAGCATAAAAATGCTATAAATACAATAATTGTTTTTTTTTTTTTTTTTTTTTTTTTTTTTTTTTTTAAATAAGTGTTATGGCGTAAACTTTGTGGAATTTTTTAGGTTGAGGTTTCTCTTTGTGGTTTGAATATTCTTCGTCGCCAGTGTTATGGCCGAAGAGCTATAGAAAGATAACATGGACTCTGATATAAGGTTGAATAATATACTACGAGAAACATAGTACAAAGGTAAACGTGGACCGGAAAGTACTTTCTCTCACAGGTGTCCTGACTCACTCATTCACTCTCTCTGTGGCTACTACTCAGTGACAGTATTTAGTCACCTCCCCACGTAAGACAAAATGTGACACAAGGTCTTTTTAATGTTGGTCTTCCAGGCCATATAGCCTGGCCAAAAATATTTGTCTAGCTTTCCCCAGTCGTGGTTCTGCCGAAGGGTAGAATTCTACCCTTCGGCGGAACCATGACTGGGTTAGTGCTCTCTGGCCCAAAGTCAGAGAGCTGACAATGTCAATAGTAGCAGAGGCAAGTCTACTACTCAGTGACAGTATTTAGTCACCTCCCCACGTAAGGCAAAATGTGACACAAGGTCTTTTTAATGTTGGTCTTCCGGGCCATATAGCCCAGCCAAAAATATTTGTCTAGCTTTCCCCAGTCGTGGTTCTGCCGAAGGGTAGAATTCTACCCTTCGGCGGAGCCATGACTGGGTTAGTGCTCTCTGGCCCAAAGTCAGAGAGCTGACAATGTCAATAGTAGCAGAGGCAAGTCTACTACTCAGTGACAGTATTTAGTCACCTCCCCACGTAAGGCAAAATGTGACACAAGGTCTTTTTAATGTTGGTCTTCCGGGCCATATAGCCCAGCCAAAAATATTTGT
Source organism: Ascarosepion bandense (assembly GCA_037127315.1). Classification (NCBI taxonomy): domain Eukaryota; kingdom Metazoa; phylum Mollusca; class Cephalopoda; order Sepiida; family Sepiidae; genus Ascarosepion; species Ascarosepion bandense. The sequence goes on from JBBBDQ010000925.1 coordinate 5,549,037, forward strand.
CTAGCTTTCCCCAGTCGTGGTTCTGCCGAAGGGTAGAATTCTACCCTTCGGTGGAACCACGACTGAGAGCTGACAATGTCACTGAGTAGCAGAGGCAAGTCTACTACTCAGTGACTCCACTCAGAGTTGGTAGCCAATTATAAAAGTGTAGATGAGTCCATTTGTAGGTCATCATCATTTATCCATCACAACCAGATGGTGCATAGGGCAGCAACCTTTTTGTTGCATTGTGGAGCATTGGATATTGGCTCAGAACGAGAAATCGGGGAGCCGAGTTCGAATTCCAGCCGAATTCATTGCATTCACTTACGCGCAAATACCCTTGGGAAAGGTATTAATCCGCCTATTCCTTCCAGTTATGGGTTAAATAACAGGACAGATTGGGTTCTATAGCCTTGGTCGGCAACCGGTCTACTGCAGAAAGCAATGGCAACCTACTGCGGGATAATCTTCTGCCCAGTCAGTCATGTCTCTTTCGAGACATGATCGCCCAAGCATGTATCACGTATGGCACTTAAACTGACTTCTGTAACAAACTGTTTTTTACGGGGCAGGGTTGTTAGCCCTGCACCTAACCCCCAAACCTGGAGGATCGTTGGACCACTCTTGGTCCTTATGTTTACAGCACCTGGTATTCCCAAATGGTCACCCATTTAAGTACTGACCACGCTTGATGTTGCTTAACTTTGGTGATCGGACAGGAACCGGTGTATTCAACACAATATAGCCGTAGACCTTTGTAGGTAGGTCCCCACAATAAATAGATGATATATGTTTTACAGTAATTATCTTTTTTCTTTTATATTTCCTGTTAAGCATTTCATTTATCACACATGTTTGTGTGTACATCGTCCAGCATTCCTATGTTTCATCTTTTTGTGTGTGTTCACATCTCTTTCTAAAGCATGACACACGTAGGTACTGTGGTATTAATATATAGATGTAATTACATCATACGCACAAAATCACTCTGAGTAATTCTTGCATTACTTCTTTCTTCTTGTTTTCAACACATTCCTTAGTCAATACTACCTCATCTCAGAAATATAGACAAATACAGTGTGTGTGTGTGTGTGTATATATATATATATATTTCTCTTTTCTATCACTAATGGTATATGGACCATATGGATGCATGGTGGAGCAATGGATTGCTACATGGATTGAAAAGTGAGAGCTAAGTTCAAATTCCAGTCAAGTTCATTACATTCACTTATGTGCTAATACCCTTGAGAAAGGTATAAATCCATCTCTTCTCCCCCAGCAATGGATATATAGCAGGACAGACTGAGTTCTTTGGCTTTGGTTGGCAGCCAGTCTAGTTGAATTCAAACCAACCTGGAACTACCTGGCAAATGTGGCAAGGGAGCGCCAGTGAATCCAAATTCCCACTGAAACTCCTATGTATATTTACATCTTGTACGTACGTTTACATACAAGTATCAGTGTTGCTTACTTTAATTCCTGACCACTGACAATCCATTTCTTCCTGTTTTCAACGCATTCCTATAGTAGAATCATTAGCAATAATAATATTAGCCGTTTCCCTACAAGGAAACATTTAGCATTCATTGACCAAGCAGCTAGTACTGTTTTAGCTTGACATTTATAAAATCTTTCTCTTTTTCAGGAAAATAGGTTTCTCAGGTAGCTATTGTTCTTTCCATTGTTGATGACAGCTTCTTTCCTAATCTTTTTTTTATTTGAAGTTCTGTGGAATGTTAACATTTTGATTGTATCATTAATTTCTCTTTGAGTTACATGTGTCATCCATTTTAGTTGTTGCTGCTGTTGGTAATCCCCAGTGATATGATTTTAATCATTTGTTACAGTTCTTTCTTTGTGGACTAGTAGTGCAAATCGACAATGTTCAGAGAGAGATGCTCTTTGTCAAAACCCTCAGGTTTTACTCATTCAAAGCCTTTTTTTAACCATTGATCTTGGAAAGTGGTTGTTTACTGCTGACAGGTTAGAAAATTTTTGAATGGGTTTGATATCATACCTGACATCCATGAGAAAGTCTTGATCTAACAAAGCTTTATATTAAAGCCTTGTCATATCAATTGCACCCCATAACACTGTCCTATGAGGAGTCCACACCTTTGAGCTAATCTGAAATCAAAATAATGTTTAAAATATGAAGAAACCCCAATGATGCTTAATTTAATTCCTGACCACTGACAATCCATTTCTTCCTGTTTTTCAATGCATTCCTATAGTAGAATCATTAGCAATAGTAATATTAAGCTATTTCCTTACAAGGAAACATTTGGTATTCATTGACCAAGCAGCTAGTACTGCTTTTATTTTGAAATTTATGAAATCTCTCTAAATAAAGATTTTCAGGATAATCGCTTTCACAAGCCCTCTAGCTGTTATTACCCAGGTCAATGAGTTTTCTTCCTAACTTTTTGTTTGAAGTTGTGTGGAAAGTCTACATCTTGGTTATTTTATTATTTTCGTTCGAGTTCTATGTGCTATCCATTTTAGTTGTTGCTATTGTTGTTAGTCTGCAAAAGATTAACAGATTAATCTGCTCAAATTCTTTGAATGCTTGACAAAATATTTTATCTTCAGTGTATTTGATATAAATACAAATACACAATACATATTATATAATTACTTATGAGGCTTTCAATATCTGTCTATATTTCTGAGATGAGGTATTGTAACTATTTACACTATTTAGATTGTTCGAACTGTTGTCTTCAACTTCACTGTCATATTCACAATGTTTCGAATGTTGTATGCTACGACCGTCTTCAGGTGATTGGAACTTGGAACCAAGCACTTTATTTTGTCCACTAGGGTATATTGATATAGTTTCACAACATGTGGCCCAGTGGATAAAAGCATTGGTTGAAGTAATCTAGTAATTTGACCCAAGAGTTGTGAGTTCAATACCTGGTTACAACAAAGGTGAGCAAAAACTTAGTTGAGTTACTAAAGGGAAATAACTGAAGCTGAAATATTTGGAAGATGTATAGCATGTATTTGGAATTTGAATATTTCTGCTCTTATATATGTTCTATTTTAAATACTTCTAAAAGGACATTTTAATACATATACAAATAACATATTTTGATGGTTTTTATTTTTTTAAAATCATACTGTATGAAACACTGATAGTTAATTAAAAATAATATATTATCATCATTCAAGCATGTTTTCTTGAATAGTATAGACATATGTGTATTTTTACAATAATCTAAATCTAAACTTATTTATAAATGGAACTTTGTGTGTGTGTATCCGTTACCTATAGACTCCGAAACGGCTGAACTGATTTTCTTGAAAATTTACACAGTTGTACTATAAGCATCTGCGAGTGTTCTTAGCTAGGTTTTGTGTCAAGGTAACCCCGATAAATATCAAATCGAAAAACTCTGGTTATAGAAGGAGCGGTCTGATTTTAATCAAATTTGATACACTCATAGACAAAGACATAAGAAATGATATTCAGAAGTTTCAATGTTGCAGTTCTTACAATAGTGCAGAAAATTTGATATCAATACCTAGGGAATCAAAATTTGACTTACATCCATTCATTTTTCTTTGTCTATGGTTTCACTTTAACTGGAAACAACTATTGCTTTTTAGTCTTTCATGCCAACATCCAAAGCGTCTAAGCTCCAGGACTGTGGATTAGTTTTAAAGCTTTCATTACACCCGATCAACGCCAGGCTATACTGCTAGTGTGTGTGTATATATATATATATATACACACATACACACTGGGTGCGATTGGTAAATTATCGCAATTATTTTATTTCAAATATTCTTTAGGCTGAGTCTGAGCTCCAGGACCATGGATTAGTTTTAAAGCTTTCATTACACTCAAGCAATGCCGGGCTATACTGCTAGTCCTTTCTATTTCTCTAATTATCTCCTTGATAAGTTGAAATTCACCAAGGAAGGCACTGTAGTTCTTGTTAACCCAAGTACTTTTGATCTTCTCAGGTGAATTGTGAAGAGAAACTTAATGTAACTATGATTGTTGTAAACATGCGTGACTGTGTTCTGTTAGAATTTTTTAAAATTAACCATTTTAGCTGTGATGTTTTTTTTTTTTTGTAAACAAAAATAAAAAAAGGAAAGAATGAAAAAAAAAAGAAACTACTCACTGGATGATAATTGTTGAAATTTACAAGAAACTGGATTGAAAAGTTAAAAATAAAATAAAAACTTAAATACATTGAAAAACCATGTTTCAATATAATGAAATGAAATCCCAAACAGTTCCAAGAAGAATCAAATCCAAATTTAACTCTATGGAATTCAGTAAGTTTGAGCAAAATCAAGACTACTATCCTTTCCCTACTTCCCACCAATAAAAAAGAGTCAATGCGTCCATGAAGATGTCGGTCCTGGAAAATAGGGGAAAAAAGTTTTCAATAAAGAAACCTTTAAGATTGTTCTGGACAAAGAGCCAGGAAAAAACATCTGGTTTGAAACGGCAATCCAGAAGAAAGATATCCCTACAAAAATGTAGATTAACGCATAAGATTGGGATGGGTTTGTTCCTTTTAGTTTCTGGGACACTTTTGAAAACTTTCACAAGTAACTTTATTTCAGGTTCCATTGGATACAGTTGATAAAGAAAAATGAATTACTAGTCTTAGAGTGACTATAGATGGCCATCTGTGGGGGCTGTTCAATTAAGAAATTGCCTAAATGCAACCAGTGTGAGATAAGCTGATAAAGAAAGATTAATGATTGGAAATACAATTTTTTGCTGACACATTCTGAAAGCTTGGATTTGTCACAGGGACAGTGGGCTGAGGTTGGATGCTAAGAAAGTAGGAGAAGGAAGAGATTAACAACGTCTATTTGGAGTGAAGGTGTTAGATGATACCTGAAGGGCATTGGACTTGAGGGGCTGCTTGATTTCTCTGACCACTTGGGGTTGGACAAACTCTAAATTTGGAAATTTACTCAAGTAAGCATATCTTGAAAATATGGAAAAGGTGCTAAAGGTAGAAAATAACCAAACTCTGACCCTAGTCAGCCCCACCCCTTCCAGGCGCAGGACTCAATATCAGCTGGAGGTTTAGAAAACTTGAAGACTCCCCACATAACTGCTACTAGAATCCATATCATTTGCTGAGACCTACTGATCAAGACCTTGTGCCAGCCCTGAAGACCAGAACTTAGAAGTTCAAATTACTGCTAACACAGACTGTAAATCAAGGAGATCCCAGTGTCATTTGATTTTAAGAGCGAGAAGAGTTAAACTCACTGCATACAACAAATTATAAATAAACCATATCATTGTTACATTTTTAACCTGAGTTAATTCTTTATTCCAAAGAATTTGTTTTTGTGTTGCTCCTCGTTGTCAATCTGTTTTTTGCTCCAGTTTACTTTACCAACAATCTTCTCATCCTCTGAGATCAAAAACACAATGTGGCAGAGGAGTGAAGTGTTGTGAAGCAGACAAATGACAATGAGGTCAAGTGGAACCATGCTCTTCAACATGATCCCAGCAACATGTTAATCAGTGAGGTGTCAGCTAAATGGTAACCATGGTGGTCTGAAGAAACCTGAAGACCAAAGCATTGATTCAGGGGTGACATTATTAGTTCCTATTGACCGGGATCGACCCAGGAAAACCAGCAATTTAGGCGATAACAACTTGGAAGACAGCAGCCACCAGGAACACAGAACCCAATTCAATCAAGTTGAAAAATATATGCAGGGGTTAGAACCAAGGGACTTTAGTCAATTGGCTATTCAGTTCTCAAAGTACTGACATATCAATCTACCAGGCAAACAATGGTGATTGAATCAAGTACAGGTAGGAGACTTTGTTTCCCAATTTTTTTTTTTTCTTATATGCTGGATTGTCGCACTTTACTCTTGTATTGTTTAGTTTATAATAATGAGAAGGGAGGCATTTAAAAATATGACAAGCCTCATAAAAATATTGAACCTCAGCAGAAGCAAAGAAGAGCTTGATGAGTGTAAAACTCTGACTGAGAATTAGAGGGACGAGTCAGTGCCAAGTTTTAGCTAAAGGTCAGATAAGTAGCAGAGTCAGTGGAGGTAAAAAGACCTAAGGTACAAGGAGGGGACAGGAAAATTATAGTGGGTACCCCAATAATTGGAAGTAGTTCCTGAGATACTGACTCTTCAGGCTAACACCTTGGCAATACAGGCTTGTTGGATGTGTGGCTATGAAGATTTGTCTCACCAGGCAGGGAGCCACTCTGGTAGCAGTGGATTGTGTTAAACTCATGTGTATTATGTGCAGGGGTATGGGACATGTGTACAGACAGTGCATGTATGCAGATGGATGGGGGTAGATAGAAAAGACCCTGAACTAAGAGACCCCCTAAGAATTTTAGACTACTAAATCACTCTAATAAATATGATAGAAGAGATAATGGCTCAAGTAAGCGAGGGGAAGACTAAGCAAAAAGTGAAATGTGGAACCTGTGGAAGGAATGGTTATATCATGAGAAATAAGATCATGTATGACTGTTTTGAAAGGAGACACATTAAAATGGTCTGTACTTTCACACTTAAATGCTAGAATTGTGTGAGAGAGGCAACGGATAAGCAATAGTGTCATATGATGGGAGAATGCAGTTATCAAGAAATATTGAAGGATAGAGAGATAGAATATTGAGAAGAATTATCTCAGTTATTAGAACCTAGAATAAGCGCTGTTATTTTTCATGAAAAGTAATGTTTTATTTAGAAAAATTAGTAAGAAATATGTAACTGAAAATAATGTCTATTGTGAGCCACTACTTTTTCTGTCTTTCCGGCAGCATTTGAATTTCACGTAAAAAAAAAAAACAATCCTTTTGAAGCTCACCCGAATCAACCCATTTTTTGGTATTTTCATAATGAAAGTGCTGTTCAGCCAAGCCATCTGCCATTGATTGGAACAAATAATTGGGCAGAGAAATGTCTGGTGAATACAGCAGGTGGGGTAGGACTTCTTATTTAAGCATTTCCAAGTAGGTTTTCACCTGTTCTGCAACATGTGGCTTAGCATTGTCATGTTACAAAATACTTAGAATAGGGATACACTGATTTCAGATAAAGTTAGTGAGAATCTAAACAGTTAAAATGAAAATAAACTACAGGGGAATGATTTAAGACTAGCTGAGGTAGATTATTTGGAAAGTTCAAAACTAAAAAGATAAGAAAAAGTAACTCTTGTAGAGCCAGAGGATGATAGATAGGCAGGTGATACACAAGGAGGATGAGGTTTCAGTGCAGTTGTGGGTGCTGTTATATGTATATAAGGGCCCCTGGACATGTGTGGTGCTGGCAGCCATTGTGGAGACAAAATTCTCAAGTGTTGTCATGAAGGTAGGGTATAATGACGAGGAAACGTGTGTATATTGTAACAACACAAGGAATTTATTTAATAAATTTGCACAGTTGTAATTGTCAGTAGCTTATTTCAAGACAAGAAATCCCACATTAAAGTTTGTAGACTTAAATTTTCAAAATTCATTTTTAACCCAAAAGTATTAGTTGAATTCAATATAAACAAAGGTTTCCAAAATGATTAAAACAAATATAGAATTACGGTGGAATTGAATATCAAAGATATAATTTTAGGTACTTAACTTCAACCGTTGAAAAAGTCCCTGATATTCTCAGTTGTCATTAGAGGCTGATAATGTATCAGCATGAAATTTGACACTGGTGATATTCAGAAGCATTGTCCCTGCTTTTCTCTCTCTCCTGTTTCTCTGACTCTAACTGATACTGACCAAATAGGCCAGTCAGGTCATGTGATCAGATCAAACACAAACTTCTTTTTGCCCCTCCTCCCGAAACATGACATGGGTCATTGAAAAGTTCAATTTATTTTTTTGTAAATCATTTTTCATTGCAGTATTTATATTATTCGGACTATTGTCCTCATCTTTGTTGCCATTTGTACAACGTTTTGGCTGTTGTACGCTCCGGCCTTCTTCAATTGCTAGGAATTTCAAACCGAAACCTTTATTAGGATCACTGGTGTATATGAACTTCATTCCTTGTGTAGTAGTGCCTCTTTTGGTAATCATGAATTATCTTCCTTTAGCCCTGTAAGTTACTTGTTCACCACTGTTGTAGCCTGATATAGAACTTACAACTCTTGGGATCAAATCACAGGAACTAACCAATGTCTATATTCACTGGGCCATGTGTCCTTAAGGACATAGATGTTGGTTAGTTCCTGTGACTTGACCCAAAGAGTTGTGAGTGAACAAGTAGCTTAAACATACCCTTTCCCTACCTTTGGGTAGAACAGATTATTAGTGATTACTAAGTATAAAATTGAAACAATTCATAACCATAAATTTGGCAAGAACAAAGTTTTTGTTATAATGAATAGAAAGGCAAGACAGTGTAAAACTGATGGAGTAGAAATGTGTATATCAGTGAGACTAGCTTACGTATCAGGTAATCACAGGTTGTGTGTACTCAAATTATTTAAAGGGGATAAAAATAGGGGATTAAGAAAAATTGTCAGGTAGAAGTGTTGATAGATACTCTTTTACCACAAGCTATCAGTATAGCTGATGGAATCTGGGTAGTTTCTACTCAGAGTGAAATTAAATTATCAAAAGTATGTGAAGGGGGTGTCCACTGAGACAAAGGTAATACCTCCATTTTCCATGATGGAATTGTCTTTATGATGCTTGATGTTTGGATTATCTATCTCTCTCTCTCTCTCTCTCTCTCTCCAATATTCAGTCAGTCAGTTAAGTGCCATATGTGATACACACTTGGGTGATCATGTCTCAAAAGAGACATGACTGATTGGGCATGATTTTTCTGCAGTAGGTTGCCATTACTTTGTGGTAGACTGGTTGCTAACCAAGGCTAAAGAACCCAATTTGTCCTGCTATTTAACCCATAGATAGAGGGAAAAGAGAGGGATTAATATCTTTCCTAAGAGTATTTGCTCATAAGTGAATGCAATAAATTCAACTGGAATTTAAACTTGGCTCTTTGATTTCATGTTCTGTGTCCATATTCACAGCACCACAAGGTACATTCATTTATGAAATTGTTTGCAGCAAATTTGAGCAATTGGGCAGAAGTATGGGAGCAAAATTCCCTGAGGTAGCATTAAAGAAAATGTCAGTTATTAAAGCATGTGGAGAATTTGAATTTGAGTTTTGTTTAATGGCATGTCAGCCTCTGTGGGTTATTTAATGCCAAAAAGGTAGGGTTTTAAGATATTTTTTTTAATGTTCGATTATAGTGAGAAGGTTGATTTAGTCAGATTTTGATGAAAAAAATTTTTTTTAATTTTATTCTATTTTAGAAAACTGAAAATGTCTTTTAGTTTTGTATTCAAAAATTTATTGCTGGTAATATTTTTTTTTATTCAAAAATGTGTTCAGAAAACTTCAGAAAAGTATTGTTGATAATATTTTTTTCAAAAATGTATATTTTTCTATAAAAGTCTATTTTTATGTATATATTTCTATAAAAGTCTTTCATAGTGTTTTGACCCCAGTTTGGGGGGGGGGTTAACAATTTGCCCATAGCTGGGACCCTAATAGGTGCTACCACTCCGGGTCAGGGTGGACATGGGAACAGCAGCAATTAAGAAGTGGTTCCATGCTCCTCACAACCTCCCAATCAGAGGCCTTGTTGCCGGATACAGTTTATCATCATAACCAGGACCAAAGCATGTGGAGAAAATTAATTTTGAGCAATTTAAAGATAAGTTAAATACAATAAGAGAGACAAACTCGGTTTAGAAAGATAATTCTAAAACCATAATAAACTGGTCAGCTGTGCTGGCAACATTAGTAGAATAGCAGTGATAATCTCAGTACTATTAGTTCTGAGAAGGTGTAGGAAGATGGTAATCAAAGTGTACCAGCAGAGTTAGTGTGAAAGTGAGAGTGACATCCTTCAGTGTTCTTTACCAAAGCAGGTCAGATTTGGCCATGAGAGATTCAATAAACAAATTGAGAATGGAATCGGTACCTACTGAAGAGAAAAAGCTTGCTCCAAAAGTAGGACTAAATAGGAAAGATAAACTGTAAAAAGAAAAAAAAATGATGGAACTAATGAACTAAGCTGTAAGGGGTTGTGCAAGCCCCAAATTAAAGATTATAACATAAATATGTTATAATATCATTACAAAAATAGCCATTTTGTTTTGACACTAACTGTATCTTATCAAGTTAATGTAGAAACAAAATGGCTATTTTGTTAGTGATATTATAATACATTTATGTTATAAATTCTAAGTTAATATTATTCGTTCTACTTTACATTGAGCACTTTTTTAAGAATAGTGGTTTATTTTTTTATTTATATGGAATTTTATTCCATCTATACCTACTTTATACTTATATATGCACAAAATGAACAGAGATATCCAGGTGAATGATAACAGAAAGACTTTAATTTCTGTGTCATTTGATTATAACAGTAGTGGGAAGAGTTAAAAGTATTGCATACAACAAACCATAAATAAACCAAATCATTGTTACACTTCTAACCAAGGTTAATTCTTTATTCTAAAGAATGTTTTGTGTGTAACTTCACAACATCAACCTGTTCTTTGCTTCAGTTAACTTTGCCAGCCATCTTCTCACCCTTCGAGATCAAAAACATATTGTGGGAGGGGAGTGAAGGGTCGTGAAGCAGACAAACACCAACTAGATTGAGTGGAACCTAGCTTTTCAGCATGATCCCAGTAATATGCTGGCAATGTGTTAATGAAGGAGGAGTCAGCTATATGGTAACCATGGCAGTCTGAAGGAACCTGAAGACCAAATAGAGGGCACAGGTTTTACTGTGTTGGTTGCTTTTGATATAGAGGCCCTCGAGATTTGGAAATTTTTGTTTATTATTTTTATGGTGTAGTATATTGGTGTTGTCAACAAGTATTTTCCTGTATTGTGAAGGTGGACAGGAATATGAATTTAAATGTTGTGCTATAGAACTTGTATCCAATAAACAGAGTGTAAGACGTCTTGATAATGTTGTGGTTGTCAAGCCAACATATCTACTTACTTTTTGGTCAGATACAATCTCTCAAAGGACATTTAAGCTGATATACAATGTTAGTTTTTTCCAAAAGACTTGTTGGCAGAGAAAAGTTATTGTATATGATTAAGTTGGTTGTGTTAAATTTAGTATAATTATATGTATATATATTTATATATATATCTGTAGTTGATAATTTCTATTATAATTTATTTTCTTCTCTTCAAGGTTTTAACTGACTTGAAGCATCAAGTATTGGAGAAAAATTCCGAAACTGGATTCACTACAAAAGAAGATAAACCAACCTGGGAAAAGAAAATAAACAAAAAAATACCCAAAAGTACAAACCCTTCTTTTGTCACCCAATATTTTCTTTCAGTTGACTTTATTTTTTCTAAATCTATTTCTGAATTAATTTTTCTATTTTATGCACAGTTTGATAATCCCATTCAGTTTTTAATTTAGCCTCTCTCAAGGCAAGATATATATGTAAAAAATAGTGTCAGTCTTTATAATTAATTAGAAATTTATTTTTAAAAAATTAACAGAAAATAATATTTAGATCAGTAATTAAATAGTAAGTAGAATAAAGATTTATTAACTGTATCAATTATATTAACAACCATTATAATTAAATAAACTTACTATTAAGATTTGTGTAGGTTTCCTAAAAAATTCTCTTATTAGTGTTTAAGACATGTTTTATAAAACATAATATACTAAATTGAATTTTTTTATAACAGTAATTTTATTTATTTAACTTGTCATATCAAAATAATTCAACATTATAGATTTATTTTTGAATTGAGATATATATATATATATATATATATATATATATATAAACTATTTTTCCGTCTAACTAGTTTTCAATTGCATTTATTTAAAACAGTCTTCTGATAACTATCCTGACTATGAATTTCTAACAGTTGTTTAACCCTTGGTCTTTTTTTGTTCAAATTATTCAAGACAAATTCAAATAACTAACAAAGATCAAATGATAAATATACTTATATCTCTAGATTTAAACATATGTGTTGATTTTTAAAAACGTTTTTTACAAATTTTGTACTGGCATTCAGGCATCTTAAAGATTAAAAAACAAAATTCTCCCTCACCCACTAATATTTCCCCCTAAAAAAAAAAAAAAGTAATTTAGTCTGTGCCAAATAAAACAACATTCAACCACAAGGCTTTGAATTTATTTAATCTTAAAACTATAACCATTTTAAATTTATCACAAATTAGAAATACATTAAAATACAGAATTTTCAAATCTAAGTTACTACATTGTAAATATTAGAATAAAGACTATATCTTCAAGGATATAGAGATTATATTAAATTATAGGTAATAATAAGCCAAAATTATTTTGGAATATCGTAAAAATGATATTTAATAAAGTAAAAGTTTGCCAATCATATGGTTCACACTACTCCCCAGTCTTTTGAACGGGAGTAGAGATTTATCCCTTGTTTCTTCTTTTGGACTAGGTTTCCGGTTCCTTCTAAAGTCTACTTTCACACTATACTTCTACCGTCTCCGATTATGAAATTTTATTCACTAATTAAAACTTTCTCTTCAAGTCTAGATTTAGCCACTATCTTTCCTGCATAGCCCCCAAAATTTTCACTTCTTGCCCTTTCTTACACTAATACATCACCACACGGTAACCCTCTATCTTGAATGGCTCTTGGGGCTTGTACTGAGTGAAAATTAATTAAAAACAATCAGGAAATAGTTTTAAAGTTTCAATTTGTAACAATAAAAAACATAAGTAGAAATATAGATATATATTTGTGTGTGTGTGTGTGTGTGTATATATATATATATATATATATATCTTTGTCTTGAGAGAATTTCTTTCTTTTTCTTTGAAATTTTCTTTTCTTTTTTTTTTATCAATCCCAAAATTATGCTTACACATTTCCTCCTACCTATCTTCCACTGAGTGATGGCTTCTAGCTCATTTTCTATTGATGATGCCTTTGAATCAGATGATGATGAAAAGATCCGAGTTTATGGTTCCACCAAGGCAACTTCACCCCTCCAACGACCTCCATGTCTCCCACAATCACATCGACACTCTTCTCATCACCGGCATCCATCAGGTGAAATCATGACTACATCTCCGACCTCAATTGCCTCTTCAGCAACAACAACAGCAGACTTTGCCGACCCGCAGTCTCTTTCTTCGGCTGGGGTTGGTGGTGGTGGTGGTGGTGGCGGCACTAGCAGCTTGATAGCCACACCATGTGCAACCCCTACTAACAGTGGAGGACCTGGGGTTGTTGGGGTGACCAGCTCAACTACTACGTCAGCACCAGGACTTGCGGGACCACAAGCCTTGAGCCTGCCTCCTGAGGTGCGATAATTTTTTCATTATTATATTTGTAATTTGTTTTCTTACCTTAAACTATTTGACTTGTATTGTAAATATGCCTTATTCAAAACTTTTGACAGCATTATGTCTCTAGTTATTTTGTATAGGAAATTAAGAGGATATGTAGATAGTGTAATGTTATTGGTGCAGAGTAGAATTGTTACTAATCCATTTGGTGTCATCTAAAAGTTTACTGAATGAGTAATAACCCAAACAGAGGCTGAAAAGGTAAATGTTCATTTTAGGTACGGCTTTCCCCCCTTCAAATTTATCCAAAATAGCATTATTTCTGTGCAAATGTATATGCTGAACTCAAATCAACAATTAGTTATTGAAGAAATTTACCTTTTTTGCTTTGAAAGTCCATAAAAAAAATGAACTATATCTTGCACTTTTTCTCTCCCGTAACTCTCACGAAGTCATGTAATTAACTGCAGAATGACATTCTATGTAGGCAGAATTTTTTGTCGAATTTTGGCCGATCTTCACCTGTTCAATAGACGTGGGTGGAGTGTTTCCTCACAAATAATAAAGTGTGACATGTCATGATTACCTACATCCTAAAGAGACATGGCATAAAAATAAAAAAAAATGAAAAATTACTAATGAATTTGAGTCAAGGAAACCCGAGTTTTGAAATTATGGCAAATTTTCCACTTACTTCTGGAATATCACAACCTCTCGACATTTTGAATCTTATTGACTACTTATGGAATATAGGGTCATGACCAAACAAAGTTAGGTTTGCTCCATAGCAAGTAGAAGTGAAGAGACTCATCCCTTGTTCCTTGTTTAGGATGTGGTCTCCGGCTTTCTCTTTTCCAATCTTTTAATTCCTACGTAGCCCCCTGCGCTTCAGTGGCATTACCGCCTTGCTCCGGGTGATATGATTAAAAAAAAAATAAATAAAAAATTGTAAAGTGGTCTCTTGTCACCTTTTCTATGATTCTGAATTCAAAGTAATCTTTTTTCTAGACTGCTACCCAAAGCTAGAGAACCCAGTTTATTTCCTATTTAATCCATAGATGAGGGATGAGAAGAGCATTAGGTTGAAGTTATTAGCTCCAAGATTGGAATTTATTCTCCTAGACTGGCTGTTAACCAAGGCTAGGGAGCCAGTCTGCCTTCGTTAAGTGGTGGAGAATAGATGGATTCATATCTTTCTCAAGGACATTTGTGGGAAATTGAAAGTCTTGGCCAGGGTTCAAACTTGGCTCATCAATCACACTTTTCACACCAATAATTAACATGTGGGGAAAAATATTTGGTTCCTGGAACAACTCCAGAAAATACTTAACATCCCTTGTCATTCTCTCTTTTCAAGGGCCTGACCTGACCAAAAACGAGTATTGCTGCCATATCAGAACTAGAGTTGTCCAGTCCCCTCTTTCCAGCATTTACAGGGCCTTGTAGGTGATGACTTATTTTTAACCATACAACCTTTTTCCTACAAATAAAATGTTGCAGGCCTATTACTTCTCTGCAGCTATTTCCATGGCAAATGTTCATACGAACTATATTCCTTGGTTCCACCAAGTCAAACTTTTACAGCTAGGATCTACCATGTCATATACACAGGGTCAAATTATCTCATTTTCTCCATATTTCATTGATAAGAAGAAAGTTATACTTAAACAGCTTCTTCCTTGATGTCTTAGTTTACAAGTTCTCAAAACACTGACGGTTTGGTGTACTTCCTTAAAAAGTTTGCTGAATTCTGAACTTGGTTATTGTGATTATAATGATCAAGATGAAGACTCTTGTCTTAGTATATTCAATACTGCTACCATATCTAGTCAGATGCTCCTGCTATTCATCTTGAGGTCCTTGACAAAATCCAAAGGAATATCTGCAATATAAATGACCCTAACTTGGCAGGCCGCCTTCACTCACTTTCTCACCAACGTGATGTGACTTCCCTCTGTCTTTTCTACAAATGTTGTCATGGCAACAGCTCTGATAAGCTTTTTTTCCTGGTTCTCTGATTATATGTATTTATGTGTGCTAAACGATTGGCATCAAGGTCCCACCTTTTTACTATCAAAATAGTTAAATGTAACCATCTCTTCTACACTAATAGTTACTTTTCTCGCACTTCCCTTGTGGAATTCCCTTTCATTTGCTTGCTTCCCTGATAGCTATGATCTCCAAAAGTTTAAATGCAATGTCAATTGCCATCTTCTATCTTCTAGAATCCCATTCATCTCTTATCTTTTTTTGACATTTCTTGTTCCTTGTTTTTTTCTCTCACTTTAACCTCTTGCGCACTAGTGGCAGTCATGCCTTACTTGGGGTGAAATGATTATAAAAAAAGAAAATATCTTGTTCTTGAGCTGTGCAGAATATCCATTGATATCAATTTATGAACCCTGTTACACTCCATTTTTGTGCTGTCAAAATGTTTGAAAAGGCTTGTTTCACAGTATGCTGTTTTATATTAACCAACATTTTTTTCCTTTATCTGCTAAGGCACTGAGGCCTTCATTAACTTTTGATGAATGATTAGAAAGTGTCAGATGCACTTTCAACAACACCATGGATGAAATTGAAGTAAGATTGAAAATGTAATATATTTTGTTGTGAATATCTTAAAAGTGCCATAAAGAAGTTTTTTTTTTCTGACCTTTGGAAAAGATCTATATTTGTATAGCAACCATGTATTATTTAATAAAAAAATTCTAAGTTAGTAATTTGGAGCTATTTATTATTTTCATTCATAATGTTTTCAAATGGTTTATTGACTTTAGAATTAGTTCATCTCCACTTACATTTAAAATTAATTAAAAAAAGTAATAATTTCAGGTTTATAAATTTTGTATTAAGTTTTTGTAATATGCAGTTGTTTATGACAATGAATTTTAAAACGATTATTATAAATGCCAATTACAAGTGGGGGATACTAAAATTGAATAGGTGCAGAAATTTAAGTACCTGGGAAGTGTTTTAACAGAGGATGGAAAGTGTGATATGGACATCTGAGGGCGTATTGGCCTTGCCAAAGATGCATTCCAGAAGCTGAGTAGAGTATTAAGAGACAGGAAAATTTTGCTAGAAATGTAAAAGAGAGCACTGGATTGTTATGTGATATCTGTCCTTCAATAGGACAGCGAATGCTGGACACTCTTTTCAAAGATGATTTGAAGCAACCAAAATTGGGTTCTACAGAAGGATGCTGAGGATACCATGGATGAAACATATGAGCAATGACAAGGATGGACACAAAAAAGAAACTGATACTTAACATCAGGAATATACAGCTGATGAATCTGGGACACGTAATGAGGAAATAGGGCTTGGAAAACAGGATGGATAGTGGGAAAGAGAGACAAGGGAGACCAACGCATGCCATACTTGATGAACTTGAGCAGATAGATGCTGGAGCAGGGATTGAGTGGGATAACAGGGGAAGGGTTATTAAGAGTGACAAGTGATAGGGAGTTGTGGAAGGCCATGATTGTCCTGAAAGGACATGGCACATAGAACAATTATAAAGCATTCTGATGTTTATATCTCTTGCTTATTGGTTATTTTTATTTAAAAAATCCTTTCATCACAAAATGATTACTGTATGTAGTTTCTTTATTTTGAGTATATATTGTTGTTGATGTATCAGCTTTTAACTATGGATATAAGAGAAACCCGGATATAAGATAGATTTTCTCCGGTCCCAAATTAGAACCTGTGGTAATGTAATAAAATAGACAAAACTCGGATATAAGAGAAACCCTGATATAAGATAACTTTTATCTGGTCCTGTGAATATCAATTGAGTCAGCATTGGAAGTCATGTTTTTTTATGACTTTTTTTGTTATCATTACAGCATTTAAGTCTACTTATACATACATGTCAGATTAAATAAATTGCAAACATTATGTTTGCAAATTTTTAATAAAATCCGTTCATACTCACGAATAATCTTTTGCGTATTACAATCAAAAGATGTCAGAAATGAGCTGTAACATTGACAGATATTATTTCCATTCATTTTTTAAGGTACCCAAGTACTTTCAACCTCTTTCCAATTCATCTTCAGGGGTGTGAGTTATGGTAACAAATATAACTGGAAAACTGTGTTACTAAAAATTACTGTACATTTTTTTTTCCTGCTTCAAATATAACGGATGACAAATTGCTCGTGTTTATTTTATATATATATATATATATATATATATATCCAAATGAATAAAGAACAAAGAAAATAATTGCAACATTCAAAACATTAATTTAAAACAGTGCTCAATATAAGAATAGAGCAATGAATATTTATTACAAATTATACTTGGGAGAATATGTACAAACTACAAGCTATTACAAAATTGTACATTTTGTTTCAACATTGAAAGAACAATGTCTCATCAAGTAGTTAATAATGATGGTAACTACCTGATGAAATACTGGCATTAATTCGAACCTGTGTTCCTCTTGAGGAAACTGTCATTAGATTTGAAATACTTTGACTTCTCGACTATATATAACAAGGTAGTGTCGTTGTCTTCATATGCCATGTCCCTTTAGGATGTAGGCGATTATCCCCATCTCTTGTCACTCTCAGTATTTTTCTCCTTGGTATCTCTCACAAATCCTGCTTCGCTATCCATTTGCACAAGCCTATCAAGTATGTCTCACGCTGCTTTTCTCTGTCTCTCTTTCCTTCTATCCATCCTGTAAGTATTAGATTCTTCAGGCTTTTTCTCATTACGTATCCCAGGAACCTCAGCTGTCTTTTAAAAGCAGACAATGAGATTAATACTTAGTGGTGACAGTCCGTTTTATGCTTAAATGTAATTTTGCATTTAAGTATGAAAAATATTATTGCTACTGGGTGTTGACCTCAAAATATCTAAACTTATTTATAAATGGAACTTTGTCTGTGTGCGTGTGTGTCCGTTATCTATAGACACCGAAATGGCTGAACTGATTTTCTTGAAAATTTACACAGTTGTACTATAAACGTTTGCGAGTGTTCTTAGCTAAGTTTTGTGTCGAGGTACCCCCGATAAATATTGAAAATCGATAATTGAAAAAATTGGGTTTAGAAGGCGTGGTCCGATTTTAATCAAATTTGATACACTCATAGACAAAAACATAAGAAACAATATTCAGAATTTTCAAGGTTGCAGTGCTTACAATAGTGCAGAAAATTTGATATCGATACCAGGAAATCAAAATTTGACTTACATTCATTCATTTTTCTTTCAGTCTACGGTTTCACTTTAACTGAAAACAACTATTGCTTTTTAGTGTTTTGTGCCAATGTCCAAAGAGTCTGAGCTCCAGGACCATGGATTAGTTTTAAAGCTTTCATTACACCTGAGCAACACTGGGCTATACTGTTAGTATATACATATATTTTGTATTTGGGCAACAATCTCTCTTTTATGCAGGTTTCGTTAAAATTGACAGATAAGGTATTAAGTTTTTTTTATATAATTTATGATTTGTTTTTTGTTTTTTTTCAGAATTCAAATTATATAAGAATTATCCAAAAGTTTTGTATTTTTGAGCACTTTTGGCTATACTTTTAGCAGTCATCAAGAATTAATTCCGTTTCAATTGTAAATAAACATGTGTAAAGTTTATGTATATAAAGTTATGTGTATGTTCAGTCTTGAACATGGTAAGCACATTGTTACCATGTTCAAAATTTGATGTTATTAAGTGTAGGATTTTTATTTATTTATTAGTAATACCTTCATTATTTTTAATCTTATTTTGCATGTGGATGATGCTATTATGTTTGTATTATCAACGAGGATATCACGGCTAGGTCTTGGAAGATCTTGATGTGCATTTGAATGAGATCATATGGAACTGTTGTAGGAAAGGTGCAATGTCAATCTTTCCAATTTTGTGATTGTGTAGTCAAATTGTTTACTAATTTGGATTGTTGGGGAACACGGTTCTTCAAAGGACATATGAATTCATAAATGACACTGTTTTTCTGTAGTTTAGATTTTGCAGGTGAATTATTATTGACGATTAGGTTGACAGTTTATAATTTTTTGTAATAATTTAATTTTCTTTGAGTTTTTTTTTTTTTTTAATTGTATCACCCCGAGCAAGTCGATAATGCCACTGATGTGCAGGGGGCTACATAAGTGTAAATAGATTAATTAGAAGAGAGTGAAGAGGAAGAGAAACCAGATAGAAAGGAGCAAGAGAAGGATGGGAATACAGGTGTGATGACAGTTGCAAAGGTGGAGAGAAAGGAAAGGATATACGGGGTGGTGAAAGAACTAGAGTCAAGTGGTTAATAGATGAGTATTGATATTGCATTTAAATTCCTGGAGGTTGTAGCCATCAGGAAAGCAAGAATATGGAAGTGAGTTCCACAGGCGGGAAGTGCAAGAGAGGAAGCTGCAGGAGTAGAATTGTCATCTGCATTTGGTTGATCTCACTGTGAATGAGTGAGACCCAGTTGCCAGTCTGGTTACACAAGTAAACACCTGTAGCAGAGGCACCAGTGACTTAAGTTCGTTGGAGCAGAAGCCATGAAAGTATTTATAGAACAGACAAAGGGAGGCCACATTTCGTAGTTGATGTTGCTTAATTTTGGATGATATTGGGGAGTGAAGATTTGTCTTGTCTGTTATTATGGTGCATTTGGTTTTTGTAAAAAAAAAAAAAAAAAAATAGTAATGTTATTCTTTAAGGAATTTTGATAATTGATGTACATGTGTTGGAATCTGAGGAAGTATAGGTCGTAAGGTGTATCCAGGTTTGTGTATTTTCAGGTTACTGTATAAGTATCCAGGTTGATAATCACCAATAATTTTGTTAATTTTCAACGATTCTACTATATTGTTGGATGTTGTGAGTTTATTAATGTATGTTTTAAGAGATTCAGTGGGGTTGATATTTAATCTCTTGAATTTGGATCAGTCATCAATGAAGTGTGGTCATTTTGTGTGGCAATTTAATTTATCCCAAATTATGTAAGGGTTTGATTTATCTGCACTTTGGATAAAAAAAAATAACACTTGAAAAATTTTATGGAAAACTTTGATAATACCCTGTCTCTCATTTTTAATGAAACCTGCATGCATATATATATATATATATATATATATATATCCAAATGAATAAGGATCAAAGTAAATATTTACAACGTTCAAAATATTAATTTAGAACCGTACTCAATATAGAAATAGAGCTAGGAATATTTATTATAAATTATATTTTAGAACATGTCCAAACTATTATTTACTACAAAAGTGTATATTTTGTTTCGATATTGAAAGAACAATGTCTCATCAGGTAGTAAACATTATTTTTACACTTACTATCTGATGAGACATTGTTCTTTCAGTGTCAAAACAAAAAGTAGACCTTTGTAGTAAATTGTAGTTTGGACATGTTCTAAAAAATAATTTATATATATATATATAAGGGATATAAATATCAAAATCTGAATCCATCCTGCATTTATACAAATCAACCCTTCGTCCATGCATGGAATACTGCTGCCATATATGGTCAGGCGCCCCTGCTGTTCATCTCAGTGTTCTCGACAGGCTCCAAAGGAGAATCAGGAATGTGATAGGTACCGACTTGGTGACTCAACTACAGCCACATCCCCACCGACAAGATGTGGCCTCCCTTTGTCTGTTCTATAAATACTTTCATGGCTTCTGCTCCAACGAACTTAAGTCACTGGTGCCTCTGCAACAGGTGTTTACTTGTGTAACCAGACTGGCAACTGGGTCTCACTCATTCACAGTGAGATCAACCAAATGCAGATGACAATTCTACTCCTGCAGCTTCCTCTCTTGCACTTCCCGCCTGTGGAACTCACTTCCATATTCTTGCTTTCCTGATGGCTACAACCTCCAGGAATTTAAATGCAATATCAATACTCATCTATTAACCACTTGACTCTAGTTCTTTCACCACCCCGTATATCCTTTCCTTTCTCTCCACCTTTGCAACTGTCATCACACCTGTATTCCCATCCTTCTCTTGCTCCTTTCTATCTGGTTCGTCTTCCTCTTCACTCTCTTCTAATTAATCTCTTTACACTAATGTAGCCCCCTGCACATCAGTGGCATTACAGCCTTGCTCGGGGTGATAGGATTAAAAAAAAAAAAATTGAAGATTGCGTCCAAGCATGAAACACTGTCACCACTCAAAGTTGACCTTGGTGTTTGTGTATATATATATATATATATATATATATATATACATATATATACACACACACACATACACAGGCCAGAATCTGACAAAATGATAGAATAAAGAAGAAATAGGAAAACATTTATAAATCTAATGTTTCACTTTTATTAAAGCTTCATCAGAGAATGAGATAAGGAGAAAGAAAGAAATCCTGGTATATTATAATTTTTGTGTTTCTTATTTGTTTTTTATCCTGTCACATATACATGCACATTGGCCATTGGCTTCTAATAGAAGCTAATCTGTCTTTTTGATAGGCCTTGTTTTTGTCCTGTGGGTGGTGACATGCCACCATCTTCACCAACAAAAAACGTAGTGGAAGAACTGGCTTAGATGTCAACAACCAGTCTGTGTGGCAGATTATACTAGTAGCAACCATAAGCATTTACATGTAATATAATGAAAGCAGCTCTGTGGATTTAAATATTTTGGTTGTCATTTATTTTATATATGACATGTTATAATTTATAATGTTAAATTTTCAGAATAGCCTATTAAGAAATGTCACTGTTGCTTGCTTCCTGTTACTTATTACTGGTTTTAATTTACATCGAAGATTTAAGGCAAAGGTGGTGATTAAGACAGAAAAGGGCTTTAATTGAATAACTAAGCAATTATGAAAGTCATCAACAAAACAACTGCTTATTTATAAAGATCGCAAAAAGCCAAGTCATACATGAATATAAAAGATGCCATTTAAAAAAAACATTGCTTTTTTTAAGCTGAATATCCTATCATATATTTCCATGTATAAAGCAACCTTTAGATAAGTCATTCAGTTAAGTTCCATACATGATACACGCTTTGGCGATCATGTCTCGAAAGAGACATGACTGACTGGGCAGAAGATTATCCTGCAGTAGGTTGCCATTACTTTCTGCAGTGGACTGGTTGCCGACCAAGGCTATAGAACCCAATCTGTTTTATTATTTAACCCATAACTGGAAGGAAGAGATGGATTAATACCTTTCCCAAGGGTATTTGTACGTAAGTGAATGCAATGAATTCGGCTGGAATTCGAACTTGGCTCCATGATTTGTCATTCTGAGTCGATGTCCATTGCACCACAACGCACATCTTAGATAAGATTTAGATAAGACCAGGTAAAAAAAATATAGCAAATTTTCATGAATTTATTCTCTATTTTTAGTATAAGACAACTGCTTATTGATTATATCAAGATGATCTTATTGGAAATGTTGTTACTTACTATATCCTTCAAAATTCAAAATAAACAAAATAATGAAACTGATTCTAGATCATTTTATTTCTACACATGTCCCCTAAAAGAGAAACCATTGTTTTGTTTTTTCCTCAAGTGATCTCTTGCAAATGCTGATTGTTCTTTCTCTTCTTTTTCTATATCTAAACAGCCTGGTGTACTACTGGCCACTTACTTATACTTCATCAACAATCACAAAATACTGCTAATAACAATATGATAATAATACATTCCACTTTCAACATTTTTTGTTATTTGTAATCATAATTAAATGTTTACATTTGCTCAGCTGAACTTGCATGGATACAAATTGATTTCATTGATATGGACTTAATTTTTGAATAGGCAATTTATCATGAAGGTATGCTAGTAATATTAAAAATAGAAATCATTTTATTACTTTTATTATCAGTTTATTTGATAATCTGAATCTTTTCATGTATGTTATTAATCACACCGAATTTGAGATGAGGTTACTGACAAACATGACTCAGAATTTAAGGTTTCTTTATAGTCATCAACAAACAGAGGAGCCCAAAAATGCCAATTACAGGTTGGGATACTAAAATCAAGCAAGTACAAAAATTTAAGTACTTGGGAAGTGTTTTAACGGAAGACGGAAAGTGCAAAACTGAGATCTGAAGGCGAATTAGATTAGCCAAGGATGCATTCCTGAAGCTGAGTAGAGTATTAAAAGACAGGAAAATTTCACTGGAAACAAAGAAGACAGTACTGGATTACTATGTGATGTCTGCCCTTCAATATGGCAGTGAATGCTGGAAAATATCAAAGATGAAGGAAAAACTTGAAGCAACTGAAATGTGGTTCTACAGAATGATACCACAAATATCATGGATCGAGCACATAAGCAATGATGAAGTTTTAGAAAGGATGGAAACGAAAAGAAAATTAATACTGAGCATCAGGAAGAGACAGCTGAAGTTCTTGGGACATGTAATGAGGAAAGAAGGCTTAGAGAATCTGATATTTACGGGTCAGATAGAGGGGAAAAAGAGACAGGGGAAAGCAGCAGATAACATATTTGAAGGGCCTGAGCAGGTGGATGGCAGAGCGGGGTTTGGTTGGGGAAACGGGAGAAAGCGTGCTAAGAGCCACCAGGGATAGGGAGATGTGGTAAACCATGATCGCCTACGTCCTAAAGGGACATGTCACATAGAAGAGGTATAAAATGACCCTCAAATTTTAAGGGTGATTTTGGGATTAAAAGGTTGTAGAAATATACAATAGTTATTTATAGTAAGCAAGACTTGGCAAAATAG
This sequence comes from Ascarosepion bandense, assembly GCA_037127315.1. Classification (NCBI taxonomy): domain Eukaryota; kingdom Metazoa; phylum Mollusca; class Cephalopoda; order Sepiida; family Sepiidae; genus Ascarosepion; species Ascarosepion bandense. The sequence continues at coordinate 5,573,069 of JBBBDQ010000925.1, forward strand.
AAGATGCATGCTGGCTGAGATAAACGACAAAACCCAAAGCCAACATTTTTGTGAGGTTTTAAATTAATATAAGCTCAATCCCAGGGTGCTGTCTCTCTAGACAATACCGCAAATCCTTCTCAAGTTCTTGAAAGTTCAATATGTTCATAAGGCACTATTCTACTTTGCTTGATCAGCAAGACACTCCATGGTTGAGTGAGTCTAGAGCAGGTGGAATTGATAACCTTTTCTCTTGCAAAGGGATGCAGGTTCAAGTCCTGCCATAGAGTGCATATTTTTCCTTAAAATGATTTCTCAAATATTCAGGCCAGTAGGCAAATGTAAATATATTATTTAATAGATAAATGGAACAACATCTCAAATATGTGTATCCACTGAAAATAATGTTTAAAGTGATGAAATCTCTTAGACTAATGAATAAAAAATCCATTACTTTAGAAATGTATATACTTATTGTGTATTTGAGCAACAATCTCTTTTATACAGGTTTCATTAAAAATGACAGATTAGATATTTTCATAAAGATTTTATATAATTTTTCATAATTTTTCTTTTCAGAACTCAAATTATAAAAGAATTATCCAAAGTTTTTGTATTTTTGAAGCACTTTTGGCTATACTTTTAGCAATTATCAAAAATTAATTTTGTTTTACTTATAAATAAACTTGTGTAAAGTTTATGCATATAAAGTCTTGTGTATGTTAAGTTCTGAACACAGCACATTCTTACCATGTTCATAATTGATGTTATTAAATGTAGGATTTATTTATTTTTTTTTTTTTTTTTTAGTAGTGTCTCCATTATTTTTAATCTTTTTGATGCTATTATGTATGTATTATCAACAAGAATATCACGGATAGGTCCTGGAAGATCTCAATGTGTGTTTAAATGAGATTGGATGAAACTGTTGTTTACAGGGATATTTTTTTTTTTTTTTTTTTTTTTTTAAATCATTTCACCCCAAGCAAGGCATTCCACTGCCACTATTGTGCATGGGGCTACATAGGGGAAGGTAAAGAGAGAGAGTGGTTAGATATAGGAAATGTCAAAAGGAGGGTGATAGATGGGTAGGGATACGGAGGCTGGGTAGATGGGAAGAGTGTTTGAAAGAATGGAGGCCAGTTAATGTGTTAGGAGGTGTCTATTGACCTTACATTTAAACTCCTGGAGATTGTAGCCGTTGGGGAAGCAGTCATGTGGAAGGGAATTCCAGTCGGGAATATATATATATATGAGAGAGAGAAAGAGAGATCTTAATAAATTTTGTCTTTTTCACCATTTCTCCCACACTCTTCTCCACCATCTATTCACTCAAGCTTGCCAGGTAGGTTATGCATTATTTTTCTTTGCTCCTCTTGCTTTCAATCTGTCCTGTGAGTATCAAATTTTCCGAGCCGTTTTTCCTCACTATATGCCCCCAAAATTTCAAATTTCTCTTCCTGATGTTCAGCATCAGTGGTCATTTTGTTTCCATTTTCCCTAAAAATTCATTTTTGCTAGCTTACGTCCTATCACGTTGAATACACCAGTTCTTGCCCGATCACTGAAGTTAAGCAACGATGAGCCTGGTCAGTACTTAGATGGGTGACCGCTTGGGAATATCAAGTGCTGCAAGCATATAGTGATGGATGTGTGTTGTGGTGTATTGGATATCATCTCGGAAAGAGAAATCGGTGAATCAAGTTCGAATTGCAGTTGAATACCCTGCATTCACTTAAGCACAGGTACCCTTGGGAAAAGTATTAATCCATCCCTTCCCTCCAGTTATGGGTTAAATAACAAGGGTAGGAACTGGGGACCCTGGTCTTAAAAACAAATCCCAATGAATCTTGATACTCGAAGAAAAAAAAATATTACTAGATACAAAAACTTATATAACCAATAAATTGTTGAAAGAAAAAGGTATTACCAGCAATAAACAAAGTTTAGTTGGCAATAAATGACCCGCCGAGGTTGATATGCCATAAAAACAAACCAACCAACCAATCATTTTTGCTCTCATGTTCAGTCCTTCTGTAAAACTACATTTTTGTTGCTTCAAGTCTCTTCTTCAGCAGTGAGACCATTGTCCAGCATTCATTAACATATAGGAGGATTTATATTACAATAGTTTAATACTCTTTTCTTTGTTTCTAATGGAATATTTCTGTTTCTTAATACTTTGCTTAGCTTTTAGAAGGCAGCTTTTACTATCTCAGTGTACTTTCAACTTTCATTGTCACTCTTTCTGTCCTCTGTAAATGCTTCCTAGATCTACTAAACAAAAATTCATCATCTTCTGCCTTCACTCATTTAAGGCATCTTCTGCCAGTTCCCATTTAAGGCTTCTTCTGCCTGCTCCCATTTAAGGCTTCTTCTGCCTGCTCCCATTTAAGGCTTCTTCTGCCTGCTCCCATTTAAGGCTTCTTCTGCCTGCTCCCATTTAAGGCATCTTCTGCCTGCTCCCATTTAAGGCATCTTCTGCCTGCTCCCATTTAAGGCATCTTCTGCCTGCTCCCATTTAAGGCTTCTTCTGCCAGTTCCCATTTAAGGCTTCTTCTGCCAGTTCCCATTTAAGGCTTCTTCTGCCTGCTCCCATTTAAGGCTTCTTCTGCCTGCTCCCATTTTAAGCATTTTGTGTACTCAAACATTTTAAAATAATTTGTAGGTGGGTACCAAATTCTTTTACGGCTTTAAATATGGACATTTCAAAAGTTAATATATAAGTTGAATATATATATATATATATATATATATATACACACACACACATATATATATATATATATATATATAGACATTCAACAAGATCAATAGAATTAGTAAAGAACAAGTAGAAAAAAAGTCTTTAAACTAACATGTTTCACTTTAACAAGCTTCCTTAGAAATTATTTTAAAGATGAATGATTTAAACAAAAAATTGTTTTTTATTTAAATCATTCCTCTTTAATAAACTTCTAAGGAAGCTTGTTAAAGTGAAACATATTAGATAAAAGACACTTTTTTTCTACCTGTTCTTTATTTATTCTATTCATTCATATAATATATAATACACACACACACAGTAAAAAGAACAGTGATAAGAAAAAATTATTCACTGTAATGTGGTGAATCGATTCATCACTTTATGGTGGGGAATTAATTTTTTCTTCCCTTTTATTTTATATATTTTTGTATATTATTATAAATACTTTTAAAATGTCTGTTTTTAAAGCTTGAATAAAATTTTTGGTGGGTAATGGTCTTTGTCTTGTTATTCCTTCCCTGTTGTTTCATATATTTTTGTATATATTTATGAGTGTTTTAAAGGCCTAACATAGATATTTTGTATCTATAATTCATCAATAGCTGGAAGAATGCCAAAAATGATCTGTATGTACACACACACACACACCTGTGTGTGCGTGCGAGGAATGAAGATGCAACATTTCTGACAAAAAGTAGCTGGCTGCTTCAAATTTCTGTTTTAAAATACTGATCTGTTAAAGTTGTTAGATTAGATCAGAAATATATGTAATGAGAAAAAAAAAGAGCCTGGGTGTGGATGATTGCAATGTGTACTCTGAATAAAAAAAGATGCGTGATTAATGCATGTTGCTGTGATCTGTCGAGCAATTGCCTCTTTTTGTATGCACACTTTATATACAATGGATTTTTGTGTAGGCTGGATACATTTGTCTGCAATGCGTGATTTAATTTCTTTACTGACTTTGTGTGCACACAAGGCATTTTCTGTATTTTATCTTATTCTTTATAATAGACATATTTTTTTGTGTGTGTTGTGTGCGTGTATATATATATATATATATATATATATATATATACACACACACACACTCACACAGAAAAGAAAATTTAACACACATCAAAGCGATTATAAATCATGATTAATTTTGACAAGTGTGTGTGTGTGTGTATATATATATATATACATATATACACACCCTACAGGCCATATTATTAGGCCACCCCAGTTTTTAAAAAAAATGATGTATTTCATACTATTTTTAGTATTTATTGCCAAGTGGATAATTCTAAATGAAAATAGAATGTTTTTTTTTGTTATTATTACTTTGCTTCCTTGCCTTGTAAAATTTTGCAAAGATGAACTCGTCCAAATCACCCTAAATTTTCTTCATTCTTTCATTGCTGAAACTGCAATATAGGAAATTATTAAATATTTAGAAATTCATTTGATGCAGTATTAACAAAAGAACCATTCTATTTTCATTTACAATTATCCACTTGTCAATAAATACTAAAAAATAGTATGAAATACATAATTTTTTTAAAACACTGGAGTGGCCTAATAATTATGGCTGGTAGTGTGTGTGTGTGTGTATATATATATATATATATATATATATATATAACTTATTTATAAATGAAACTTTGTGTATGTATCCGTTACCTATAGACTCCAAAATGGCTGAACCGATTTTCTTGAAAATTT